>JAKTPC010000009.1:282612-385352 GCA_030557395.1 Ambrosiozyma platypodis | reverse complement strand
TGTAAGAAGTTAGCCTTATGATAACCTTCTTATGTCGTTGTTTTGTTCTGATTAAAACCTGGTATCTAAACGTCCAAGCTAATGTCTTCAAAGTTCTGTGTAATAAACTTAATTAGATTCCACTCCAAAAGTACACAAGTATAAAGTAACAAAAATGTGCCAAAGCACCTCTTTATATAATAACAAATAAAATCAAATAAAATATAAACTCAATTGTAATACAGTAAAAGGAATGATTAAACAATATAATGAACAAAGCTTAACCAAACTATTTCATTGGTGACTAAGTAGGTTGCAGTTGCAGATGAAATAGTTTGGTTGATTTCATTGGTGGTAAAGAGGTTGCAGTTGCAGATGAAATAGTTTGGTTGATTTCATTGGTGGTAAAGAAGTTGCAGTTGCAGATGAAATAGTTTGGTTGATTTCATTGGTGGTAAAGAGGTTGCAGTTGCAGATGAAATAGTTTGGTTGATTTCATTGGTGGTAAAGAAGTTGCAGTTGCAGATGAAATAGTTTGGTTGATTTCATTGGTGGTAAAGAGGTTGCAGTTGCAGATGAAATAGTTTGGTTGATTTCATTGGTGGTAAAGAAGTTGCAGTTGCAGATGAAATAGTTTGGTTGATTTCATTGGTGGTAAAGAGGTTGCAGTTGCAGATGAAATAGTTTGGTTGATTTCATTGGTGGTAAAGAAGTTGCAGTTGCAGATGAAATAGTTTGGTTGATTTCATTGGTGGTAAAGAAGTTGCAGTTGCAGATGAAATAGCTTGGTTAAGCTTTGTTCATTATATTGTTTAATCATTCCTTTTACTGTATTACAATTGAGTTTATATTTTATTTGATTTTATTTGTTATTATATAAAGAGGTGCTTTGGCACATTTTTGTTACTTTATACTTGTGTACTTTTGGAGTGGAATCTAATTAAGTTTATTACACAGAACTTTGAAGACATTAGCTTGGACGTTTAGATACCAGGTTTTAATCAGAACAAAACAACGACATAAGAAGGTTATCATAAGGCTAACTTCTCACAGTTTTGTGAATCGCCCGCGTAGCGTAATGGTTAACGCGTTTGACTTCTAATCAAAAGATTCTGGGTTCGACTCCCAGCGTGGGTGCAGGCGAATTTCATTATTTTTTATAAAAAGTATATTTTTGTGTACCAAACGAATTAAGTGACCATGAAATTGAATTGAATGATAACTAAATTATCCACTCAGTATGAATCATTAGCTGCGAGGTTTTTTTAGATTACTATGAGAAATTGAGCCGAATGATTGCTATTTCATCTGTTAACCATATTACTTATTTAGTTCCACGTGATATTATCAAGTGACTATGCTATACTTTTTTTTTATTTTCCTTCTGTTTGTTACTATATATTATACTTTCTCGTTACTTATGTCTTATGGTTATGTTTTTCTTTTATATATACAAGATATATTCTTATTCTATTTTTTATTCAACTCCGTTAAATATACATTATTAAATAGCCAGTCCAACGACCTGTTACAATTGGTAGCACCGCACCGGTTAGTTTAAGATTCCCTAAAAGATTAAAGTTAAATTTTATTGAGTTAAGTTCATTTACAAGTAAAATTAAAATTAAATTTCATCAAGTTCAATTACAAATATACAAGTTTATAAATTCTATTGAGTCAAGATGAATTGTTTACCTTCAGTCAGTTCAATTACAAACTTTATTAAATCAAATCTCATATTAAATTTAAGTAATCAAGGATAATTAAAAAAATAAAATAAGGATATATCTCGTATATATAAAAGAATAACATAACCATAAGACATAAGTAATAAGAAAGTATAATATAAAGTTGCAAACAGAAGAAGAACAAAAAGAGAGTATAGTATAGTCACGTGGAATTAAATAAGTAATATCGCTAAACTGTTACATCATCATCAAAGGAAAGTCTTCTCTTTATTTCTAAGTCCGAATAACATAAACACTGGCTGGTTTGTTTTTATTTGAATTTTATATGAGTTTAATCATACAGAAGAGATAAACAAGATTACATGTTTTTTGGCTCTCAACAATTTAATGATTCTGTCATCATAATCATCTGGGTGATATCTATTCTAAAGGCTTCCAATAAAAAAAAGGTTTTCATGAGATGCTTCAACGCTATGATACCATAGCTTAATATTACCAACAAGACAAACCAAGTTCAGACATCTTTCTTCCATCAGAAACCTCAACCCAGAAGAACTTAAACTTCCAAGCCAGTCTGCCATCTGTCTTGCAAAGACTAGATTGAGCGTTACCATCATTGGTAGCTCTTTCACCATCAAAATTCTTCAAGACAGTATGAGAACATGGAACAAATATATTATTTACAGGTGGAGCTGTTGTTGAGTTGATTGGCGTGCTCGCCATGTTGGTCTGGTCGTTTTCCATTATGAAACCTATTTTTGCGTTTATCTTCTAATGAAAATCCAATCAGCCGGTTCTACCAAATGTAATAGTTCAGAGTTCTCCTACCAAATTATCTCGTTGAATTAATTCCTTTACAGTCGAGTTCACCAAACTTCAGGTAAGTTAATTAAAATAAGTATGTGTCATCTTGTTAATCGTATTCCTAAATAAATTTGAAATTCAGAAAACTATAACACACGTATAGTATATAATCCATTCTAAAAACTCAATACTTTTAATCTATATAACTATGTATCTTTAGCTCGACTATGTACATGATTTACAGTACTTACAACGCATCAGTGTTTTGAAAGAGTGCTCGACTCTTTTTTTGCTTCATCCTGAGGTGAGAGATGTGAAGATTGTGATGTATTTGCATCAGACATTAGTTCATCATCACTTTCGAGTCTATCAGGAAGAATGACTGTATGTTTCATAAAAGCATCTTTGAAATTTTCACTTTCTTCTTTCAGCTCTTCACTTAGGGCCTCTTTCTCTTCCACCAACTTTTTATGATACTCTTCTTTTGTCGGAACCGCTTGTTCTTCTAATTCTTCTTCAATACCATCCATGCTATCCGATCCCTCCTTCTTATCCTCCATTAAATGTTGCTCCTCATTTAATAATTTGTACAACCTAGAACTTTTGTCAGCATACAACTCCTTAAACTTACCTTGCTCAGCAATTCTACCATCATATCCTAATACCAAAATTTCGTCACATTTTTCTATGGTAGATAACCTATGAGCAATTGAAACAGTAGTTATAGATTGATCTCTCAATAGATTTGACAAAGTTTTATTAATGGCATTTTCTGATTTAGAATCCAATGCGGAAGTGGCTTCATCCAGAATCAAAACAGGAGGATTTTTAATCAAGCACCTAGCTATGGCCACCTTTTGTTTTTGACCGCCAGAAAGTAGAGAGCCCCTAGGCCCTATGTTTGTATCAAATTTATCAGGGAAATTATGAACAAAATCACAATTAGCCTTGACAGCTGCCCATTCAATCATATCCGCAGTAACCTTGACATTCGAAGGTAAGCCATATTTAATATTATCAGCGATTGTACCCGGCATTAAAATAGGCTCCTGTTGCACAAAACCAACGAGTTGTCTTAACGAGTGAACAGAGTAGTTAGAAATATCTACACCATCAATTAAAATTCTTCCTGAAGTCGGGTTATAGAATCTTAATAGCAGAGAAGCAATTGTAGATTTACCCTTACCTGAAGGACCAACGAGACAAACGTTTGAGCCTGCTTTTATTTCAAAACTAACATTATCAAAAATCTTGTTATTAGGTCTAGTTGGATAGTAAAAGGAAACGTTTTCAAATTGGATATGGCCCCTTGAGGAATCAAGTTTTGCTCCTTTAACTTGATTAATGGACGGATCTTTATCTAACAATTCAAACAATCTAGAAGCTGCACCAGCACCCTTAAATAAATCAGTATAGAAATTTGCAACGCCAAAAGTGGCACTACCACAGTATTCGGTGTAAATCAAGTACGCCGTTAAATCACCAATAGACATAGCACCGTTCATAACAAAATGTGCACCAACACCCAAGGTTAAAAGGAAAGTAACGTTGCCTAATACACCAGTCGATGCAAAAAAGGTTGCATTGGTAATAGCGTCTTTAACACTGATTCTAAAAACATCTCTAATTTGATTATCATATCTGTGTAATTCTTTTGTTTCGGCAGTAAATGATTGAATTGTTTTAATTGAATTTAATTGCTCTTCAGCAACCTTTGTAAGTGAACCAGTTGCTTGTTGCAACTCTCTTGAGATTGCTCTGATTTTCAAACCATAAATATACGAGGCAAATACTAAAGGAGGACCAAAAGCAAGAAGTATCAAGGAAAGTTTAGTGGATAACAAAAACATCATAGTAATGGAAGAACCACCAACAATAGCATGCTTAATACCATCTGAAAGATTTTGAGTCACTGATCTAGACACAACATAGGCATCAGAAGATAACCTTGAAATCAAATCGCCAACCTTATTGGTATCATAAAATTCCATGTCTTGTCTTAAAGTTTTTTTCATAATTCTTGATCTCAATCTAGAAACCAATCTTTCACCAAGAACTCTTAGTATGATAATCCTGCCAAATGTTGCAGCGGTTGAAACTAATAATAAACCAGCCATAACAATAAGAAAATCATTTAACGTTAATCCATATAGTCTGATAGTTTCCAGAGAGTCATAATGTCGAGTGGCATCTAAGACTGCACCTGTAATCTTAGGCAACGACATGACAATAGCAGCACTTATGATCAAGAGAATGACAGCATAAGAAAATAGTTTCGTGTCTCTTTTAGCTAACTTCAACAATCTGATAACTTCACCAAACCCAGCTTGACTTTGCTGTTCATTAGTTAGACCAAACCATCTCTCTTTCCAAGTTCTCTTTGCTGTTTGGCTTTCAATCTGTGATGATTCTGAACTCTTGGGCACCGTTTCCTGCTTAGGTAATATGTAATCATTATCCTTTCTCTTTTCAGAGATTTTTTCTAGTAGTGTAGACGATTTGGTGAAATGTCTTACTTGGTTGACAGACTTACCTATCAAAAAACCAGTACTATTATTGTTATGTGCAGTGAATCCAAGCAATAAACCAAGTTTGGCCACTAAAGAATTATTTGAATAAGTTCTAGCAGGACATCTATTTAGCCTATTATGAGGTACCAAATTTCGTGTTTTTAATATGGACCGGGAGAAAGGTATCGATTGTTTAAGAAAAGACTGGGGTATTAAAAGCTTGGACATCTGCTTTGAATTGCTATTAAACGGAAAAAAATGATAGGGAATAATATAAGTTTCAGGAAGTGATAGTTTTGAAGGCTGTTGACCAGTATATACACAAACAAAGTAATATGGGTTTTTCAATCTGGAGTCTTGAGTCTGGACTTTGTAAATATTGCTTGCTGTTAGGATACAATTTAGAAAACGCAGAAACAGACGAAAACTAAAAAAACTGAGCAAGTGAAAGTTGGTCTATACTGTGTTTGCGATTGGAAGAGAGATCTGAATTATAGGATCTGGACAGGAACTGTGACTGATTAGAGTGAATCAACTTCAACAACTTGGGTTGGTTCCATGCACGACTTCATTGCGTCGATTAATTCACGTAATCAAAGTCGACCCGTCTCTGGGCTGTGCAGTTAGGACCAACGGCGCACGCTGATTGGCCGGACAAGGTAGCAGTGGGGAATCATCTACACGTACTACTACGCTAACTACTACAAGAACATGTACCAGAAATCAAAAGAATCACTTAAGAGAATAGAAAAGGCGTGATTCAGAGCTTGCCCTTCGCTCACAACTTTATACTGTTTCTCGTGTTTGCTTTCGGAGACCCTAAACATGCCGATAATCACCTTGTATTTTTTTAGTCTAGTTCTAGTAACATAACATGACAAAAAGAAAGTTAGAAAAAATGTCGTAAAATAAAAATAATATTTAGAGTGTTTGAATCATAAAGTGTAAGAATATGTATAGCAATGGTGATTGTAATAAAAAATTCAAAAAATGAAGTAGAGTAATGAATACATGACCTTTTTTTCTCTTTAATTGTAAAAGTAAGATAATAATAGATTAACAGTCAATCATCTAAGCTGATAATTCAACAGTGGAAACAATTTCACCCTTTTCGATCTTTTGAACCTTAACTTCAGAGAAAGCTCTCTTTTCAGCTGCAACTCTTAATTCCTCCTTCAAGGATTTTTGAACTGTTTTAGCAGCAATTGAGAAGTATTTGTTGATGCTATATATATACTTGTTAGTATGATGAGTTTTATTTCCAATAGTTTATTTTCCCAATTTTTCGATTCACCGATAGAACCTGTGCCCATCCTGAACAATCAACCAATTGGACTAACTTGAAGCTTCAAATTAAAAACTAAGTAGAGATACATACGAAAAACCAGCTTTTTGCCAAGAGGACATTTTTATATGTTGAACTTGTGTGTTTGTGAAGGGTGAAGGGTAGAAAAAAACAGGTGTGACTTCAACTGGAAGTTTCTCTCCGAGAGCCTTAACTCTCTAACTGGCTTTGCGAAGTTTGCAATCAGGGCAGGGCTGCACAACCCTGGATGCACGTGATCAGGTATTTTTTTTTGGAATAAATTATTTGTGTGCATTTCCAATTCTTGATCATAGATGAACTCGATGCCCAAATTATTTATCTACATTGAATCACTACAGAACATACTCTGATTGTTAGATATGTCTGTTTCCAGAGACCACTATTATAAGCTTGCTTCCGATTTGGAAAGTGAGAGAATATCCTCCGCTGCGTCTCTAATTGAAGAACTCACCAAGAGCAACAATAATAAAGAGTGGAACTATGCTTTAGATAGATTAATCAAAGGTTTACTTTCCTCCAGAGCCTCAGCAAGAATTGGGTTTTCAATGTGTTTGGGCGAAATCTTATCTATCCTGATTTCAGAGAAAAAGCAATATTCAGTCCTTGAATACTTGAATGATTTAAGTGTCAAATTACAGGAAGCCTTACCTAATAAAAACAACGGGAAGAATGAAAGATCCTTCATATTTGGTGAATTATTTGGGTTGCAGTCTCTATTAAATTCAGGTGTTGTTTCAAAAGAAATTGAAAATGATAACTTTGAAAATTATTCCAGAGTGTTGAGTAGATTGGTTGATTTATCTTTGAAAAAATCTTGGATTAGGGAGACCTGTTTTGCAACAATTTTCAAGTCATTAATTGAATTTGATATCACTTTCAAAGAAAACTCTGTTGTTATAAGCTTACTAAAGAAAATAGAAGAATCGCAGCTTTCTTTAACTACTGAAGGCCTTCTTGTATGTATGGCTATTCCATCAAATAAAAGAGATCATATTTTGGGAAAAGCTTTGATTAATCATTGGAAGAACAATAATCCGTTATCTAAAGGTAATTTATCTCTACTGGTGAAAATATTAAAGGAATCGGAAGTTATCACTCCTCCATCTGATGAAAAAAATTCAAGAAGGAATAATAACAAGAAACAAAAAGGTAGTTGGTCACCCCAAATACATTTCATTTGGGGTCCATTATTAAATGAACTTTTAGAAAATTCTCAAGTTGAGCTCGTCAACCTATCTGCGGAAAGAAAGTTGAAGAAACAAAAAAAACAACACCAGCAAGTTGAACTAATCACTTTACCTGAATTCTGGAAATCATGTATAGATGATCAATTTTTCAATAATTCTGCTTCAGTGGAGAGAAAATATTGGGGATTCGAAATTTTTAATACAATTTTACAGTTTCCCTCTCTTTCTAATTCCCAAATTTCTTCTATAATGTCTGATAATTTAATGAGAACTTTAATCAATCAAAGTTCCAAAAATGATAGACTCCTAAACACATTAGCTAAAACAGTATTAAAGTCTTTAGTCTTGACATGCCAAACTTATCCTGAAAGAAGAAGGTCAATTTTGAATAACTTAATAAACACATCTCTTTCTTTTGATAAACTAACGAATTCGAAAACTGTTCATGATATTTTACAATCTCCTGATGCCGATGAATCAATTTCTGATACAATTGACTTTTTAATCGAATTAGAAGATAAAGCTGAAACGGATTTAATTAAATATCAAATTTTCAGTCTTGATAATATTTTGCAATTGATCAGATCTAAAAAAGCTATAATTACCTCTTCATCAATTTTCTCTAAAGTTTTGACATATTTAACTACCCATGCATTTACAATTTCTGCTTCTCAAAAAAATAAATTTAGTGATAGAATGTCTCAATTATCTAATGATAGATTATATTCCGTGTTATCTGAAGTTATGTCATTGAATATGGAATTTGGCATTCATTCTTGGCCTTATTATGCTTTAACTAAGATAAGGAATCTTGACAATAGCGAAGAGTCTTTCGACTTGAAGCTTAGAACAGAATTTGAGGGTGAATTAAAAGAATTGAAAGATTCTTCATTTGTTACCTTGGATACAATAACAGAAATGATTAAGAACCCAAATCAAGAAAACATTCAAATATTAAGTTGTTTTGAAGTTTTATTTTCTATTACATTGTTACAATTATATTCAGGGGATGAGGATTCAGCTTCTATTTTAGCTGATTTACAGTTAACATTTGCTGATAATTTTGCAGGTGATGAAAAACCGGATGCTGATGTTTTGGTTCAAACATTAGTTGATTTAATGCTTTCTTATATGACTCAAAAGACTGCTTTGATGAAAAAATTGTCTTTGTTAATTTGGGATAATTTAATGGGTAGTATTAGTAAATCAGAATTGGACAGACTATTTGAAGTTTTATTAACAAAAGAAAATAAAGAAGGCCAAGAGAAATTGTTTAGCACTGGTAATGAGGATGGTGAAGAAGAAGAAGAACAAACTGAGGATGATGATGAAAACATGGATAAAGAGGTTGGATCTGAAGACGGAGCTAGTGAAATGGATGATGATAGTGACGAATCAGATGACAAAGAAGTGGATTCTGAAGGGTTAAATGGTACCGAATACTACACCAGCGATTCGGATTCAGAAGGTGAAGATGATGAATCTGACAATAAGAAAAAGATTGAGGAAGTTGAAAAGAACACGAGTTTAGCACTATCAAAAGCTCTAGGGGTTCCCCTAAATGCAGGCAACGAAGATTTATCTGATGATGCCCAAGATGATGATTCTGAAGACTCCTCTGAATTCGAATCAGACGAAGAATCAATGTCTGATGAACAAATGATGGCCATAGATTCAACATTAGGACAAATTTTCAAACAACGTAGAGATGCAATTGATACTTTAGAAGCTAAGAGTGGTAATCAAAGAAAGCAGGATGCCGCCAATGCTAGAGAATTGATGATTTTCTTCAAAAATAGAGTTTTAGACTTATTGGAAGTTTTTAATAAGAAACGACCAACAGCTTCCTTAAACTTGTATATTGCAATTTGCTTATTAGACCTCATGGATCTAACACAAGACAAAGGATTAGGTGAAAAAGCGCATAAATTAATTAAGAAAAGTTCTAAACATGCTTTAGATTTGAAATCTTTGGAAGAAAAACAAGTAATCGAACTTTTGAGCTCGATTTTTGAAAGAGCTGCCACTAAATCCAGATTCCATGCCTACTCTCAGGCATGTAATCAAATTTCAATTTTAATTGTTAAATCAGCTGTTAAGAGTTTTGATGATGAGATCCTTGATGAAATCTTGAATACTTACTTTGCTAGTTTAAAGAGTTGGGCCAAAGATAATAATAATAAGATAATAAATGGTCTTTATTTTGATCTAATCAATTGGTTAAACTCTAGAAGAGCATCAGAATCATCATAGACTTTCCTTTTTTTTGTATAAGTATTTTTTTTTTACTTGTAAAAGATCCTGTTAATAGAATATACAATTTGTACTACTACATGGTAGAGGTAAGTAGTAATGTACATGAATGAATATTTTATTGCTACTAACCAAATACATATATACACACAGTTATTTTAAACCCAATTATAACCTTATTGATTTAACTAATTAACTATTTATCTTGTTTCTTAGACTTTTCTCTAACATCTTTATACTTACCATCTTGTCTAGCGTCAACTCTATTCAAAAAATCTTGTTGATCCAAATAACCACCTTTGTTGTTGAACTTCAATTCATCGTTAATTTTGTTTTTATCAACATAATTAGCCCAATCTAGTCTTGATTTTTCCAAGGTAGACAGTTTTGTCTTTGAAGAATTATTGATGACAGCATCCAATAAACTTGCTCTTTTCCTTTTCGGAGGTCTTTTTTTAACAGAGGAATTTGAAGTTATAGTTTCAAGGGTGGATGGTGTAGTAAAAGTAGTAGTAGAAGTCGATTTGAAATCATTCTTTATCGTAGTTGAATTGAAGTGAGCTCTAGCTTCTTCTGAATTTTCATTCACCCATTTCTCTTCTGTGACCATCTCACCCGCAAATTCATAAGTTCTTTTGATCTTCACCTTGCTTTCTTTTATCTCTGTAGCATTTTGTGGTGAAGGGATTTTTTCCAGAGTTCCCGAAGATGAATTTGAAGGTGAAGAACTTTTATTATCGGCTGGTGGTGTTGTTGAATTTGATTTCGGCCTCTGGTTCATTTGAGCCCATAAAGAGTTGATGTCTAAGCTGGAAGATTTTTTGGTGGTAGACAGATCAAACTGCTTCTCTTTTTGGGCAAGAAGCTCCTGTTCTCTCTGCCTTCTAGTTTTGACGAGACCCCCAGAAGAAGACTCCACGCTTGAGTACTTCTTCAGTTCTTTCTTATCGTGTTCGTCTTCAAAATCTTCGAAGTCTTCATCTTCATCGCCATCTTCGTTGTTGTTATTGGCGAGTTTGGCAGAAGGGTTGTAGTCCTCGTCCTCAGACTCTATGTAGTTGTCTTCGTGTTCTTCTTGCTGCCCCTGTATATCTGGCATTGGCGGGATCTGGTACTTGGGGCAAAAAAAAGTAGTGATATGTTGAAAGTTGCAGTTGTCCCTGTCTTGTCTTGACTTGAGAGCACCATAGTCGACAACCTTACATTCTCGTCGACAACGGGATTAATTCAATCCAGCACACGAAGTGAAAGAAAGTCAATTTGAACATTAACAGGTGGTTGGTTACAACGTACCTGCCATCCATAACTCTTTCCTTCCTCCCCTCTCCACCGGTCAACGCCTTCCTTTCTCCCTATAGCCAACAGCTACTCCGAAAGACTCACACTCCCAACCATGCTAAAAAGAAAGAACGAGGACTCAGAAGACAACACCGTGAAGAGAGTCGCTTTGGACTCTGAGGCAGTTGAACTGAAAGACATCGAAGAGGACAAACAGAAAACCTCGATATCGTTCAAACCTGACGAAATGAAACAGGATGGCATATCTGAAACTGAAAGAAAGCCGGCTGCTCCTATAAGCTCCCACAAGGTCACACAAAACGATGACCCAACTTATGTCCACTTCAGAATGCTATGTACCATTAACGAAACTGCTACAATTGTTGGAAAAGGTGGTGAAACAATTTCAAAGATCAAAGATCTTTCCAATGCTAGGGTCAATGTTAGTGAAAACTTAAAGGGTGTCCCTGAAAGGGTCATTAGTGTTAGAGGTCCTTCCGAATATGTCGCAAAGGCTTTTGGACTAATAACTAGAATTATACTCGATGAACCTCTGGATGCAGCTTCTTCTTTACAATCAAAACAATTCAATTTAAGGCTTTTATTTCCTCATACCATCATGGGCTATATCATTGGTAAAAAAGGTGCAAGATTTAGAGAAATTGAAGAAAGTTCTGCTGCTGCTTTGAAAGCTAATGATCAAGTTTTACCTGCTTCAACTGATAGAGTATTAAATGTTAATGGTGTCGCTGATGCAATTCATATCGCTACCTATTATATCGCTCAAACTGTTATTGAACACAAACAACATATGTCTAAAGCTATATATTACAACCCTGCCAACTTCTCTCAGAATTCCACTCCAAATGCTCCAGGTCAAGGTTTAATTGGAATGAATGGTGGTAACCCTCATTCTGGTAACAATCATGGTCCTGGGGGTCAATTTCCTCAAGCTCCCCAGAATTTTGGTGCTGCTATGATGGGTATGCCTCCCCAGATGATGGCTATGTATGGTCAAATGCCTGGTCAAATGCCTGGTCAAATGCCCGGTCAGATGCCTGGTCAAATGCCTGGTCAAATTCCAATGGCCCCACCTCAATCCAATGCTAATAGTCAAAAAATGCAGATGAATAACTTTGGTGGTTATTCTCAATTCCAAAGCATGCCTCCAATGGCTTCTAATCCAAATATTAACCCAGCATCCGCTTCTACCAATTCTAGAACTGGTAATACATCTACTGGCCCTGATGGTAAAATCAATCAAGAATTGTTTGTTCCTCAAAAACATATTGGTTTAGTTATCGGGAGAGGTGGTAAGAATTTAAAAGATATTAGATCCCAAACAGGTTGTTACGTTAAGGTTAATGAAGAATCTCCTGGTGCAACCGAGAGAAATTTAACTTTGATGGGTAACGTTTATGGTATTCAAAATGCAATTTTGTTGATTAACAACAAGATTGAAAATGAAAAGTTAAGACAACAAAGAGAACAAAGGGAGCAACATCAACAGCATTATTCAAATGGAAATAGTGCTGAAAAGAGTGATTCGTTTAGTAAGTCATCTCTTCCGGAGACCCCTTCTGATAAATAAGAGATGGCAACACGACAATAATAATTACGACGACGATTAGAATTATCAATTGAATTTATTTTGTTAATAATATTGAAACAACAATGTGAATGCTGCTGCTGTAATATTATACGATTTTTACTCTTTTTATTTTGTAACTATCTTTTTTATGTTTCCCCTTCTATTTCTCTCTTATCTTTTTATCTGCTTTACATTTTAACTTGAATTTTTTAAATTTATCTTCTCTATCTTCTCACCTTTCTAATCCCACTTCTTGACCCCTCGTCTCGTTCTCGTTCTCGTTCTCGTTTCGGTTCGGTTTAACCGTACATATTCCCTTCTCCCTTTTTGCCTTCTTCCTCCCCATCCTCCTCCTCATCCTAGCTTTAATCCCCTCTCTGCATCCTTCCTGTATTTTTATGACTGTCTTCTATTTTCTTTTAGACTTTAAGCATTGTTTTTTTGTTTGCATATATTGATTGATACCTTTCAATAACTTGGAGTGATTGTTGGGGTTTCTTTCACGCTGTTTAATTTTTAAAGTTTTTTCATACGATCTATATATTACCTCTTTTCTTTGCTTTAGTATCGGTCTATTAATTATTAACAAAGCTCTACTAGAATAAATACAATAAACAAAAAAAAAACAGAAATTAGTTAAGAAACAAAAACATGAATGATTATAATTTTTGATAACAAATGTCCCTCTATAAATGTGGTATCTTCATACTTGTAAACAACATATTAAAAACACTAAACAAACCCTCACCTAAAATCAAACCACTACTGAAAATAATCATCATAACCTTTTCATGATTATTTGTTTGGCCACCAACAGAACTAATTCTTTTTAGCCAAAAGTATGAAATTATACCACCAATGAAACGAGCCAAAGTAAAGGAAGGGATATTATAAATACCGATACCAACAGGAATGCCACTTGGCAAGTAAATTAGATATTTATAATATTTATTATCTTTACTCAACGTGTTTTTCAAGAAGGAAATGATACCAAAAATGATACCGAATACTATGGCAAACTCAAACACTTTTTCAGGTAATCCTGCTCCATTAACTAACCTTGCGCAGTCGATCCAAATAACAGCAGTTGGAGTTTTGAAAATAGGACCTGGGATTTCATATAGTGCATTGTATGCCTTGTACATAATTGCACTCAAAAAAATAGAGTAGATTGAACCATAAATTTGAGCAACAAATTGGGCCCTTGGTGAAGCACCTAATAAATAACCTGTTTTTAAATCTTGCATTAAATCACCAGCTTGTTGAGTTGCAGCTTCTGAAATAGCACCACTAATTAAGTTAATTAAAATTGAGCCAGGATGATCTCTTGGAATGATTAAAGCAAATAATAATTGTGACAATTTCCCAATACCACTAACTGGGTTTAAATCAGTCTCACCCAATGCCTTAACACCCAACACAGATAAAAATAACGACAAGACGACAGAAATTGAAGTCGCATAGATAGGAACAACTGGACCAAAGACGACTCTTGTAGTAAATATGCAGAGGATACAAGAGATAAATAAACCAATGTAAGTAAGAGAATTTGGGACAAGGTGTGGTTTATCCAAATCTTCAGCATCACTGTCATTACGTGATCCACTTTCAGTGTTGTCCAAACAAAGACCAGTGCTAGAGCTTGACTCTCCATGAAAAGCACTGCTAGTGACATCTTCATCAGAGGGAATATCATGATCATCGCTAATAAGACGATTTAATTCTTCATGTCTTTCTTTCGAATTAGTTAAATCACGTTCTTCGGCATAAATTGTCAAAAAGGAAACAATTGATTTAACACTTGTAGCTGCAAAAGAAACAATAGAATCGCTAATCATAATGCTTAAACTAATCCACATAATCCAACCCTCGGCACCTTCTTTCCAATCATCAATTCTACCTGGAGCCCAACCTTTAGATTGAGCTAATGGGCCTAATATACACCAGCCCAAAACCATCCCAAAAAACATATAGGAAGTAGTAGCAATACCCATGATTATACCTTGTCCTACATATGCTGGTGAAGGTTGAAAATTTAATAAATAGTCTTTGGATAACTTTGTCCCAAAAATGGGTAAGACCTTTATTTGTGGGATAAAATATGAGATAATGGTATAAGCGGATGACACTCCAGATGTTACCATTAAAAGCTTGATGTTATTTTCATATGACTCAGCTTGCTTTAACTGACACAGATCTTGAGATTCTATTATGGTTATATTATTTGGATTTTCTGGAAGTTCTCTTCTTTCAATATTATTGAAATCCTCTTCTTCTCCTCTAGAATCACCACAATAATCTCTATTAACATCCAATTTCGAGTCTTCATCAACTTTTATAGAAGTTCCATGAAAAACAGAAATCAAAGTAGCTGTAGCAGAACCACTAGGAAATGGCAATTTATCTTTAATGATAAATTGTTTTCTTAAAGGAATAGCAAAGAAAACACCAAAAAATGCTAGTCCTAGTGACCAAAGAATAAGTTTCCACAACGAAATGATATTGATGCCGTCGGCGTATCCACTTTCTTCATTAGTCATCATTTTTTCAATGGCAGGAATAATTCCAACAAAACCGTACGCTAATGGACCTGTTGCAACAGCAACAGAAACACTTTGAACAAAAACATTTTCAACATCTGTAAATCTATAATCCAGTTTATCTTGTAAAGATTTAAAAACGGCAAACCCAAGAAGAGCCGAGGGCAAAGACATCATTGAAACCCATCCTGTTTGTAAACCAAATTGAAAATTAGATATCAAAATTATTGAACCTATTGCCAATCCAGCAACCGTTGATCGAAGAGTGGTTTGAGGTAGACCTGCTTTATCTTGCCAAGGTATAGTATCTGTGGGTAGTTGTGTAGTTATGGTCATCAGGTATTCAATGAGACTTCTATGAAAATTGATTTAATGTAAACTCCGGTGATAAATTTGTAAAAAGTACTAAAGGTGACACAACGATGTAGGGGAGTTTGAAAAAAGCGTCTGTTTGGATCAGAGATTCCACCCTTTTGTATTCTTTGAAGTATATGACAGCTCTGGCGTCTTCGACGTGGGATAAGAGAAGTTATATAAGTTTTCTTCGTCCGGAGAAAGAGTCTGGAAAAGGTTAAACTCTGAATGATAAGCTCACGCTTATTCAGCGGAGCGTTGGCGCGCTACTATGCGCCAACTTCCCAGTTAGTAGCGCCGGTCCTGGACAGTTTATTCGTTTAGTAATACACAGGAAAAGGAAAGAAAAGGACAGGAAACAGAGCAAAAGAACAAAACAAAACAAAAAAGATAAAAACAGTCATTAATCAGGCAAACAAGATGTACTTCAAGATGTCACTCAATGTGATCACTCCCATCAACTTACCAACTTCATTCACAATAAACAATCTGTGCAATCTTGATTTCCTTATAGTTTCCAAGATAACACACAAATTGTCATCCAAAGTACAAGTATACACTCCTTCAAAATCATCAGATCTCTTCATCAAGGCCTCACCAACACTCAAGTTCAAATCAGCATACATACCACCTTTAATTAAAGTTAACACATCCACAGCTTCATAAACATTGATTAGTTTCTCTTGCTCATCAACAATAGGAACAGATGAGACTGTTTTAGAGATCAGTAAATGTATGACATCCATCACTGGTGTTTCTAACCGAGCTGCCGATAAATTGGTTTTTGTACCTATATCTAACTCTTTTAAAGGTTGTAATAAAATCTTAGTTTCTTTACAGTTCATACTAACAAACTTCAAAATTCTGTATTGAGTTAAAACAGACACAACAATTTCTCTATGAGTGTTTTCATCCTCGTCAATCAAAGGAATTCTTCTAGCAGAACTTTCAATCATTTTTTCACATGCTTCGTATAAAGTTTTAAGAGGGTGTATTGAAACAGTTGGCAAAGGTTTAGCGCCAATAATTTTCTCAACATCTCTTAAACCGTCTAAAGTTAAATTATCAACAAATTGAAATTCATCAGGGTGTTGCGAATAGTATTGAATGACATTAATGAAGTCCACTGAAGTTAATAAACCAGCAAATCTAGAAGTCTTCGAATTCCAAAGAGGAGCCGACACAATACTGTTTTGTAACAAGATGTTTAAAGCTCTTTTCACTAGCAGAGAGGTTTCAAACACTATAAGTCTGTAAGAAACTGGTAACACATCAAAAGAGTTCTTTGTTTGTAAAAACTCCCTAATTGCCTTTAATGCTATTTTCTGGTCCTTTCTGATCTGTTCTGGGGTCAATGTGCTTAAAAGACCATCATGTGTGTGCCTGTGGCGACGCGGAACCATTTCAGGTCCTTGATCTTGGTTCATTTGGAAGTCCATCGTGGTGTTAGTGGAGACTTCTGGGAAAATAATTTGAAATAAACACGGAGAGTAACCATTAAAAGTGGTGAATCGATGACTTCACTGCAGTTCTGCTAGCAACAAAAACCCAGGGCGGGGCTGCATAACCACACAAGGTATGCGGCTCTGCTGGTTGTGGTTGTGCGGCATGTGGCTCATGAAGAAAATTTTGAAAAATGAAAAGATAAATACTTACTTTTTCAAAGGAGATGCAAGCCTTTTCTGTGGTACAACTGTCTTGAGCTTTCACAGTGCTGCCACCTCCATCATGATGTCTATTCAAAATCCACAACTGTCTATTGATCCAGTGCCCAGAGGTGACAGAAAGAGAAGGACCGGCATGCCTTCAAGAGTGGCTAAAAGAGCAAAGTTAGACTCTTCTCAAACTCATCTTGCCTCCGATTCCGATTCCGACTCTGATTCAGATGATTCCGACAACGAAGGCAAAATGCAAGAAAGATCACATACTGAGGTTGAATTTTCTGGTAAGATTTATTCCTCTCTGACTCTTACTGCATTGGATTCTCTTGAAAAGAATGACTCTCGAGCCATAGAAGGTCTGGCTTCTCAAATACTATTACCTGAAAGCAACCCTGAATCCATATCTATCGACAATTTATGTGTGATTTTATCTGTGCTAGCTCAAAACATCTCAAGATTAGACAACAAGTCCTCTTTCTCTCTCATACAGGCTATCTTAACTTTAAATTGGAATGAAGAATCCAAGATTGCTTTCTCCGAAACTTATGCCACATTTTTAAGAGTCTTAATCTCCGGATTACCTAAATGGTGGCCAAATGTTGCTGATAAGCTTATACACGACATGGCCATGAAATCTGAATCTAAATTACAGTTGCATCATCAAACTTTAAAATATTTAATCCATGTTATACCAACTTCCACAAATACATTATTCAAAATATTAAAACAACATTATCCAAATAAGAATGCACCTAAAAAATTGTTAGTTAACTATGTCAGAAATATACTCGCTGTTATTAAATATTGCGAAGTTCTAAGGAAATCAATTTGGTCGTTATTAATAGAGAACGTTATCAAATTAGATGTCGAATTGCAAAATGAATTAGATGAGATTGATGATGATGATTTAGATGACGCTGTACCAAGCGAATCTGACGATGAATCTGATGATGATGATGAAGAAGATGAAGAAGAAATAAGCAGAGCTATACAAAAAGCCGAAACTACAGAAAATGAAGACATGTTGGATTCTGAAGATGAGGAAGACGACGAAGAAGAATACAATATTGAAATTCAAAGCATTTCGGACTTATCTAAAAAGTTAGATTCAATCATGAAAATACTATTAGAAGCTGCTAAATTCTCTGAAGAACATGCAGACGAAAGTATTGCTATCTTTACAACACTTCTTTCCTTATTCCATTCTCACATTTTACCTACTCATTATACCCGTTGTGTACAATATTTGCTTTTCCATATCTCTCAACAGCATTTTCAATTAACAGAATCATTTATGTATAGACTTATTGAAGTTGCTTTCAGTTGTCATCAAGTATCATCTAATAGAGTCAAAGCTATGCAATACTTATCATCATATATAGCTAGAGCTAAGCAAGTGTCACATGAAAATCTGATTGAAGTTCTAAATTTTTTAACTCAATGGTGTACAGAATTTGTGAATGAAAGAGAAAACGAAATTTCAAATGGCGAAGGTGGTATGGAAAGGTTTAAAATGTTATATTGTGTTTTCCAAGGCTTACTGTACATTTTTTGTTTCAGATACAAGGAACTGAAAATTGAAGATGAGTGGATTTTAAAACTTGATAGGTTTTTTAATAATTTAGTTATGTCTAAATTTAATCCGTTGAAATTTTGCAATGAAACTGTTGTTTTAATTTTTGCTAGATTGGCTCAACAAGTCGATCTATGCTATTGTTATACTATAATTGATAAAAATAAAAGAGAAAGATTAAGTGGTGTTCAATCAACAATCACCCAAACAAGTCAATCTAACATTGCTATGAAATTTGAAAGTAAACAAGAATTTTTAGATTTAGAAGCTTATTTCCCGTTTGATCCACTGATTTTAAAAAAATCAAAGAAAATAGTGAATGAGAATTACATCCAATGGGAAAATTTCGATGATAGTGAAGACAGTGATTAATATTTATAGTACGAATTCATTTCACTTTGTATTCTTTATAATTATGTAACATTTTCCTTCATACCTGTGCATTTCTAATGATATCCATTAAAATATAAAAAGCTTCTAAAATTAGTGCCGAAATCAAAATAAATAAACGTTACAATATATAAGAGACTAAATAATTAATCTTCTAACATTACTGACTTTCCATTCTTTTTTACTCTTACTGTATCTGCAACCCAATAGCTTTTTGCCAGTCACGGGGCACCTACCACCTTCAAATTCTTCACCTTTTCTTAAATAATTGAAGATGCAAGTATAGCAGAAAACGTAACCGGTTTCGATAACAGCAGGGTTGTGTATTTCTTGATGGCATAATCTACATGAAACATCATCATCATCTTGCTCTGATAAATATTTCTTGACTTTTTTGTCTTTAAGTATAAAATTTGGCAAGATTTTAGGCGAAGATAAATTCTCTCCATCAATATCGACTTCTGTGTTTTTGCTTAACTTCAATAAACTTCCAAAATTTGATGTGTTGTACCATTCTAAGAATTTTAAGAGGAAGATAAAGATTGGTAGAATTGAATCTGTCATTAAAAGTGACGTTTTCTTCACTGGTGTAATAAAGCTATACCATAGTTCAAGAATAGATTCATTCAACGAGATGGGTCTTATTCTTTTGATATTTTCCAATGGATTTTCAAGTGATTTTTTAATTCTCATATCATTTAGTTGATGATCTGTTGGTGTTATTCTGGAATAATTTATTTTAAAGATGTAATTTAGTAAATTAGTGGATTTAATTTTTCCAGATAAATAAAGGATATTGAATATCACATTAATTATTTTAAGGGTTGTTTTTAAAGTTGGATATAATTTAATGAACTGTTGTTTAAAATAATCTTTCCAATTTTCTTTGGGTTTTAGTGTGTTTAGCAAATAACTTGGAATGACCTTGTCATACAGGTAATCTAATTTTTCTTGAACATATGGAACCAGCAATAAATCACAAAGAGAGACCGCAATTTGGAGCTTTGTCAATCTCTTGAATCTTTCGAATTTCGAATTGGAACTTTCATTACTACCTATTGATTCTAAAGATAAGGCTTTGCATCTTTTTAAACCATAAAACTTCTCTATGAAAGAGGAATTCCAATCTTTTAAATATTTCAGCTCTATAAGACCTCTAGCTAAAAAATTCAATTCATCAAAGTTGTTTAGAATTCTAATTAAGTGTCTCGGGTATCTTGTAGTGTAGTGAGCCAATATGAATCTAAGAGATGGGGAAAGTAAACCTTCTAGTTCACTTGCAGACAACACTTCAAATAGAGTGGGGGTCGACTTGTCCAAAGTCCTTGAGTCTAAATTCGAGTAGAAGTCCATAACAACTGTAGGGTATTGACTCTTCAGCACTGAGTGTCTCCAGTGAAAAAAGAAGAGAAAGATGTTCTAACTGGAGTTGAAAGCGTTGAAGCTCCGTTTTCAGAAAGTTCGTCCGGTTGTTTCGCTTACACCTTATCAAACCAATCTAATAGCTGAAGGCGACCAGATTGACCATGGAACTGATTACTGGTATACACCGACGATGGTGGACTCCTTCGTCAATATAGTCTCATATCTTCCTCTGGAATTGAAACAGCTTATAGTGGTGTACTCCTTGCGTCGAGCCATAGAACCACAGAACGTGGCCAACTTCATAGATGCTCTTGCGTTTGCTAGACCTTTTTCAGACTATAAAGTCAAAATACTCTATTC
The DNA here is from genome assembly GCA_030557395.1 of Ambrosiozyma platypodis. Lineage (NCBI taxonomy): Eukaryota > Fungi > Ascomycota > Pichiomycetes > Pichiales > Pichiaceae > Ambrosiozyma > Ambrosiozyma platypodis. The sequence continues at coordinate 364,492 of JAKTPC010000009.1, read as the reverse complement.
AACAATAGAAATAGATTCCATCTGTACCGGTCATTTGATTTACCGTGTGTTCGGTGATTTGGATGAGTTTACTCAATATTGTTTTGTGCAGCATGCTGATGATGATGATAATCCTGAACATGATGTGTTGATTCCCAACAATAATAATTTCATTTTTCAAGCCCTCAAACTCAAGAAATTAACCTTTGCTTGTCCCATTCCAACTTTTGATAGAAATGCTTGGGAAGCAAAGAAAAAAATGAATTGGCTCGAATACTTTTTGAATTTCTCTCCTCCTAAAGTTGTGCTAAAAGTTGGGGAGAATAGAGCTAGACAATGGTGGAAATGCCTACCTCTTGATATATTCAGTTATGTGACCTCATTAGAAGGTCATTCTCAATTGATAGATGATGTCCAACAAACATTGTCTTGCTTCAAGAGGCTTCGTTCTATTTCAATTTCCATATACAATACTTTCGTTGACTTCGAAAAATTAATTACTCTTTCTTCACAAATTCATAAGATTCGACTAATTTATAACGGCAATGCTGATTATTTCCTTTCAGAAGGTCCAAGAAGACTACTATTCTCTGAAAATATAGAAATGAAATTTTTTGTGTTAGATTCCCCAATTAATAAGTCTCTTCTCCCTTTACTGAACAATAGAGAGATCATTTGTCTGAGGATTAGAAACACTGAACCATTGTCTCTGCTATCTCAGTTTTCTCGTTTAAATATGATATACATATCTGAAATGATTGAGGACGTGGCAATTGAAAATCTAGAACTTAAAAATAGCTCACTTAAAAAGATTTCACTGGTTCCCATGGTTAAGAAATCCGATTTCAAAGGTTTAATAAATCTTAATAATGTTCATTTTTTCCAAAGTATCGATCCTCAGAGTTTCAATTCTTTTCCTGAAACGGTTAAAGTGATGGATATTGATAGCTTAGATTTGTTACCGGAAAATATTGGCCTTTATAAGCTTCCAAAATACTTGGTAAGGCTTTCCATCGATTGCCTTTGCTTAGATTACCTTGATGGAAGTAACTGTGTAAGATTGAAGGAGATCATCATTTCGGGAGAACCTATTAAACTTTTTGAAGAACATGACTTCTGGAAAATGCTTCCCAGCACTTTTGATTATTTGAAAATGAAAAATTTCAGAAGCAGGCCTCTTGAAATAGTTGGTACCAAGCGACAAGGTAAGAAACTATTTGGAGTTAATATAGGTAATTCATTACCTTTCTGTTCTTTAGACCTTTGTGAGCATTCACTTATTGCTATTGCTATCAATTGTTCAATTGATGATTTCCAATCGGAAAAAACGAAGGGCTTGAACCATGGGACTGTGTATTGTTCTAACAATATAAAAGTTATTGGAAATAGTCAGAATAGTAGCTGCTATGTACTCTGTAAGGTTAGAGATTTGGATAACGTTGAAACCATCGATTTAAATACCCGTTCCATGTTTGTGGAAACTGAAAGAGATGATCACTTTGTGCTTTTTTGTGCCTTGAAAAAGTGTACTTAACGAACTATTAATCTTTTCTTTTTTATATGATTTACTCCTCTTTTCTAAATATAGTACCCCACCTTTGTTTTATAGAATGGCGATTGTAAATCCCTAATTCTGAGTCACTACAACTAACTGTACAGGTGGTAGGGTTTGGCATTTGAGGCTTGTTTGGTATCCAACATTGAATCCACTCAATTCAAGGAAAAACAAGTTAACACACCTTATACACGTTAAGATACTCTCAAGCACATACCGGTTAAGTATAGGCTACCACTTTGTAAGTGGTAACTCAGACGTAGAAATAGTCATACATGATGGAGAGAAATTGGGCAACATTCAATGGGATCAGGACAATAAAAACTTGACTCCTATAAAACCATTGTTATTTGAAGCTTTGAAGATTAATTGAAGGAGACAATTTATTGTGTGTGAAAGCAAGTGGAAAATTTTAACCGGATGTTATGGTAAACTTAGCAGAATGGACCTGCTTCTTGAGCCTTCGCACACTGAAATTTGAAGACTGACAGTTAGAGCATATTGAGCAGTCAGACTCTCTCATCCACTTTCTTCACTAAACATAACACCTCAAGACAATGACTGACAGCTATGTGTCTTTGGTCAAAAGCTTGCCTCATGACCTACAGCAGCTGCTGGTTGCTTACACATTGGCCTTTGTCGAACGTCATCACACAATCGAACTCACTGATTATCTAGATTATCTTGTTTTTGCTAAACCTTACTCTGGCTTCTCAATTGAAATAATATCCCCATTAGAACTTGTTGTACAGATTGATTGTTTAAGCAGCCGATTCAAGAGTGATTGTTATGATTTGTCGTTTTTGGGAGATGACCAGCAAGTTGCTAGTGTTTTGACCTTTAAGAAGCTCACGGTTCGTGGGAGAAGTTCTCGACAAGATACTGAGAGAATTGAAGGATTAGCTAACATAATATCAGTGGTATTTTTAAGACATAAACCAATTGACGTTGTTATTAAGTCAGTGGATTATTGGGCCGAAGCATCTTTCAGTTTCCTACAAAATGTGACCAGAATCGAAGAACTCGATGATGGCTGTATTCCAAAACTGCTTGAAGACCTATATAAGCTCCCCAAATTGGAATTTGTTTCAGTAGCTACCAAGACATTATTTTTCTATTACGAAGATTTTGGAAATCTTTGTTCCAAGATCAAAGAAGTTGAATTATTGTATAGTGGTGGGAGTGCCTTTTTTGAATCTCCTAGATTAGCTGAGTTACTCGACGAACACGACAATTTTAGAATCACCACAGATCTCTTAGAGTGTACTCTTGCAGAAGATATGAAGAAGTTTAAGAACATTCATAAGATTAAACAAATGATATACTCTGACACAGAAGTTGAGTCTTTAGAATATTTAGGAGATGTTGGAAATGTATTCAGACTAGATATTCATGTTATGGCTTCATCTTTAATAACAACGAAATTAAGAAGTTCTTCTTTGAAAAAATTGTCTCTTTCTATTCGAGTTATTTCATGTGACTTTAGCGAACTTACCAGCTTAAAAACCTTTATAAGTCAAGATCAAATTAGTTTTGAAAGTTTTAACACATTACCTGACTGCGTGTCTACAGTAGTTCTTACTACGCCAAATAATGCAAAGTTTAAAGCTAACGGAACGTACACAATACCCAAGTATGTCTCTTCATTGGATGTTGGTCGAAGGTACGTTCATTATCTAGATATGCGCAATTGTGTAAGATTAGATGAGTTAAAGTTTTATCAAGGACTGAAGGGTATTGATGAAGATCATGAAATATGGAAAACAATGCCTTCAACTGTTAGATTAATTCATATGGGCTACAAAACAAGAGCACGTAATGGAAATAAAAAATTATGGGGAATTAGATTATCAAACCCACATACCACGTCTATTAACTTTTATGATTATCAAAGTTATGCTATTTATTTGAATACTAAAAATAAAATTTGGACTCACAAGATGCACAAAGATTTAACCCCATTCAGTCGCATAGATATTGTTTCAAAAGGTAAGGTCAGTATTCGTACTGATTTGAAATTATCATATTTGGTATGTAAAGATGAAGACGAAGGCAAAGTTGTTACTACAACTGATAGTGATAGTGCTTTCATGGATAAAAGAACTCTCTTTGCTAAGATTCAAAAAAAGGATAGCTTTACACTTTGGAGTAATGAGGTCAATGTTTAATTACATTTTCATGTACGTTATAGTGTATACTTATCAAACTAAAAAATAAAACGGAATTTTAAAAAAAATACTATGCCATGATAATAACTCACGAAAAACTGATCTTGAACTGTATTTCTCTGGTTTGAATAAACCAATCACATAGTCCTCTTACAAGAAATCTGGGAGTTTTCAAATACATTTCTAGTTAAACAATTGCACTTATATTTGAATTTACTTGGAAAGAAAGTACAGCTGTTACCTAAATAATATATATTTTGCGGGGAATTTATGAAGTGACTCAATATAACAACTTAGATAAGCTGGAAATGCAATGTAACAAAGAGTTTTGAGAATTATAAATTTACAGAAGAATTTTGGAATAGCTATCTGGTAAAAAGATTAAATGGTAACCCATTGTAAGGTCTGATTGTGTCCTCTCGATTGTAGGTTGACCAGGAATGTGTGATAATAGATACTTATAAAAAGCGTCGCGACGATTAGTCGATGACATAAAAGCCGCACCGGTATCATATTCTGTATCATGGATGGTTTGGTTTGTTTCAAACTAAAAACAACAAACCAGAACCGGACACTCAAGCTTAACGTGACTTTTTCTTGTTAGTAGAGGAAATTACATATCTACTAGATTTTCAGAACATGAGTTTTGATGAGAATCGGGATCCTGGTGCTATTGTAAGTGATTTCAGAAAATAATATATGAAATTACTAGAACCTGGAGTTGGTGACTGAAGTGAGTGACTTTATTGAAGAATATTTGAGCTTTTTAACTGTTAATTAATATTTTATTTATTTTTTGGTTTAGTTTTATTTTACTATTTCTCTGTTTTGAGTAACAAATTGTGGTAATCACCCTACCATTATCCTTGAAAATCCTCACCAAAGAAGGAAATATAATTGCATAATTTGGCAATGAGACCTTAAGTAGTACAAATATCTCAACAACACCAGGTAGATTGATATTGATTTAATCCTTTCTTATCGATTATAGATTGACGAGGAATTGACAACCAAGATCGACCGTGCGACTTTTAAGACATCGACTAATCGTCGTGACAGGAATTATTCTCGGTACCTTGTGTATGTTCTGTTCTGTTAAAGATTAAGACCATGTTTGTTTCAAATTAAGACCAGAAAAACCAATTTGTTTTCTTTCAAATTAAGGGAAAACAAACCTAGTCATATAAGACAACCATAATTCCTTCTTGTAAACTAACAATGGATCCTCAATCACAGCTCATCTTATCAAAAGTCAATAACGACAACAACAACAGCAATGTGTTCGGATCCTAAAGAATGTGCTATATATCTCTACAACGCATATCACTCATACCGTATGGTGAACAACACTTTTTTAGTAGGGGATTCAGAAGTAATCAAAGCCATCTTGCGTCAGTTCAAGTTTTACTATAAGCTCTCTGCTGCTTTTCCTGAACTCGTGCACAAGAGCTACTCCCAATCTGCTGATACTAGATATGATATTGCAGTGTTGGGGTTGTATTATTCCCTACCAAAATTCTCCTACTGCTTTGGTGAGAAAGGTGAGAATGGAAGATATTGAGATTCCGTTATCCGATGTAACATATCGTAAGTCAAAGTCTACGGGTTCGACAAGTGATACGGTTACATCGTTGAATGGGTATTTAGTCAACAAGGGCGAGTCCACAGATTTTCACAGGAAGTTAAACGACTATTTTAGAGAGTTTTCCACTAAGATTGAACAGGCAGATCACTGGGCGCTTTGTTCAATCATTATAGCTATGTAATTTCCAAGTGTGCCAAAATGTGTTGCTGTCAAATGAATATGGTATCGGGAGTGCTATTTCACCATTTTTTAAAGGTTCATGTGCCATCATGAGTCTCTTTGAACAAGATGAAGATAGTCTAATTAGATTTGCTGAGCAAGAAGACCCGTGAGGCTAGGGAAATGTGGCAGTGGTAACAGACCTTCTTTTTAAAAAGAAAACACTTGTTTTATTATAATCTTGTATGAAGTAAATAAAAATGATAAAAACAAGAAAATATACAGATTATAAGGGTTGAGAGTATCTAAATAGCTGGATAGAAAAAAGGGCATTTTTAAGAGAAAGATACTAAGGAATAAAAATGGAAATGGCTGGATAGAGAATAAAAGGGCATTTCCTAAGTAAGGTAAAATGAAGAAGGAAAATAGGAAGTTATGTAACTAGCAGGGTCCAATTTTTTATTGAAACTCACGTATTGGAATTCCAGTATATATGCAATTTCCTCTGCTAGATCTTATATCACTTTATTTGCTTCTAAATATAATATTCCATCAATATCAAGTGTGCCATCTTTGTCCAAACTTTTGCCATGATATAATTTGACCCTCTTATTATTATCTAAACTATAAAATTTATAAACTTACATAATTGATTGTTTGCTTTCTCTCTATACTGTATATTTAGAAATATATTCCGTGAATTTTCTAGCAACGCTTCTCAACTCACCCCTTTGTTTTTGACCAATGTATTCTTTCCATCTCTGGTACACCGTGGAATCAATAAGTTGAGCACGAGTGTAACGTCCTGGAATAAGGGAAGAATAATAGCATTCATTGGATATGTAAATCTCAAAGAGACAATAGGCTTAAAAGAACCAGATAGATTGATTGTAATCTGATTCTCTCTTATAGGTTGTAGATGTACCAAGGACTGATGTACCAGTTAGTCCTAGTAAAAATAACAATTTCTGCAGTCTTTTATCTCCGGATTTTCCTAAAAGAAAAGGAAAATTTAAAAAACATCAAAACAATATCCCTAATAGATTATTTCTATTGTAAAGTTCTATTTTTAAATGGGTTTGGCTTATCTTGAAGTAGAAAGTCTATAAATCGAGAAGACGTTGCATGAGGGATTCTTATATAAAGAAAATTTCCGGCTTTAACTGGACAGGAAAATCACTATTTTCAAAATATCTACAATTGCCAAACTCCATTTATCTTGAGTAATTCATATGATATAATTGTAAGAATTCTTAGCCTGATTGTTTTATTAGGCTTTAACAAATTAATCTCTGATGCCTTGCAATTTTGTGGAAGGTCGAAGCTGAGAATATCAAAACAACTTCTTGCATAAGTATAACAAAAAGTCTACCAAAATTACATTCTCCTATTTTATTAGAATTATTAATTTTATAAAATCATTTTAATTTCAGCACTATAATGAACACAAGAGTAAGGGAATAGTTTGATCCAGTTTAAAACATTAAGTGTCATGTTTTTGTTCTTCCAACGGAATAACATCAAAGTGATAAATAAGCTTTAATTAATTGCTTGAGTTCAATTAAAAGACTAAAATATATTCCTGTCTAAAGATTCTTCTATATTTATTTATAAAGCCAAAATAAAAGCCTGACTGGAAAGTATCGAAACACCTCTGGGAGCTGGAAGAACATGCTGCGAGGTTTGTGATAGCTCGGCCTGACGAGAGACTAACACCGAATCTCTTTTCATTTATCGTTAATTAAGGTAAATAAATATAGTCTATTTATTTATAAGATTTAGGATCCGATAAGTAAAATGCAAATACTATTATACACATAAACTGCTTAAGCGGACAATTCTTCTTCCATTTTACTGAATGCAAGAGCTATAATTTCATCTTCAGGCAGAGCACCTAGCCTGTATCTTACTCTATCGCTTTTATCAAAATAATACTTCCGCTCACCTGGAAAGTGAACAGTATACCGGTATCTATCAATGTAGGTTCTCCAAACGTAGTCATCAAAAGTTCTCAAGTAATCCTTCTCACGGGCAAAATGGTTGTAGTAACAAGCAAGCAACAAAGTCGAATGAAAATGAATTTTATTGTGAATAATAGCTTTCTCTATCATCTCTTCTCTGAAATCTCTTTTAATCCAACCATTGAAATCTAAATCATCAAACAAAAGAACAAGATACTTTTTTAAATCTCCGATTAAATTATCTAAATTCTTTCCTGGTACTAAGCCCATGCCTGAAGGATCGTATTCTTTCCAAACTTTCTTAAACCTTTCAATGGTTAAATCTAATTTAGTTGATTTGATATTGATATCATGGTAAGTAAGCTTAAATGCTTCAATGATAACTGAAACAAAGATATTCATCAAAAAGTACATAGATATCACATTCCAAGACATAAATATCACTTTGGCAGCTGTCTTATTTCCACAATCTGAAAATCCATTGTCATCAAAAGAACAACTGGTTTCACTTTCACTATAAAAATCAGTCATTATAGAGCCCCAACCTTCACCGAATGACATAGAAAATAAAACTAATAATGCATGAGGTATAGTACGGAAGTTTTTATTGTGAGTAGTAGAAGACCCAAGCTTAGTCAAACCAAAACTTTGATTTAATGCAATTGCAAAGATCACAAATAATACAAGCCAAAGCAACATAAGTGAAAGAAATTGCTTACAGGCAGTGAAAGAAAACCTTAAAAACGTATTTAACCTTGGCGTCATTTCAATTAATGAAAAGAAAAAAAAGCAAACTAACACCTTCTGAGCAACACCATACCAAGGGTCGTCGTACAATTTGAGCTTACTTATCCAATCACTTTCAACTTGCTTAGTTTTTAGTCCCATACAATTAATAATAGAAACTATGAAGGCAAAAGAGGAAAGGGCTGCTGTAACATACCCTCTTATTGAATGAAATCCCTTCCCAGTAGAACCTACGGCACAAACAACACAATAACGAATTGCAAGGTAGAGCGATACAATGGTAATAACAATGGCTTTAGCATATTTACCAGTCTTTGTGATTTCTTCATACATTAACACAGATGCTAGAGCTATATGCAAGACCCAATGGAAAAGCTTAGCATATCTAGTGGGTTGCACAAACATGTCAAACAAGAAAGTTTCAAAAGTTTCATGAATTTTGAAATAAGGATTAAAAGCGATAGCAGGCTTCACTGACATTATAATATTCTTACAACCTTTCCAGCCAAGTTGATATTCACTAAGATAAGCAGTACCTGTTTCTCTTGAATAAGATTTGATGATTTGAGACAAAAATAAGTTTAAAATAATTAACATAGAAACAATATTGAAAATGATAACGAAAAGAGCATTGAACACCATTCTTGGATGTGATGGAGCTGATCCTATACCCGTACTTTGCATAGTAGACACCAAAACATTTGTCCATCCATCAACTGAAGTTATTTGAAATAGTGTATCTAATGAAGAAGAAAAAGTATTGAAAGACAATGGAGGGGAGTCATAAACCCTGGGAGATAGAATGTTCCATCCACAATATTGGTCAGGTTTACCAAAAGGACACATAACTTGACTATTAATATAATCACCAATACAATCCTGAGCACCTTTATCATTGTCAGTACAAACATCCAACCTTTGGGAAAAAATATGGAAACCCAGTATACAAAATGCAAAAATCATAGCCATAGAAGTAAATCCAGCTGTGAGAATCGACTGCGAGCTTGTTATGAAAGTCGAATCAAATGTGTCTCTCGTGAGTTTATTGATAGTCAATATTCTCAATGCCCTTATAGCTTTAATGCCAGTGATATAAGTTGAGGCATCTTTATTACCAGAGATTTCAACAATAAGACCAATCCACATCGAAACCAAATTAAAAAAAGTGATGATTCCCCATTTATTCATTAGAGTTGCAGTTGGAGTGAGAAAAATGCCGTCAGCTATTGAATGCAATGTAAATTCAATTGAAAAGATAAAACAGTAGAAAAGATCAAACTTTGTGGAGTTAGACCATTTTCCTGGTTTATAGTGTTCAAATTCATAAATTGGAGTGAAAATACAAGTTGTAACGATCATCATTATTATAATCACCAGCATGAACAGTTCAAAAAGGAAAGTCCAAATATAACTAGACCAAACTGTCTTAGTCTGAGCTCTGCTAGCCCAGTCTTGCCTTCTTTGACCATGAAAATTGGGAACAAATGTTTCAATAGATCTTCTTACTCTGTTATTCGGAGTGAAATAAAACAAAGTTCTTTCATAATTGGGATTCAATAATAAGAAAGAAGGCATATTGGAAAAAAAGAGAAGTCTTTTAGTAAATTCTCCGTTACTTTTGAATAATCTAGTTTTGTGAAGGTAAATTATATTTAGAAAGGTGATTAATGATGAGTTCCGAAACTTCCTAGACAAAAAATAAAGGACCTTTAATTTAAATTCCGCAAATATAGTCATGTTGTATTTATGGAGGGACAAAAACTCAGTCAAAGTTTGATTTGTATCTAGAATGACTTGTAACTTTGCTTGATCAAAATTTAATTTTTCATATTCATAATATTTCAATCTATCAACTATAGCCATGTGCTCCTGTCCTCTACTCCCTTCTGAAAGAGCACTCGTAAAAAAGCTAACTACTTGGTACCATTTTTTTTCTTGCTCGGTAACCTTTGATATATTTTCAGAAATTAAGTCCAAAAATATATTGACCAATAGTAATGTAGCAAAACAAAACCAACCACTAATGTAAAGAAATATTAAAGCTCTGATCGTTTTGTGATAGACTTGTGTATAAGCTATAATCCACGGTCCAATCCAATTATCACCAGTCATAATAACATACAACAACAATATGGTATTTGGTAGAGAGGACATTACGCACATAGTTGATAAACCGCAAATACCACGTGTTATATCTCCATCTTCAACAATAATACCTTCAAAAAATCTAGAGTAAATAACAGCAACAGAGTAAAAAAGCAAAATAACAAAACCAAATAAGTTAATTAAATAACTAATATTACCAAGCAATCTAACATATAATTGACGAAGAGGAGTTATCAACAACATGATTCTATAAATTCTAAAGATTTGAAAAGCAGTAAGCCAGTTATAAACTTCTTTATGGTTTCTGATCGCAGGTAATAGTATCACCACATTTATCATTGCTAGTAATATTTCAGCCCAGTTCATACGGAATTTTAAATAATCTTCTGACAATATGACTTTAAAGATAGCATCAAATACCAAAACTCCAGAGGCAATAGAATTAATTATAACGGAATATGGATGGTCAGGTAGCTCAATTGAATCAATTATTAACTGTACAAAAATAATAATACAGCAAATGTAATCTACTAACTTCTCTAGTAATGAGCGTCTTGCATAAACAAGTAAATAGTATTTACCAATTCTATTATTATCAGTATCATCAGAATTGCTTTCATCCTCATAGAAAGACAGGGTATCTAGAATGCAGGCAACAAAAACATTAACTAACCAAACCCCTATCACAATAATAGCTGGAATAAACAACAAAGAAGCATGAAACATAGAAGTGGTATTGGTCAAATTGTACATCTGATCTGAAAATGAGCCTTTACCGAAAGCGATTACCATAATCTGCAATGAAAGCCAAAGGTCATTAAAGCTTAAATTTCCAAAATTGGCGTTGTAACTGAACATACAATATGAGTTTAGGGGGCATATAAAACCTTTTGGTCCGAGTCCAGTTTTATTAAAATGTGTTGGATTTTCTAAAAGGTCCGTGTAATAATCACTGTTCGTTGAAACAGTTTTATCTAAAAAATATTCTGATCCAATAATAGGACCAGACACTGTATTATTTGATGTTATGAATCCACCACATAGGTGATTTGAATATTTTATCACACCAGTATCATGGTTCATGTAAATGCACTGTGATCTATAGTTCTGTGAAAATGATTGAACCGCAACCAAGGCAAACCACACTATAACCACACCCAAAACAAATCCAAGTTTGATTAAAGTTGGTAATGACTTATAAATGGCTATCTTAATTTTTCTTGTACCAACAGTTAAGTTTGTAATTCTTAATATTTTTACACACATAATTGATCTAAACAAGAGAAATTTATTGTCGGCAATACCATTCAATTCCCAACCAGTTAATCCTAAATACGTTGAAATACAAAATGTGATAAATCCGACCAGATCAACAACATTACCGATATTTTTCAAGTATGGTTCACAGATGTTTGCATCTTTGAGTTTCTTGTTTTCTGTTTCTCTATCAAAGAAGCCTCTGTCCATTATATAAGCTATCACATGCAAATCTCTGATATGTTTAATATCATCAGTTGTAAATAAACCCGAAGCAATGGCTCTTAATATAATCACAATTCCATAAATCGTATTTGTAACAATTAAAACATAATCTATCCAAGTGTAACCTCCGTTGATTACATATCCAGTTTTTTGTGGATCCCACATTTGAAATGATAGCAATATAAGCTCGAAAAATATAATAAAAGACACCAACCAAGACGTTTGTTCGCAAGTACCCAAATAAAAACATACTCTTCTAAACCCCATATCAGGCGGAAACAATGCAAATGAATTACCAACGAGTTTGTCCCTGTTTCTATGAGATCCACTAACATTGTCACAGTTAACCTGAGCCCTGTGCAACACCTCATACAATATGGATCTCTGAGGTTGTGTAGGCTCTGTGCTGAAATGGACGTATCTTTTTGTTCTGGTAACTGATCTGGCTTCAACTGAGGCTTGAGCAGAAAGAATGAGTTCTTGGGGACTCGGGATTAAATTTGTTAGTGGATAACTCTCAGTATCAGTATTAACTAGCAATGAATCATTTGATCGATTGTCATGTTGCATAGTAATTTGATGTTTTATGCTATATGAATCATCTTCCAATATATCTTCTTCGTCAGCGTTTCTCCATTTGCTAGTTGAGTCTAATGTTTCTGTAATGATATCATCGAGTAGTCCATAATCAATGTCACTTGAAGTAAACTTAGCATCAACTGAAGATTGAAAATGCTGGGGGAAATGTCTATCCCATGAGTTATGAAGATGAGAGATTAAAGAACTTGATCTTGATCTATAGCCTGATGATGTTCCTGTTGGTGGTATACTCTGATCAGTAAAAGGATTTCTGTAAAATGGAGTGGCACTGTTGACACTTGAAAAAGAATCTCCTGAAGGAGAAGGAGAAGGAGAAGAAGAACGGGACTGTTTACCAGGGGATGAAGTCAAGCTGAACGGGTCCAATAGTTCAACTTGAGGTGTTCTTAAAAGTTGTGACATTATGCTGTGTGTCATCCAGCTACAGCAAGCCTTCACTAAAATGTAGTCAAGGATTCATACCGCTGCTGGTAATTTAAATTGTTAATTGATTCGATATCTTCTAATACGTAGAAACCAAAAACAGGGACTAGTAACGGTACTAACTGAATCTGATTGTCCCCGATCGTCTGGGACTAAACTGTTTTACGTAATACAGCTTTCTGGTGCGGCGTAACTGATAACCCGAGACTAACACCGACATGGTTTTCGATCACTATAACTGTACAGTGCTTGAAATAAAATCCATTTATAAGGATATATAGTCTAATTGATTGTAACTTGTTAATTAATTCATTAAACATAGATGATGCGCCGTCGTCCCAAATAGTGTAAGTACCGACTGGAAGGTATAAGCAACGCGCATTATGGTGCTCTACCCTGTTAGTAAGTCACCTTATACAGTATCAACAAGTAAGCCTACATCTACACCCCTCTTCAATGAGACACAACCTTTCAAACATGCTACAACACCACAATCGGAGAAATATGTGAATTTGGTTTCGGTAATGTCACCTGAGCTCAAGCAGAAAATTTTTGCCTACTCTCTTACATTTGTGAATCTAGATGAAGAATATAATATGTTTCTAGATGTTCTCAAATATTGTCCCAATTCATCCATTGTTATTGAAATTACTGGCGGTTATTATGGCGACTATATGATGTTTATATTATCCGGATACCTGACTATAAAGTCTTTAATCGACGACAATTTTGAAGACTATGAACGAATCTTCAATACATTAAAGATAAATGAATTGAATATATACCAAAAAGTACCTGTTGGAAAGTGGGTTGAGTTAATAAATAACGTTACAGCTATTTGGATGAAACCTTGCCATGCTTATTTACAAGATCTTTTTAATAACCAAACCCTATTCACAGATTTAAAAGAAATTATTGTTGATATTCCTAATGATGAATATGATTGTAGTGATGTCGAAAGTGACTTTGAAGAGGTCAGAGGAGACATTAACAATTTTTCATTTGTTAATTCACTTACGAAATTGACTGAATCTATAGGTATGGTGAAACTTGTCTACTCGGGTCACTCCTCACGTTTGAAATCCAAAGCTTTATCTAAGTATAATGGACAAAATGGTATCTTTGAAATAGTTACTTTAAGAGGACCGGTTAGGGAAGATGTTTTGAAGATTGTTAATAGATTCGGAGTTGCTTTACTTGAAATTCACGAGAACCTGGACGTTATTAAACTCCTTCGAAAAATGGAAAAAGTCAGAAAAATTGATGTTTCTAGCGTCCAAAATTTGCAAAATTATAAGTTCGTTTCTGACAGTATTGACGAGACGGATGTTATTGCAGATTATATATGGTATCGTGAACTGTGATTTTTCGGAACTAAGAAACTTGAATTATACTAATATTAGAGGATATATCGATCCCAAGAGTTTCAATTCTTTACCAGCTTCTACTGATATTGTTAAAGTCGCCGTTCACATGAGAGACACAGGTTTCAAAGGTGGCTTTAATTTTCTTTCGGGAACTAAGGAATTTGAACTATACAATTTCATTAATCTTGATTACTTCAATTTTGATCAGTCCAATCTTAAAACTTTAACTTTGAGATATATTTCCAAGCCTGAAATTTGGCAGCAACACCCAATTTGGGAATCATTACCTCCCACACTAAGAAAGTTGAATCTTCATTTCGATAAGAGTTTTGAAACAGGTTCAATTGCATTTGGGTTGACAATAAATAAAATCATTCCAAAACTCCACATTGAGTTTTATAATAATAATACTCCAAAGGATTTATTTGCAAGTAGTAATACTGAAATGTTCCCCTACAAGAACATTAGAAGAAGGCATCAACTTGGCGTTTTTGGTGTTATTAACAATTTATCAAGTAAAGTTACAATATCCGCTAAATCATCTATTTAAATTGTTTTCCAAAATAGTGATAAAGAAGATATGCTTAACATTAATGGAGGATACAACAACGGAAAATTGTCATATACTTCTAGTAGTTCCCTGAATGGGTTTCCTTCTCTCACTATACTACGTGATACACCACTAGGCTCAGCGTATCATGGTAATGATGGCAATAGTGATAGTGATTATACCGACTGGGAAAATCAAAGTTTTGAAATGGGTGGATTAGAACACCAGGCCACTTTATTGAGTGTTCTTGGTGGTCTTAACGGAATTACAACTAATTTTGGAGGAAGGTTACCAGTTAGAGGAGGAGGAGGCCACACAACTGGAAGGGTGATGATAGACCAAAGAAATGACGACGGTGACGATAGATTGCTTTCTTCTGAGGACTTTTCCGAGAACATGTGGCAACATGGAGAATACTGGTAACCTGATAGTGATGAAGATGCAGATCCACCAGAGGCTTTTGCCTATATGAATTATATGATACAAGCTACAGGACATTATGGTTAAGTTTTAATATTTCGATTATACTGTTTACAAGTGTTTTTAATATAATCTGCTAGCATTTTTCTCTTAATTCAAAAAAAGCTATAAAAACTTAACAATTCAGTTTACTCTTTAGGATCACAGTAGGGTCTATAACTTACAAAACCATCATTACATTCATATTTTGAGAAAGGTTTATTAACTCTAGCAGTCAATGAAAAAAAATGTTTCTCTTCTTCTTTGAAACAAACAAAGGTGATAGATTGATTTGGTCTACATGAAAACAATATCTTTGGCGAAATATTACAGACAAATCCGTATGGTCCGTTGAAATTTCGGAGTATTTTATTGTAAGGACTATAATCTTTCTCTAATCTTAAAGTTTTGGAAGTAACAATCACTAAAACTGAACTAAAGGTTTCAAACGAAAGAGTAACATTCTCAAAGTTTTGATTCATTAAAATTGTGAAAAAATGCGTTAAGTCAACATTGTCAAAAAATGTAAAATATATCCTAATATCAGTAATGGTACCAGGTAAACAAAGCCAAAATCTATGATTGAAAGTAGTAGTCAAAGCTTTGTAATTTAAAACTAGTCGCCGGAGTTGAAAACATTTCGAAGAATCTAAATGACTAACAAGATCCACCATCCATCCTTCAAAACAAATTAAGCTTCTGGGTAATTTGAACATAGCATCATTGCTAATAAAAGAAACGTTGTCTAGCTGTATACTCGTAACATTGCCAGATAGTGTATTGAATGACTGAGCATCAATATCAGAGAATTTAGCGTGACGCAAAGCAGGTAGTTTGCTAAAATCGCATTTTTGAATACCTTTTGTATGAATTTCAAGTTCTTTAAGATTATTGTTTTTTGGTATCAGCCCTTGGAATAAGGATGATGTATTGACAACTTTCAATTTTTTTACTTTGCTTACCTCCGATAACAATTTCACCGGTTCGTAATCATTGAATAATTCTAATGAATCTATCTTCATATTTTTTATAAAATTGAATTCCTTAATTGTTAATAATTCACTATCATTTCCTGAAGGATTGGAGCAGATAGCTGCTATGTTAAAATCAATATTGTTGGCTAAAGTAGAAAAGTCAGCAAAGTCAGAAAGCGTAAGAGGATACAGGCCCGTATATTCCAAAGATAATTTTTTAACTCTTTTTGCTAAATTTAAAATTTGAGATGCTGACTTATGGTAAGAATTAATCCGCAATGAAATATAGTCAAGCTTTGTGAACCTTGATAAACAAGCATAATTTAATAAGAACAATATTCTTTCACCCGGATAATCAGTTATAGAATCGACTTTGTTTGCAATTAAGGAGTTTAATTTATGGTTTCTACCATCAAAATTAATGAGTCTAACTCTTTTGGTAAACTTCAATAAGTTGGACCACTCACCAGGACAGGAATCATGGCTGACATTCAATTGGCTTATTCCGAGTCCAATCAGAAAATCCGTATACTCCTTGATCAAAAAAAACGAAAGCCTGACAAACCCAGTATATACCGAGTCAACACTAAAGCTATATCGTTCTATATAGACTTCTATACCACCTGGAACAAATTGCAAGAACTCTTTTGTGAAAAGTTCATGATTTTTAATCACATATGGAAAGTTTATTAAACTGTAATGTAAAATTATTTGCTTTAGTTCTGTTGGAAGAGAAATTGAGAGCTTGATGTAGTCTTCAAGGTTTTGGATCATTTGAGTTCAGGCAAAAATTCACCAGTTCAGTTGTCTCTGAAACTCTAAAATAAATTCCAAGTAGATTATGAAATGTTCTAAGTGCCACCGCAATTAAGGTCATGTTGGTGGCGTTGTTTTACACTTTCTTATTGGCAAGGCTGTTTGTTACGTAATTAGCCGCCCATGGATTAAGCTCGAAATATTCATTCATTCATTCATTCAAACACTAACTACAATTATCAAAATTTACAATCAATGCAAAAAGTTATTTCATATAGCTATAAGCCATACATGCACTCCACAATATATAGATACTCTTACTTACCATTGCCTAATTCTTACCGGCACCAGATCTGAAGTAGATGATATCACCATCTTCAACAACGTAATCTTTACCCTTTTGCAGCAATTTACCAGCAGCTTTTACGGCAGCTTCATCACCAAGCTCAACCAAGTCGTCATATTTAACAACATTAGCCAAGATGAAAGTCTTTTGGAAATCAGTGTGAATAACACCAGCAGCTGCAGGTGCCTTGGTACCTTGTCTAATAGTCCATTCTCTAACTTCATCTTTTTCACCGGCAGTGAAGAATGAAATTAAATCTAGTTCCTTTCTCATAGCTAAAATGATCTTTGGTAAAATAGATTTAGCACCAACTCTCTTTTCTTCTTCTTCTCTTTCTTCATCAGTTTCCATATGAGACAATTTTTCTTCAAAAGAAACAGATAACGGAATGATGATATCACCTGGAGAGTACTTATCGACCCATTCCTTAATCTTCAATAGATGCTTGTTCTTCTTTCTAACAAAGTCTCTTTCCGATAAATTGATTAAGTAGATGGTTGGCTTGGCAGTTAACAAAAACATAGAGTTAATAACTTCAACTTCTTTTGGAGTCCAGGTTTGGTTGGCAACTCTTTGACCTTCTTTCAATAGGGCAATGATTCGTTCAACTAATTGGGCTTCTTCTTTCTTTTGCTTAACTTCTAGAGATTGACCACCTCTCTTTGTGATTTTATGGATACCCTCTAGATGTTTTTCAGCAAATTCGATGTCCTTCAATCTTAACTCATTACTGATAATCTCTAAATCTCTAGTTGGGTCAACATCACCTTCGATATGAATAATATCAGCATCATCGAAACATCTGACAACTTGGTAGATAGCATCGACAGCTCTAATATTGGATAAGAAAGCATTACCCAAACCTTCACCAGCAGCAGCACCCTTAGTTAATCCAGCAATATCGTAAATAGTGATATAAGCTGGGGTTTTTGAAGGACGATTATATAAACTATGTAACTTGTCTAATCTTGGTGATGGGACAATAACTCTGGCTTCTTCTGGTTCAATGGTGGCAAAAGGATAGTTAGCTGGGTTCCCTAACGGACATCTTGTGATGGCTTGAAAGAAAGTGGACTTACCAACGTTTGCTAAACCAACGATACCAGACTTCAAGTTATTACCTGGTCTACCTAGTAAGACTTTTTTTTCTTCGACGTGTTTCTTTGGAGCCATTTCTCAATCTAAAGCAGTGTAGTTGTATGCTTAAGACTCAAGACTTCGGAGTACTTGATTCCAGTTTCCCCAATATATTGAGTTGTTCAATACATAACGCGATATAGGGGCTGCCACTTATAACCCGTGTCACTATCTGACTGTTTTATTGTTTTATTATGATTTACTTACAATGAAGTTATTCTATATTAATAGACAAAACACACTATAAAGAATATATGGACAAATTTACCATTGTTTAGTTCTTACCGGCACCGGATCTGAAGACCATAATATCACCGTCTTCAACGACATAATCTTTACCCTTTTGCAGCAATTTACCAGCAGCTTTTACGGCAGCTTCATCACCAAGCTCAACCAAGTCGTCATATTTAATAACATTAGCCAAGATGAAAGTCTTTTCAAAATCAGTGTGAATAACACCAGCAGCTGCAGGTGCCTTGGTACCTTGTCTAATAGTCCATTCTCTAACTTCAACTTTTTCACCAGCAGTGAAGTATGAAATTAAATCTAGTTTCTTTCTCATAGCTAAAATGATCTTTGGTAAAATAGATTGAGCACCAACTCTCTTTTCTTCTTCTTCTCTTTCTTCATCAGTTTCCATATGAGACAATTTTTCTTCAAAAGAAACAGATAACGGAATGATGATATCACCTGGAGAGTACTTATCGACCCATTCCTTAATCTTCAATAGATGCTTGTTCTTCTTTCTAACAAAGTCTCTTTCCGATAAATTGATTAAGTAGATGGTTGGCTTGGCAGTTAACAAAAACATAGAGTTAATAACTTCAACTTCTTTTGGAGTCCAGGTTTGGTTGGCAACTCTTTGACCTTCTTTCAATAGGGCAATGATTCGTTCAACTAATTGGGCTTCTTCTTTCTTTTGCTTAACTTCTAGAGATTGACCACCTCTCTTTGTGATTTTATGGATACCCTCTAGATGTTTTTCAGCAAATTCGATGTCCTTCAATCTTAACTCATTACTGATAATCTCTAAATCTCTAGTTGGGTCAACATCACCTTCGATATGAATAATATCAGCATCATCGAAACATCTGACAACTTGGTAGATAGCATCGACAGCTCTAATATTGGATAAGAAAGCATTACCCAAACCTTCACCAGCAGCAGCACCCTTAGTTAATCCAGCAATATCGTAAATAGTGATATAAGCTGGGGTTTTTGAAGGACGATTATATAAACTATGTAACTTGTCTAATCTTGGTGATGGGACAATAACTCTGGCTTCTTCTGGTTCAATGGTGGCAAAAGGATAGTTAGCTGGGTTCCCTAACGGACATCTTGTGATGGCTTGAAAGAAAGTGGACTTACCAACGTTTGCTAAACCAACGATACCAGACTTCAAGTTATTACCTGGTCTACCTAATAAGACTTTCTTTTCTTCAACTTTCTTCTTTGGTGGCATTTTGATTGAATTTTATAATGTGAAACACTTGTATCTGTGTACTGAAGATTTTAGAGATCTCTGAAGATTTCAGTTTCGTCAATTGAGTCCTTCAATTTCAACGCACAAAAATTTTTACGCTGCCACTTTTACACACTGTCATTTTTCACGACGGGTCACTAGAAAACAGATGATTATTTTGTTTTACAATACAATACAAAAAACAGAATTCCGTCTGAACAAGCAAAATCTAAGAATATCCACAAAATATATGCTGAAAACTATGATTTCCTGCTTTTTCGAAATTGGGCAACACCATCCCATTTAATAACTTTCAACCTCTGCCCCCCAAAATAACGCCCATCCATCTTTCTAATGCATTCATTAGCGGCTTGTATGGTCTTGAATTTCACAGAGGCTACTCCTTCAGGTTCCAAGTCGTAAACTATAACTTCTGAAACCTCACCCAATTCTTCACAGCCGTCTTGAATATCCTCTTTAATATCCAATATTGATTCGGGATCTTTTTCTATTTCTTTTAAAGTGAAACAGTTTCTTAGTATAATCGTAGTTTGTTGATCTATCGATGCTAATTCAGTATCAGACTCTGAGTCTGACCAATTGCTGATTCGTCTGTTAAGATCGTTCAATCTTTTCTGTCTTTGAAGTTTTTCTTTATAAGTTATTTTCTTTGATTTCCGATCATTTGTGGTACCTTTAGCAGTACTATCAGCGCTCTGAGAATTATTGGACTTTGATTTTTCTTTATTAAATTCAGCTTTAGCAACACTAATCCTTTTCTTATCCCATGGATTGAACAAAGTATCATCAAGCAAATCAATAGCTAGATTACAACTTTCTTCTCTTAGGTATTCGATCAAACAATCACCTTTGAAATTTCCCTGCTCGTTTTTATACATTTTAATTCTTTTATAGCCTGTGTTTAAGTCAATTGCAATAATACCATACTTGCTAAACGTTCTTTCTAGCTCTTCGTATGTTGTGTCGCTGGATAAATGTGATATGTAAATACAACTGTTTTGATTCCGTTGGAGTTCTTTTAACTGTTGTTTTTCTGCTTTTAATTGCTCAATTTTTTGCTTTTTCAGTCGTTTTACTTCTTTAGTGATATCGTTTTCTTCATCGCTGTCGTGTCGTTCATAATTGTTGTTGTTGTTGTTGTTATCTGGTTGTGAATCATTAGAATCACTTCTTTTTCTTTTGCTGGAAGACATACCATCAGCAGACAAATATGACCCATGATTTGGAGATTGCGGTAACCATCTTTCTAGAATATCATTGTATTCGAACGTTTGCTGGGATTCATTGTCTTCTATTAGCCATTTGTTGTTTAGTTTATCTAGAGTTAATAGTTCAGCGATCTGTTTGGGAAGATCTAACGGAGCTTTTCCCTGGATTTGTGATA
Organism: Ambrosiozyma platypodis; assembly: GCA_030557395.1. Classification (NCBI taxonomy): domain Eukaryota; kingdom Fungi; phylum Ascomycota; class Pichiomycetes; order Pichiales; family Pichiaceae; genus Ambrosiozyma; species Ambrosiozyma platypodis. Next base: position 343,271 of record JAKTPC010000009.1, on the reverse strand, counting down.
TTAAAGAATTGTCTGAGTTCATGATCAAATGGTAATGGTTATGATCTACCGTAACTGAATGAATTGGTAGTAATATAGTATACGTTAATGATATTGTGCAAGCGAGAATTCAGATTGTTTTAGATGAGATATAAAGCTGGGTTTGAATTTGGCATTGGCTGGCCGCGTGTTCCAATGCTGGTACTTATAAGTTATAAGGCCGTTTACTAAAGTTGAAATACAAAGGACTTTATTCACACACAATTAGTTTATAAAGGAAAGAAGAAAGGAAAGACAAAACGGTATATAAAATAGCACATCCAAAAGCATAGATACACAGCAACAAGAAAGAATTAAGTACAACCAAAAAAAAAATGATAAAGGAGAGTGAAAACGAAGAAAAGTGGATGCAAAAAATCAAACAAAGTATGGAATTTTTGAAAAAAAGGAATAAGCAACAACAACAACAACAACAACAACAACAGCAAAAACAGTTAATAAAATAAAACACAGCAAATCAAATTAACTTTAGTAAATAATCAACATTAGCACCAACTTTATCCAACTTGGTAAACTGCTCCATAGTCAAACCAGCACAGGTCAAATAAATCTCATCATCCTTCTTCAAATCCATCAATTGATTCTTGAATAGTTTATTGAAATTCTCAGTTTGTGAATTGACCCATTCCAGTATGAAAACCTTAGAATAATTCTGTTTGTCCAGAAGGTCTTTTGTTTTGCTGTTTCTTTTGTCTACTTGGTCATCGGGGTTTATTATGAACAATGAATTGTATTCTTCTATTGTTTTCAACATCACATTGGAAAAAATTAAAGAAAGTTGATTAACGTAATTAATCAAATCGACTTCAAAGTGTAAATTTGACACTAGGTTTTTCAACTTACTTGATTGTAAATTCAAATAAATTGATCTAGCAATATCTTGTAAGCCCAACACTGTAAAACAATCAACCATTTCTGAAACTTTTTTCTGGTTCGACCAATTGATGTAATTGGTGAGTTGATGAGTCAATGTATTAATCAAAGTATTTCTTAATTTTTTCAAATTGTTGTTTTTCAATTTGATCTTCAAGTGGAAACTTTCTTGTTCTTGTGGAGTCATATTTTTTACCAATTGATAATTAGTGGACAAATCTTTAAATTTCAATTCAATTTTCTTAACCCAATAAACAGAATCCGCAAACTTACGACCCCCCATCGAAATCTCAATATTTGTTAGCATGTCATCTATATCTTTGAAAACAGTAACCGACTTGGGGTCCATTAATAGAGAATTTGTACTGTTTCTATTATTAATCTTCTTCTTAATATTATTGAGGACTTGGATCAGTTGATTAAATTCAGCTAGCTTATCAGTTTTCAAAACAATTGATGAACCTCCATCACCATTGGCAATACTGCCCCCACTTCCCGTTTTCAAATTAACAACAAATTCATTTTTATATGTATCATTTTTAATAACATTAACCATAACATTACCGATAGTCAACGACTCAATTGTTTTCTGATCACCGCTGGCTTTACTTGCTTTCAACGATAACGTATCTCGCTCAATGAATACATTAACCAATTTCAATTCTTTCATTGAGTGATTCAATTGCACCCAATCCTGAGAGCTATACGACCCAGTGCCATTGACAATAGAACCCACATCACACACACCACCACTGCCTTTAATTTGCGAAGTTAGGTTTAGGTTCAAGTGATTCAATTTTAGTTTCAAATCATCTAAGTAGTCTTTAGTCTGTGTGATTGAGTCAGATAGTGTTAACACCTGGTTAAACGATTGATTGATTGATGTCTGCACGTCAATTTCATTTTTAGCTTTCAGTTGATCGATATTTGAATTGAAGACCGCTAAATTGTCGGAATTTGCACTAGCTAATGTATTCTTCAAATATAAAACGGCGTCGTAATCTGGTGTGTTTAATTCTTTCGATAACGCATTGATATCCAATAAGTTTTGCCTTTCATTTAGGCGGTGGTCTTCAAAAGTTGATGCACCACCACCAATACTACCATCAACACCGACGCCAACTGTACCATCAACACCGACGCCAACTGTACCATCTGGAATTTGCTTTTTTTTATCAGCGGTGGTCCCGACATCCAAAGTATCATGTCTCACAATATTGTTCGCTTCCGAATACCCTAGATGAGTAGGCAAAGGAGGCAGGTTCGATGAAGGAGAAAAATTGTACTGATTGGCCGTCCCAGTGGGTTTCTTATTATAAACCGAGAAACGTCTTGAAACGGTGCCTGCGTTCGTTTTCTTTTTGGCCTTCAAGTTCACCGGTGAATTTGGGTTAGGAGGGGACTGGGAAGGGGGTTTTGACCATTGAGGCACAATGGTGGCCCTTCTCTTGATGTGCTCCGACATAGTTAGCTGTATGTTGTGGGATGTGAGTTAAGGGTTAAGGGTTATGGGTCAGTCATCCAAAGAAGATGAAATCAGAGTGAGATATAAATGAATGAAATGGGTCTCATCTTGCTCTTCTCGGTTATTTCGAGAAATTTGAGTTTCTGCCCCTTACTTTTTCAATTTCATACATACAGATTCACTCTAGTAATGGGGGGATCTGGCCATCCACCACATACCGGATGTGAATACTGTGGTACATCAAATTCTCAATAATATCAGGTGGATTGATGCTAATATGATGGTCCCTTATCGATTGTAAATTGACCAGGAATTGATGCCATCTCAGAAAGAGCGTCGCGACGATTAGTCGATGACATAAAAGCCGCATTAGTATCACGTTCTCTATCTTGGTTCAGTTTTGTTTTTAACTAAAACAACATATTCACTCAAGGCCAAAATATTTTCTTCTGGGAAACCAACCAACAATGTCTCCCCATTTACTATTCTTCTTCATCAGAAACAACAACAACGATGCATTTTTCTCGTGAAGAACATGCTACTTATCTCTACAAAATACACTCATACCGCAAGTTGAACAACACCCTAATAATAGAAGATCCAGAAGTGATCAAAGCCATTTTGACTCACTTCGAGTATTACGATAGACTCTCGCTTGCGTTTGAATTACTCATATCTAAGTCTCTCCGACAATCTATTGATATTAGTTATGATATTGCAGTGTTGGGGTTGTATTGCTCCCTTTCAGAATTCTCCTACTGCTTTGGTAAAGTAGGTGAAAAACTCGAAGATATTGAAATTCCCTTATCCGAATCATCGAATGAATCATCCTCTAAGGTCACGACAAGTTATTTGGTTAGAAAATTCAAAGGCAATTAATTGATTTAGGTGAGTCGAATGTTGTTCGCCAGAAGATTGATACCTAGTTTAAAAAGTTGACCTCTGAGATTGAAAAGGCGGATCACCAAAAGCTCTCTTCGGTTATTCAAAATATGAATTTTTCGTCTATTCCAACATATCTTGAATATGAAGATGAACTTGAAGTCCGGAGAGCCGTTTCAGAAGTTGTCAAGAGATCATGTGCCATCACGAGGCTCTTTGACCAAGATAGACACAGTAGAATTAGATCCACCTGGTATTGAAGACCTGTAATATTACAGAAATGCATTCCTGGTTCTCGTCCTGATATATCCTATATTCATCAGTCTGAAACACTGCAATCAGTTGAGTGCAAGATTCCCTCCATAGCGTTTATTTTATCCCCCCTTCCCGACTGTACACAATGATGATGAAATTAAGTTAAAAGAGAGTATGCAAAAGAAAGCGGAAGAGTTGATAAAACGGTTGGCGGTTCAGGCTCTCACGTGCCATACCAATACGTCTTTTCTCTCAGATGGTCTGAGTTTTTATGTTTTATTGTTCGATTTTAATTCAGATTCAGATTGTGATGGTCTAGATATTCCGTTCACCTACTCCAGTTGTAATGCTAACCTTAGTGATGGTTACACCCCTGCTCAACTTATAGACGCCACGCTGTACGACAGATGGAGATCGTTCATTGGTGAAAAGCAAAGAGATAGATTGAAAATGGAGGCTGATGAGTTTGGGAGATATCGTTTCAAATACTTCAATTTTGATTCAATTGAAATTTATGGACATTCATCAGGTAAAGAAATGTCTGAGAAGATCAAGTCGAAGTATAAATTTCACTTTACAATAATTCAAGACTCTGAAGGTTGGTATTTGAATCTTGTTTTTAAAGCAAGTTTAAAGACTTGTATACAAGGATTCAAGTTGGATATTAATCGGAGTGTTTTGAGGGATGAAGATGCAGAGGTAATTGTGAAACCTTTGGATGCAGAGTTTCTGAATGACTTTTCTCATCAACAAGGATTATATCCATATGAAGAATATGAGAAAGAGTTTTCGGAGAATTTTGAAAAAGAGATTGATGTATACAAGACAGTTCAACGACACAATGAAGATAATCCTTTCAAATTGATTCATATTCCAAACTTTTTAGGTTCAGTTAGCATTGACACAATTGGATACAGATAAATATAACATTAGAGGTCTAAACGGGCCGGTGACGGTATTGTGATGGTGATGGTATTAGAATATTTGAAAGGGATGAAACACCCGAAGACCATCGATGAATTTGAAAAGGCAGAAGTAGAAATTGAACGGTTAGCTGGTATAGGGTACAGGCATGAAGACATCAGGGCTAAAAATATTCTATACGATGCAGTAGAGGAAATTGCATATCTACTAGATTTCTAGTACATGAGTTTTGATGAAAATCTGGACCCTGCTGCTGTTGTAAGTGATTTCAGGAAAGGGTATATGACGTTCCTAGAATCTGGTTCTGGTGACTAGTGAGTGACTTTAGAAAAATTAATTTGAGTTTCCTGAATGCTGATTAGTTTTGTATGTTTTTTTGTTTTATTCTACTGTTTCTTTAATATTTTACCTTCTTATTAAAGCTCTACTCTCTGTTTGTCGGTATATTTTCTGAATATTACCTTGTTGTAATTGCTCCATCTCTACCGTTTTACTTGAAATACTCAAAGAAAAAAGGAAACATGAATGCATAAAATGGAAATGTAACAGCAAATGGTGATAATCTGGCGGATAATCTGGCGGTATTTTACTGATTATGGATTGACAAGGGATGATGTCACCATTGCAGGAGATGTTTAAAAAAATCTTGCGACTTTCGAGACATCGACTAATCGTCGTGACAGGAGTTATTTTCGGTATCTTGTATGTTTTGCGTCAGATTGATACATAACACACGAATTTATTTTGTGTCAAATTAAGACCAACCAAACCATGTAATATAAAACCACTGTGATTCCTTCTTACAATCAATATATTCTTAGTCATAGCTCTTGTTCTTCAAAACCAATAAGAACAAAAACAATGTGCTCTGACGGTGATGGTGCTACTTTTTATATTCTCGTGGACAGAGCCGTCTCCCAACCTATTGATACTAGTTATGATATTACAGTGTTGTAGGTTGTATTACTCCCTCCCAGAATTTATTTACTGCTTTTGTAAAGAAGGTGCTGTTGAGGTTTTCTTTAATGATAAATTAGATCAATTTCTGTTAAGATGCTTAGTAAATGACAATGGTAGGATTACTGTTGCTTCTTAGATTCTTGACATCTTAAAACTAGATTCAATATTATATCTATTGATTTAGGCTTGAAATTACACTGTACATTCTCTGAGGATTTGGATTGTGCTGTTAAGAAACTAACGGCAATAACCTGAAATTTTCAAGAGTTGAGCCAGTCACTACTATCGTAGTTATTTGTCCAAAGATGGTTCCAAAATTTTGTTGAGTCATAATAAAGGCTATGAAACAGAATACGGTTCTAAGACGTTTGCTTTGGTCGCCAGGTTTATGGAACCCGGTGAAACTATTGAAGAGTCAACAACTAGGTAAATCTGGGAAGAGACTAGCTTTAAATGACCTGAGATCAAGAGTATGAAATCATAAACCATAAACTTTACTTGTTTGTCTAATGGTTTTGTGTATTGGTGCTAGTCAATTTAAAGGTATTGATAAAAAGATCAATATCGATTTGGATAAAGAGTTAAATGAAGGTAAATGTTTGATGTTAAAGATATTAGAAAGTTGGTTCTGTGTGAGTCACTTGAAAGGGTTGAAGTCTCTTCCTTTTGGTGGTAGTATTGGTTTTGAGTGGATTAAAGTTGCTGTTACTATTCCTGAATATATGTCCTATTCTTAATTACTGGATACATGTTTTATTCTTTTTTGAAGTAACTATTGAATCTTAATCTTAATGTGCGAGCCGCACATGAAAAAGAGAAACGCGTTTACCGCAAATGAACAAACAACAACTACTACACACCCATTAATCTCTTTTACAACACAAACAACAGTCGGTGATAATGTTCCAGAGACGAATCAGATATGCCAGATCAATTTAGTAACAGTCCTTTGCACCTACAATTTGCGGCATCGACTAACAACATCATTCCAATATACCATCTAATCTCATCAATTTTGCCCTTTGGTAAAAGCTGCCTTTTAACGATAACTCATACGGGATTACTTTTTAGTATCAACGACAATAATATATGTAAGGTCACGTTGACGTTAGATAAACGTTTGTTTTCAAGTTATGAGTTCAATCCTATTAAGATCACATCCACTAGAAACGATATCGATTTAAACGATGTTAGCTCCACTGAAACTGAAGTTTCTGATACAGATAATGAAGTACTCAACAATAATGATAATGCTGCTACCAGAACAAAGAACAGCAATTGTGATAAAGATGATGATGGCTATTTACCTGTTAATTTAGATTTGAAATCTTTTTTAGAAACTATTAATATTCATTTATCTCACGAGAAAGATGCACCTGAGGCTAGAATCAAATGTATTTTGAGTTATCAAGGTGATGGATACCCCTTTCTGTTAACATTTGAAGATGACTACATAATAGAAAAATGTGAATTGTATACGCTGATGATTGAGGACCGTGAGAGAGAAAATATGCAAGTTACTAAAAAGAAATCAAAAAAGGGTGGTACTACTGCTGCTACAAGGTTCACGGAAGAAGAATTAGAGGATGAAGGGTATGATAATGACTTTATTGATAGTTCTATTTTTCAAATCGATATTTCGAAGGTTATATTTGATATTGTTTTGAAGAGTACTGTTTTGTACGATACTAGCAAAGATATGCATGATCTTAACACAGCTGAATTCATAGTATATTGTTCAAATGAAAACGACACTTCAAGAAGCGCAAGAGATCATAAAAATAAAAAGGTTGTATTCATTTCAAGGTCATCTGAGGAAGCAATGGGATTTTCTAAAATTGTTATCCCAACTAGAGCTACATTTTTGAGAAGATTAGAAATTTATGAACCTGAAAATAGAGTATTGAATTCAACATCGGACAATGAATATAATAATGATACAGTTGATTTATTGATTAATGGAGATAACCAACGGAAACCGCGCCGAGAACCTATTGAAGTTACAGAAATGATTCCTAAGTCAACTAATGTTTCATCATTTTACGACTTTAGTTATTTCGCAAAAATTACAAAGGCATTAAAATTGGCCAAGTCTGTCAAAATTAGGAAAGATTTAAACGGACTTACTTCATTTTCACTGTTGCTTGATCCAGTTCCACTATTTGGTAATTCCAATATATTACAGGGCACAAATATTGAATTTGTTACATTAGAAACAGTTGCAATTGAAGATAGACTCGCTCCGGTGAATAGTTACGACAGTGATAATCCATTTTTAGAGAGTGCAATAAATAAAGATTTACTGAAATATGGATATCATAATCAAAGTGTTGAACAGATGATTAAAGATGATGAGAATATCAGAATTATACGAGTTACAGGTGATGGTCAATTAACCACAATTGATGATTTTTTCAGACCAGCTTCAGAAGAGCGGGAAGTGATCCCTCCACCTCCTGGGGCAGGTTCACCAACGTTATCAGCTCATCATCCATTTCCTTCTCATGCTACCGACAACCATGAATCCTCAGCTACAGCCCCAAAGGATGCTTCTGCAGAAAAGCAAGGTTTACAAATGAGTGAAGCATTAGCTAGATCTGTTTTAGGGTATGCTCCACAAGCTTCAAGTTCATCAATTGATGGTAATCATGTTGATGTTAATGCTACTGTTGAAGAAGTACCGCCACTTGTTGCTGACGTTGAAGAAAATAATAATGATGGTAAGAAGAGAAAAGGAAGGAAGTTGGGTGCTGGCAACAAGAAGTCTAAAAAGAAAAAGAAAAATAATAATGATATCAAAACTATTGGTGGTGCCATTGAAATTCCCTTGTTCATATAGTTAATTTTTTTGTTTTGTTTTGTTGTTGTATTTGTACAAGTATAAGGAAAGCAAATAGAGTTAAGTTAAAACTGAACATTAAGAATTAAAACAAGCAGGGTTAAGTAATTTTTTAGAGAAAAACAAATACAATTAAACAGAAACAGAAAGAAAAACACAAAATTATACTTTAGCATGTGTATCAATCACTTGGGCATGCTTACTACGGAAGAACTCATCGAATTCTTCAACCTCCTGCCACTCTTCAAACCATTTCTTCTCCAAGATCTTACCATCATCAGGTAAACCCTTAATAGGGAACAATATAGTTAAAAGCAACATAACAGCAGCAGACGACGCATAACCGGTAAAGAAAGAGAAGTAGTACACCTTGGTGGCACCATCTGGAACATGGTGAGTTCCAGTAGCACCCACAAAACCCACAATATTAGGCAAAATACCACAAATGTATGCAGTGTATGCTCTCCAATTGAAACCTTTGTTGTAATAATAGGCAGATGATTTGTCAGCAATGTAGAAATCTCTCAAGATCATATAACCTTTCTTAATGATAAAGTAATCACAGAAGACAACACCAGCAATGGCAGATAAGAAAACAGCGTAAGCAGATAAGTATGTGGTGAACATAGAAGAAGAAGATAACAAGTTCCATGGACAAATAGCAAATCCAACGATAGCACAGATGAAACCACCTCTTCTAATGTTAATATAAGTTGGCAGTAAGGCAGTCATATCCGTACCAGCAGATAAAGAGTTGGCAGAGATATTAGTACCTAATTGAGCAACAGAGAACCCAAAGGCTAGTAAAAAGACACCACCTCTGGCACCTCTTGACTCATGATCTAAGAATCTTTCCAGAACGTCCAATGGAGACCAATAAGTTTCACCGTACAACACAGTGGAAGCAGAAGAGACTAGAATACCAATTAAACAAGTCAAGGAGAAAGACAGGGGTAAGGTAATGAATTGGGACCAAACAGCAGCCGTTTTATTATTAGCCATTCTTGAGAAATCAGGAGCATTGACAATTAAAGTTGCAAAATTTGCCAACGAATTCATGGTTGAGTTAACAAAGGCCCAACCAAAGGCAGCACCTGACAAAGTAGAACCTTGCTTAATGACTGGTCCTCCACCATCAGCCTTAACTAAAGTCCAAATTAAAAAGGTGATACCAGCAATCGGACAAATAACAGCTTTAACAGTAAATAAATGACGAACGGTATGTGGTCTCATGTAAATGAAAGGTAATTGGAACAACCAAAACAAGAAGAAAGACAACAGGCCAAAAGAAGTAATATTACCAGACACTTTATTTGGGATTCTATCCTCTAAATTGTTACCAAAGATTGCCATCAACATTAACCGCACACAGTTACCACCAATAGAAGATTGGACACCGAACCAAATACAAGCCATCACAACTCTATTAAGCACAGGCCATAACGAACCCCAAATACCAAATGAAGATCTACAAGAGACAGGGAACGAGATATGATAATAAGTACCAACTCTGGCAGAAATAGTAACAAAACAACCACAGAAGAAATAACCTAACCAAACAGTGATCCAAACGACCCACCAAGATAAACCAGCTTGAACACCAGTAGCTGCAATTTGCCATGTATTAACGTTAAACGAATCCGCAATCCAAAAGAAACAAAAGTTCCACCATCTCCAAGTTCTTCTTGCTTCTTCAACTGGTCTCAAATCATAGTTGTATAAGAATAATTGAGTTAATGATAAGCCTTGACTTCCTTCAATTTCGAAAAATCTGAAAGATTTTTTAAGGAACGATTCTTTATGTGGTTTATATGCAGGGTCAGAAGTGTACTCCACTTCATCTTGATAAACATCTATTGATTTTCCTCTAGAATTATCTTTCTCTGAGCTTGACGACATACTGGTACTATGCTATGAGATATATCAGAAAGTAAAAGAAAATTTTTTTTTTTTTGTTTGTTTGTTTGTATGTTTGTATGTACGTTCAAGCAAGATGTGTAAACTGGAAGAAGAAAGATATTTAAACTTAAACGGCTGAAGTAGTTGACTGATAACGATTACACTTTACTTAAACTATACAGCAGAACTCAAAAGATCTGCTGCCCCTACCGATACAGCATACGTCCAATCAAGGGTGATAGTGGGTTAAAGAAAAAAAAAAAAAAGAACGGTGTCTTAGAACGACTATGAATGATGGAGAATACGATTAGCTCAAGCAACTCGGCCCGCTCCGGGCGCACTTTCTGCGGTGTTAGAGACTTCCTCTTCAGTCTTTTCAAAACACCGAAAATGAGTATTCGGTCATAGTTAAGAGATAAATCCTATGCCATTACATTCCTAATTCAGCATGCCTTTGCTGCCTTCATGGTACACGGCTGAGTGGCACAGAGTACAGATAACAGAAACGCCGTTTCTTAGGGCATGTCTCTGCCATTACAAGGTAGTGTCATTAGTATCAGTCCAGAAGATTGATGTATCTAAAACGATTATATATATAAAGGGTTAGTTATATTATCCTCGAGCATATCTTAATTTCGAGAATTTTGAAACAGCTCTAACTAGAACAGCTTTTTTTTCTGGTTTTTCAAGAGTTTAATGTTTTCCAAGCAAGCGGGTAAACAAGTGCCACTTAATTAAAAGCGCATTATTCCTTCTTCGATATTAAGAACAAAACTGAAAAAAAAAAAGCATCCCTCCTCTCTACGTAAGTAACCCCTGAATTGTACCTTAATAATATCAGGAATTTTGTTATAGCTGTAGCCAGATAAACTTAACCAGATAGTGCGCTATTTGGAGATCGATTTCCCGATTTGATCAATGATCAACCAATCAGCTAGAGATCTTGTCCAAAGGGCTGCGTTGCTTGCGATAAGCTATCACAATACAATCCTCTTTAAAAAGAACCCTGATTTCTAGCCGAGAGAAAATCCATTGTAGTGTTGTTGATGGTTGTCCCCTCCATTCGCCATATATATGTCACACTCCTTTCTTGTAATTTATTTTATTTTTACAGCTATACGGCAAAGCATAGAAGTCTCAAAATAGAAGTTTGTAACGGAAGTCCATTTATAAAGTAGTATACTGAATAAACCAAAACAAGCATAAAAAACAAAATGACTAAAACCAAAAGTAAAGAAATTTTATAAGGTAAACAAAAAGAGAAACGAACAAGAACCAAGGTAATTCTATGTAAGACCAGTGTCAGGCATCGTAAACTCACCATCAGGATAAACCAACACAGCAGCCTTAGTATAATCTGATCTCTTCGTAGCACCACCCGATCTTGCAATTCTCATATACAGCTTAACATTATCATTAACAGTTAATGCGTCTTTCAACAACCCACCAAACATCTCATTCGACTCAGCCAATTCATCTATACTCAATGTCAAATTCCCACCATTGTAAACCTCAATATCATTAATCAACAACGAGTACTTGTTCAACATATCATCAGGAGAGATAAACTCACCATCAATCATCTTAGGCTGTTCTTCGGTGATGTTCCAAGCAACGACATGGGTGTCTGGGATGTATTGTGTGAAAAATGGTGGTCTGATCTCACCGGATGGGTCTGATCTTTTTAATGAACGATCTGTTTCTTCAATAGATGCTAAACCCCATCTTGAAATACCATTTACTAGTAGGCCTAATAACACACCCTGGAACAGCATTGCCGTGAACCCTTTTGTGTTTGTGCCTGGGATTAACAGTAGAGCTAAAACGTAATGATGCACTCTTAGGTTCAAGCCGTGTAGATTGGCCAAAATTAAAATACTAAAGATAAATAACGAGTATATGCCCAAGTATCTTCTGAACATACCAGCTTTCCATAACTGCCATGCTTGGGCCACAGCACAGGAGGTGATCAAAATGATAATGAACGAAGTGGCTAGTAATGAGCCAGGCTGGGTCATTATATCTGTTAGTGTTAATCTATCGACTGGTAGTCTATCAAATGTAACATTATTCAACATACCAACCCAGAATAAAGGATACCATAACAAAGTTTTACAGATTGGTGATGATGGTTCGCCTAATGTTGTCTTACATGCAATTCTCCAAACAATGGCTAAGATAAAACACATTGGTAAGAAACGTTCAAAACCAACGGAAAATAAAGTGGGTAACGACTCAACGTCTTGTACTTTCACAACGATTGGAGGATCAAATATTAGCAAAATTGTCCAGAATCCGGAAATGCAAGTGGTCCAGAATGCCAAATGACCATTCTGGGACATGAACATAACTGGGAAACCTAGCATGATGTTAGCAAAGGCAATAATTGATCTTGGATCACGACAGTTTTTGCAATCTTTTGGGGTTTTCAAGAATTGAAAAGATGATGGGAAGAATGAATCAAACTGAACAGATTCATCAGTGTTATATTGCGATTTTGTTGACCTGAAGTCATTTTGAGAACCAACAAATTTGATTCTTGCACATCCACCAAGCATAGGTGAGACAACACCAGCATGAACAGCAGCACCGCAAGGGTAAGAATCGGATCTATAAGGCCATGACAATTGGTCTCCATCGGTACTGCCATTTTCTAATTTACCACCACCAACGTAATAGTTTCTATATTTAATGTTTTGATCGCCAACTGGGATTGAAGAGTAAGTGATTGATTCGGAATCGCATAAAGCAGGACATCTAAAAATAACTTCACGATCTTCAAAAGGAGTGCATTTTTTACCATTGACTCCACACCTTGAATTTTTACCTTTCCAGATTGACATTTCACCTCTACATGAAACGCTAATAATTTCAACTTCTTTATTTGTATCTGGGTCTATGTAAGTCGATGTTTCAGTCAAGTAAGGGGCCAAAGATTGCATTAAGAACCAAAACCAGAAGCCATAGTACAATAATATGAAGGGTAATTTTATTTTCAGTGGGAACGACCTTGATATTCTTGAAGGAAAGTCTTCAAATTGTTGCAAAAATGGATTTGTAAAGGTTGGAGGGTTGTCTGAGGGTTCTCTTGGACCTTTCCATAATCTAACAAAAAATCGGCTTGCTTTCTTTTTAAACTTTGTAACTTTCGAATCAGAGTCTAGCTCCATAAATGAGGAATTCGAAGAAGTATTGGAGTTGAATCTTTGCAGAGAAGTTCCAGTTGTGGCATCCTCAGTGATCGAAGAAGATGAAAGGGTTGGGTTTTCTTCGTCGTCTATCAAAGTGTTGTCACTTGATTTTGGATTTCCTGTTTGAAAGTTTTGCATTTCTAAGTCTTCGGAGTAGGTTGTCTCCAGTTGTCTTGATGCAGGGGGTATGACATCGGGGATCTTGTCATGAGAACCCTGTGATGATTGCATAGCTGGGATAAGCGTGTGATCTTCTTATGATGTGTGTTCTCTTCGGAAGCTAACGGAAGGTGACGAAAGAGCTTTGAGTTGTTTGTCCGATTTGTAGTAAAGGAGAAGGAGAAGAAGAGATGAAAAAGGATTGAAGTAGAAACACTAACTGGTTGAAAAAAGTAGGAAAAAAGAGTTGGAAAGCAAACAGAAAAATGACAGGAAAATGAACATGAAAATGAACAGGAAAGGTATCATGTAAAAAAAAACCGATCTGTTAGATAAGTTAACTGCGTTTACACCCTCGCTCGGTTTTCGCTTTATTTTCGGCAAATTCTTGTTTGTGGTTTCAGCTATAAGCTTAAAACATTAAAGGTTAGAGGTTAAAAAAACATACAGACAGGGTATTCTCTCTGTTCTTTAGCTTTAGTAATAACATAAGTGAATGAAGCGATAGAAGCAAAATGACTGAGTAATTTGTATTTTTTGTACTAAGTACTAGCATAGTAGAGCCTCTACCCTTAGTTTGGTGTGTGGTTGATCCTGCGACGGCGACGAGATGCGTCGCGTCGGAGACTCGGAGGTGGAAGTCGGAGTCGGAGAAGCCCAACTGGCGGTTGCTGCTGGGTTACCGAGTAAAACAGACGATGGTTTAGACAACCCTATATATAAGTTAGAAACCCCCTAGCAAAAACATAAAAAACACCTTGAATCGGAAGTAGAACCACACACCAATAGTCCACACACCAATCACCACCAACCACCACCACTAGGTCTTACTAGACAAATGGCGGAAGGTCAGCTCGCCGCAGCTCCGAACTCAGTACCATGCAGCCTCAGCTAAATTAATAAAATTTTTCAACGTGCTCCTCATCATTGATCAGTTTAATTGTGTCCTCGAGAGTGACTAATTGGTGAACTAAAATTCACAACTACGGTGTACCCCAGAATTCATATATAACTGGTTTACTCCCCCTAATTTCCATTATAGTACTGCACTCCATTCTTTTTAAAATACACCCCTATTTATACATTATACTAGTTATATATTATACTATACTCACAACCATGTCTGTACGTCCCAATACACTAGACTGCTTTGATTTGATCCATCAAGGTGAAAATTACTAACGTTAACAAACACCACATAATAACAGGATTTCAGAACTGCAACCCCAGGCCCAGAAGAATACGATGATCTAAGAATCTTGGGTTACGATCCATTGATCACCCCTGCTTTATTATCAAGTGAAATCCCAATGACTAGAATCGCAACTGAAACCGTCATTAGAGGTAGAAAAGAAGCCACTGCCATCGTTCACCAAAAGGATGACAGACTTCTTATCGTTGTTGGTCCTTGTTCTTTACATGATCCAAAGGCTGCCATGGACTACGTTAAAAGATTAAAGCAACTATCGGACGAATTGACAAATGAATTGGTTATCATAATGAGAGCGTACTTGGAGAAGCCAAGAACTACCGTTGGTTGGAAAGGTTTGATTAACGATCCTTCTTTAGATGGTTCTTTCAAAATCAACAAGGGTTTGGAAATTTCAAGAAAGTTATATGTCGATTTGACTAATGAAGGTGTTCCAATTGGTTCTGAAATGTTAGATACCATCTCTCCTCAATACTTATCCGATCTGTTGTCCTTTGGTGCTATCGGTGCTAGAACTACCGAATCTCAATTACATAGAGAATTGGCTTCTGGTTTATCATTCCCAATTGGTTTCAAAAATGGTACTGATGGTACTTTAGGTGTCGCCATTGATGCCATCCAAGCTGCTGCTTGCTCTCATCATTTCATGGGTGTTACCAAGAATGGTTTGGCTGCTATTACTACTACTAAAGGTAACGATTCTTGTTTCGTTATTTTAAGAGGTGGTAAGAAAGGTACTAATTACGATGCTGAATCCGTTGCTGAAGCAAAGGCTAAACTTCCTGAATTTGGTACTTTGATGGTTGATTGTTCCCATGGTAATTCTAACAAGGATTACAAGAATCAACCTAAAGTTTCTTCTGATGTTGCTAGACAAGTTGCTGCTGGTGAAGACAAGATTATTGGTTTGATGATTGAATCTAATATTCACGAAGGTAAGCAGAGTATCCCTGAATGTAAGACTGATTTGAAATACGGTGTTTCCGTCACTGATGCTTGTGTTTCTTGGGAAACTACTGTAGTTATGTTGAGAGAATTGGCCGAGGCCGTTAAATCTAGAAGAGCTTTGAAAGCTAAAAATTAAGGACGTTCGTTTTCTCTTTTTTCTGTTTCTCTTTCTTCTTGTCTAACTATTTTTAGAGAAAAGCTTTAGTATGGATCTGTGTTTTTTTTTTTTGCTTCCTGTTATATAGAGTTTCCAACCTAATCCAAACATGATATACTATCTTTCAGCTTCAATTTCAGTTTCAGTTTGCTTCATATCTAGTGATACAGAAAATTGACTGCTGGTGCGTTAAACTTACATTCCTGCTCCGGTATCAATAATTCTTTGGATTTCTATGCCGTATAGTTTTGCCGTATAGTTTCAGTAGTTTTCTGGTTATATACAGAAATTTTTGCTTTATGAGGTAGCTGATAAGAATCAGATGGATAAGATAGCGTAGCGTACGCGTTGTGCGATCTCGATCGACAACTACTGTGGGCTCTGCAGCAATAAAATTGGGGAAGCTAACCCTGTTCAATGCACTTGCTACAACTCAACCCACTGGAAAAATACCATTATAAAGAGGATTCCAAATGATAATAGGAGAGTCATAATAAGACTATAAGCTTGTACTCTGTTTTTGTGGAGTTTGATTAACGCAATTATCTGCTTAAAACAAATAGCCCAATCCCCCCCACAAGCTAGTAAGCTCTCTCTTTTTGAACCTGCTCGAACACTCTTTTCAAAATACATGAAATAACCCGTTGCTTCAAAAACAAAAACTAATCTGTTCATCATCAAGACACAATATCATCATCATCATCCAGAAGCCAAATATAAAACCCTATCTGGTTTCCTGCTTTTCTGATCCAGCTCTTCTAATCCGGTTGTTAACCTTGCGGAAGAAGTTGATCTGATCCTTCAATCACAACAATTTATTGGCTAATACGAGATGGACATCGACTTACAAGATCAAATTTACTATCAAGAAAATGCTGGCCAAGACGAATTTAGTGACTTGGATGGCCTAGGTTTTGGATCTAATGATTATATGTTTAAAGAACCTAGAGCTTATCCAACGATGTCAAGTGCTATAGCAACAAGAGAATCCTCAATTGCAACTCACCCACCTGCACCCTTAAGCTCCCCTACCAACACCATCAGCCCTACCCACATTGCCAACGCTAACAACACCGTCTCAAGAGAATCATCCTCAACAAGTAAATGGACTGAATCTCAAGAAACGTTGGTTCAGAGACTTATGGCAACGACTAATCCAGGGGAATTTAGTTCTATCATTAGTCAACATCACTTTAAAGAATCAGATCTAACTTCGCTTTTGTCACCACCACATAATCACAACGATGATGACGACAACACACATATTAACTTTCCAGTAGTTGACTCACCTCCTATCCCAATTACTGGCTCTTCCAAAAATCATGAACTGTATTCCTCCCAATCCCAATCCCAATCCCAGACTTTTTCAACTACAGGAACAATCATTAATGATATGGCCCCTGGAGAAAATCAAATGCATTTTGGTAATGTTGATGATTTAAGTATTGATTATGCTGATGTTAGCCTGAAAGAAGCTCAAGCCACCAATAATGATGCAAAAGCTGCTGTTAGGGTTGCAATGAGAGGTGCTGTTGCTAATACCAGAAGAACCAGAAGAAGGAATGGTGCTGTCCCGAGCACTACTTCCAGACGTAAAGTGAATAATGATTTGAAGCAAATTGATTACATTTTAGCTGATGAAAAATGTAACAAGCCTCATTATAATTACTCTCCATTGTCTGACCAGCAAATCTGGAATGGAATCACCATGGAGCACGTCAAGTATTTAAACAATGATCCAAGTTGCATCTTTGAAAGCAATCCTAAGTTCAACGTCAAGAATCTAAACTTGTATGAGCCAGCAGTCAACAAGAAAGCTATTGTTAGTGACACTGCGAGAGACTCAAGCAAATCCAAAACCAGTACAAGCCGTCATCGTTCCACTGAAGGTAATTGGTCACTATGTCCTTTGTGTCCAGTTAGAACCGATTCATTAGAAGGCATGAAGAAAGACATTGAGCGTAATCTGTTTAGAAGAAACGATTCCAATTATTTACATCACATGATTCAGTTCCATGGTATTTTCTCCAACGGTGACTTGGTTGAAGAACCAATTTATAGAGGTTGGGCTTCTTGTGAGGAGGAAAAATCCCCAGTTGAAGTTATCCAATGTACCTATTGTGATGAGTTGATCAAGTTGAAGAAGATTCCTAATAGTGGAGAAAAAAGAAATCGGTTTTTGAAGTTTTTGAGACATGTTAAGGACCGCCATTATTCTGGTAAGAATATGATATGATAATTCGTGGATTAGCCCTTCCTTAGTATTATTATTTGTTTTCAGTGCATGATTACTTGTTTTACTATTGTTTTTATATACGATTTTTATTTACACAATTTCTTCACACACACATATTACTTTTAGTTTATTTCTTTTATTTCTATTTCATTCTCTTTTTATATACTCTGCTAAATATCATTTTATTATTAGCTCCCTTCAACATTTCCCGACTCAATTTAAGAGGACGGGTTGCGCACACCCTTGCACTTTTTCAAAGTCAAATTTATTCAATTCGGTGTTTGAATTTATTTATCAGCAGATCGAAGACCAACTCCTTCACACAACTGCAAAAGACTATAGGACAACAATACCCTTCTTTGATCTAGTCATTATACTCGAAAAATGCTAAAGCTATTCAAAACCCCAATGATGAAGGTGATTCCAAAGAAGCCTTTATTATCAAGCTGTACCAGCGTCAGTGTTGCTAAGCGTCACTTTGCATCATCGTTAATCACTCACAAATCAGAACAAGAACCAACAAAGAAATATCCAAGAAAACCATTATCCCGTTTACCAATTGGGGGAGAAGAAGATTATTCCAAAATGAAATTAAATACTAATCCTATTGAGTTTTCCACAGGTAAGGCATTTTTGATTTTTTTGGTTGTTGGTGGAGGTTTGACTTTTTTCTTTGTAAATGAAAAGAAGAAGATTCAATTGAGAAAAGAAGCTGACGCTAATAGAGGTATGGGTAAGCCTTTGATTGGTGGTGCGTTCAATTTGATCGATGATGATGGTAAGCCTTTTACCAGTAAGGACTTAGAAGGTAAATTTTCAATTATTTATTTTGGGTTCACGCATTGTCCAGATATTTGCCCTGATGAATTAGATAAGTTGGGTGTTATTCTAAATGAGTTGAAGAAGTCGAATATTAATTTACAACCTATTTTCATAACTTGCGACCCAGCTAGAGATTCTCCAGAAGTTGTTAAGTCCTACTTGACCGATTTCCATCCAGACATTATTGGTTTGACCGGTGATTACGATGAGATCAAGAAATGTTGTAAAGCTTACAGAGTTTATTTCAGTACACCCAGAGACGTTAAGCCAGGACAAGATTACTTGGTTGATCACTCTATCTTTTTCTACTTGATGGATCCAGAAGGAGAGTTCATCGACGTTTTAGGTAGAAACTACGAAGCTGAGGACGCCGTGGAGAAAATCAAGGGCCACATTGGAGCTTACCAGCCTAAAAGTGAGAGAGAGAAGCAGAAGGATAGTTGGTTGGGATTCTTGTACAAATAAGTTATTTAAGTAGATCAATGGTATATATCTTTCCTGTATATAGCAAAATAATTACTTGTAATACGCCACCCGTGCCACCCGTGCTCCGCGTCGCATCACCAACTTCGAGTGTTTGTTGAACCTTTTTCAGTTCACAACTCCAATTCCTGGCCAATTGGGTAATTGCCTTTTTTGCCCTTACCAGCTGCTCCTGTTTCTTCTGCCCACACACCGTCACTGCCCACACAGACAGCTCTCTCCTAAGACTACTCCCCTACTTCCAACTCCCAAACACTCATGGTATGCTCTTCTTCTGTTTTGTAGTGAAATACAGATCCACGGACACCTCTCTTACCTCTTTCTCGCAAATTTTATGGAAAGTGCTTAACTTCCACGTTCCCACCTATTCCCACTATGGGTTTCGTCCATCCATTTTTTTTTACCTTTTTCTAGAGTTCACTGTAACTCCCATGTGTCTTGCTTATCATAATTCGTTCTTATCAATACTAACTTTTTTTACTCAATCATCACATCTACGCGTCTGATATCCGTTGCGTTGTAATGTGATGTCGTTATCTCTAACTTTAGGTTTTGTTCAAACGTAAACCCGTTCATTTCATCCCTGCTCCCGAACTTCCTCAAGATGTTAACCTAGACACTGAAGTCTGGGTTATTCCAGAAACGGGTGAATGGTTTATAGATTATGAACAATATTTAGATAGAATGAATTATTACAATATCAAAAAGTTTGTTTGTGAAACTTCGGGTAATTCGAATTTCACATTTTTTGAGGCTTTGGAAGTTGAAAAAACTGAATTGAAAATGATGGAAGATAACTTTCCTGATCCTGTTAAAGAACCTATCTTACGCTACATATCTTTCTCCACTATACCCAGAATTGATGTTGTGGTTGATGATGTTTACGCCAAATTTAAAGAAGATTTTTTCCCTGGTGATTCTGTGATGATTAAGACTGATCAAGGTAATAAATTAAAAGGTGTCGTTAGGGAAAAGGCTAGATTTAATGCTATCACCCTGCCTGATGGATCTCAAAGAGATGGCTATTGTTCATATAGAGTTTTATTAGAAAACAATGAAGAAATTACTGTTAATGAATCAAAACGTATTTCAAGATCAAGGAACACTTTCACCAAATTTTACGTTAAAACTTTCCTTAAAATGAGTATAGCTAGATCAAGTAAATTTGGTTCTCCTTGGGTTGTTAAACCTGCATATGCTAAAAAATATCGAATCTCTTTAGAATACCCTCCACATTTGAAAGAATATGAACTCAACGAGGAAAATAAAATAGCTGGGTCAGTTACAAAGAAAAAGAAACCAGGCCCTAAGTCCAAAGCTGCACAAGGTAGTGCCTCGAATCATATATTTGATCCTTTAAAAGAAACTCCACCAACTGGCCCAGAACAAGAAGCCGGTTTACCATTATATCAATGGAAGCAAAATTGGTATGACGTATTAAAGCAAACTTTTGTTTATTTTGATGATTCTGGTAATAGCGATGCTGATTTAGTTAGCAAAAATAAAATTTTGAAGTTATTTGAATTCGCAGGGGTCACAATTCTATCTCAATTTGATCCTGAAAAAGTTAATTTC
Source organism: Ambrosiozyma platypodis (assembly GCA_030557395.1). Taxonomy (NCBI): domain Eukaryota; kingdom Fungi; phylum Ascomycota; class Pichiomycetes; order Pichiales; family Pichiaceae; genus Ambrosiozyma; species Ambrosiozyma platypodis. The sequence continues at coordinate 322,354 of JAKTPC010000009.1, read as the reverse complement.
ATAGTTACTTTAAGATCATTTAATAACAAAAGAGAATACTCTCCAGATGATATTTTCCATCATGTTCATGACAAAAAAATTAAAGTGTGGCATCATGAAAAATGTTTCCGTTTTTTTAAATCATTAAATATTACAAATAGAAAAATCGAACAAGCTCAACGTGATAAATTAATTATAAAAGATGCAGCTCAGCTAGGTGCCATTGACGGAAGGTTAGCTTCTCCTTATAATCAAGTGAATAACGGTTTTGTCAATATTTTACCAGCTCCAGGCTCTTTACAAACAACATTTGGTACAACGACAGCAATACCCAATGGTAAACCAGGCGAGTTAATGATTGCTCCAAAGGACTCAAAGTTATCTTCTTCGACCCCTGTTCCAAGACCAGCTGCAAAACCAAGATCAGTGGCACCAATGAATGATTTGAAATTGCCATTCACTTCAGTTTCGTTAGTTAAACCAACTTGGAAGTCCTTAGAGGGAGTTAGAGATTGCTCTGACATTTTAGAGTCTTGGTTGTTTTTGAATATGTATGCTAAAGCTTTCACTATTGATACTTTTACATTTGATGATTTCTATACTGCTTTAAGTTGGACCGATACTGATGTCATTCCAACCTTATTAACGGAGATTTTTTGCTCTCTATTTAAAGCTTATATGGATGAAGATGGAACAATACTGGTTAATCTTCCAAAACTATCTAGTAGACTTCTTAAGAAAAAATACCAATTGAAGAAAGAAGAAAGAGAACAACAGAATGGTAACTCCACTGAAAATGGTCATGCGAATGGTATTGTAGAAAATGGTGACGCTTCTACAGATACTGTTAAACAAGAGGAGGATAAAAATGGTTCAACTAATTCCAAAGATGTTGATGGTGATGAACAAATGGAATATGCCGATGCAGAAGCTGATGACGAAGGTGATTCTGAAGAAGAAGAAGAAGAAGAAGAAGAGGAGGAAGATATTCAACATAATGCTTATTCAATTTTAGAATTTAAAAAGATATCTTGGAAAGATAAGTTAATGAAACGTCAATTCAAAGATGGTGGTTGGGTTATGATATTAATTGGTATTTTGGCTTCTATTGAATATATTCCACATTTTAAAACCGATATAATCAAAATTTATGAAGCTTTGGCTCCTGGTGACTACACTCCAACTTTGACTTCAATTAATGAAAATCTCATAACTAATTTAGATATTAACTTGCGTGCTAAGGCTTTAGCTATGATAATCAATGTTTTATTAAATGGTTCAGTTGTTAGAGCTTACATTGAGAAGAATATTGAAGAATCTGCTAATTTAAGAAGAGAAAGATTGGATATTATTAAAGAATTAAAGTCATCTATTGAAGAAGCACAAAATTCCCAAAAAGAAGTTTTAGATAGCTTGAATAATATCGATCTTGCACCAATCAAAGCGAGATTAGAAGAAGAAGGCAAAGGTGAGAACCAAGAAATGACCCCTGAAATGATTGAGAAAAAGAAACGAGGTGGTAGACCAATTCAAAATATTTTACCTTCACAACCATCTGAGTTAGAAAAAGCGGTTTGTGTTAGTGATCCTGATTTTATGCTGTTGATTAAAAACAGGACAGAGAAAATTAAAATTGTTGATCAATTTAAGGTTACCAAAAAAGCATTGGAAAAAAGTTTAAATGAAATAGATTCACAACGTGTCAGATTTCTTGGTAGAGATAGAATGTATAATAGATATTGGTGGTTTGAGAAGAATGGTTTACCTAATTTAAGTTCAAGTGTCGGTAAAGAAGATGAGGACGACGAAAATGAAGGTAATGATGGTAATGATTCCGTTGACGGGTTAGGCGAAGAAGAAGACTTGTACATTGCCGAGACTTATTTAATGGGTAGATTATGGGTTCAAGGTCCTTCTTCTACTGATAGATGTAGCTATTTGAAATTTGATGATGATTCATGGAATAAATGGAGAAGTGTTTATGCTGATGTTGAAGAAGAGGAAAAAGAGAAGGCAGAACAAGAAAAAGAAGCTAAAAAAGAAGAAGAAGAACACCAGGCTGAAGAAGATCAAAAGAAAGAAAATACGCCTGCTGTCACAACTGCTCCAGTTGATGATACTCCTGTTGTGAATGAATCTACAGATATTTTACTAAAACGTGATATCACACCTGCTTTTGCTGCTTCAGTCAAGGAACTTTTTGGTTATACATTTGATGAAGGTGAAGTTAAAGATTCTGAAGGCAGAGTTGTTTTAAATAGATTTGGTTCTGCTGTTGATTTTGCTTTTACACCAATGCAAAGAAAATTACTTGAAGAAGGTCCAGACATTTTATTATCAAGTGCTTATTGGAGATACATTGAAAAACCAGAAGACATAGATAGATTACTGAAATGGCTGAATCATAATGGTGAAAGAGAAAGATCATTGAAGAAAGAGTTATCGGAATTACAAGACCAAATTAAGAATAGTTTGAATTCCAGAGTAAAATCACTAGGTATCGGAAAGAAATCTGAAGAACAAACCAATTTGGAAAAGATTATTGAAGAAACAGTCATTTCTGAATTTGAGTATCAAACCGAAGAAGAAACGGAAACTGACAATTCTGATGTGGTTGTTATCTCTTCTGAAGAAGAGGAAGAACTCACTAAACCTAGAACACGTAGAGCTAGAGCACAAGAGAATATAAAGAAACGTAAAAGAACTGCGGAAATGGAAAGAAAAGCTGCTAAGAAAGCTAAACGTGAAACTAAGCCAGCCCAAAGAATAGCACAAAGAGAATCTAGAAGACGTAAGCAAAAGGAGAGAGAAGAAAAGATTAGAAAGGTTGAAGATGCTAATAGCAGGTTAGAAAGATTGCAGAATAACATGGGTAGAGAAAACCTACTAAATTGGGTTAACTCTTCTGCTATGGATACTTTTGGCCACACCCATTTCGATGGTCCTAAGATTGTTCCGAAGAGTAGTTCTAGCAAGAACAAGAGGAAGGGTAAGAAAGGTGGTAGAAAGTAATTGTTTACTTTCTTATTGACTCTTAATTATTATATTTGTATTTTGTGTTTTTGTATAAAATGTACTATTAATCACCCTGTTTATTATAACTGAGCCGCATTTCAAATTTCGCTGTTTTCATTTGCTGACCGCTTAAGCGTAAAATTTTTGACATTCAAACAAGTCTCCTATCTTTCACCGTGGCACTTCACAAAAGCAAGCTGTAAAGACAGAAAAATTACAGGATATTAATATGTTCACTAAATCTGCAGTCAGATCAGCACTCAAGACTAGAAGCGTGGGCTCTAAGCTGACCGGCTCTGCCGTGTTGTCTACAGGTTTAAGATTCAATTCAAACTCACCTGCATCAGTTAAAGATTTAGCCAAAAAATCTCATTTACCAAATATTCCAAATCCAGAAACTCCAAATAAAGATATTGATCCGAAAATGAAGATGGGAAAACCTGCTTATGAAGCTGAAAACTTTGATATCGCTCCATGGAAGAAAGCTTTAGGTGAAACTTTCATTAATGTTTTTAGAATCGATATGGATAACGTTAGAGCCGGTTCTATAGGAGGTGCCAAATATTACTACATGTGCAAAGATCAATCATTACAGTATAAAGATGAACCATTGTCAGAAACAGCTACTTTCTGGTATGATACGTTGGCTTTACCAAAATCATTTGCCCAATGGTTTCAAATCACATCATTACACATCTGGCTATTGTTCGTTAGAATGAGAGCCATGCCTTTCAAACAAGGTAAGAATTACCAGCAAAAGATAGTTGATAAATATTTTCAAGATATAGAATTAAGGTTGAGTGAAGAAATGAATGTCTTATCGGGTAGTATAAGAGAAACTTACATGAAAGATTTCCATTCTCAATTAATGGGTATCGTGTTTTCATATGATGAAGCTTTTGCTTCTCAGTCAGATTCAGTTCTAGCATCTGCTCTATGGAGAAATGTGTTTAACGGTGATAAAAATGTTGATTTAGTTAAATTAGAAGCTGTCGTTAGATATACCAAAATGCAATTATATGTTTTGAGTAAAATAAGTGATAGAGCTTTCGGTTTTGGTGATTTCGAATTCGTATCACCAAATGAAGCTGTCGAACCATTAACACCAGAAGATGAAGAGCAATTAAAGGCAGCCACTAAACAAAAATATGAACCTGAAAACGGTAAAATCTTACCTAGTGATAGATCCATTTTATCCCTGGATGACTAGACATTAGATTTTTCTCTATTCTACAAAAACTATATATTCATGCTTTTATGTACTCTGTAAATAAAAATCTGTTACATACTTCCGATGAAGATACTTTGAATAAAATGTATTAAATTGAATGTGGAGAGCCAGGGTCTGAATAAACCTGTATCTCCGTCTCAAAACGATTTAAATTTATCTCGAAAAGGTTGTAGAGGGAGACAATCTATTTAAATATGGCATTAATCTCCCTACAATATATACCTTTCCTAAAATGAGTGAGGTTCTAAAAGAAACAAGTGATATACAAAAGGTTCAAATCCACCTCCAACCGTCCGCTCTTAAATAAAAATTTTCTGCAAAGACAAAACTAAAGACAAGCCACTGCGCTACATTATTCTTCTGGTGTACCGATGTCATTCTCGAAACAGGTCTGCTTAATATTTGAAAATACAATCAACTCAGAGTCTTAGTATGGACCAATACTCCCAATAAACGATTAGACGAAATGAGACTAACGTCAGATCTAATAGCAGAAGCCTTCAGGTTTAATAATCCAGTTGGGGAATATACACTATCTCTTCGAAGTCTTCATATCTCATCCATTGAGTCTCTAGACACCACTGGAGATATATTTGAAGCAATAGATCTAACAGACAACGACATCAGAATACTAGACAACATACCTAAAGTTATAAAACTGAAAACATTACTCCTTGCTAAAAACAGAATCCAGCTTATTGACTCGGAAGTGTGTTGCAATTTACCAAATTTAACAAATCTTTCATTGATAGGCAATAATCTTAAAACTTTAAAATCACTAGAACCTTTACAAAGTTTCAAAAGTTTAGAAAACTTATATTTGTTAGAGAATCCGGTTACCAAAATAACTAACTATAGATTATGGTGTATTGCTTTATTGCCTAACTTGAAAATACTTGACTTTCAAAAAATTAAAGATGTTGAAAGAAAGAAAGCTAAAGAGTTACTGGATAAAGGAAGCTATGATAAGGTTTCCGAGAAATCAATGGTCAAGGAACAATACGATAACAAAGAAATAAAATTAACATTAACTAAACTGCAAAAAGCTAAACTAGAAGAGGACATTAAGAATGCCGAAACTTTGGAAGAAACTGAAAGGATTGCTGAAATATTAAAGAGAGGTTATCTTTAATTTTGTTTTACCTTACTGTATATTACTAGATGTATTTTTCAATTCCACAAAAAAGAATATTAATATTAATTTGATTTGAATAATGTTGTAAAATTGGGCAGTTTAACAAAGGAGTTTTTGCTTTTAACTTAAATAATCAAACTTTTTTTACAAAACTTTGAAAATAAAAATAAAATTCCATATTTATAATTTGACTGTAAAATTAAAAGTAAAAATAAAACTAAAAGTGAAAAAACAAAAAATTATTTAATAGAATAAAACAACTTATTATACAGAAAAAAAATCTTCAGCAAGCAAAAAAGGGGAGGAAAACACAACTAGACATTACTAAGAGAAACTCTAGGGAGATCAACAGAAGAATCAACAGCAGGAATCGAAGAGGACGACTCACCATTTTCATTATTACCATTTAATTGTTCCCTTAAATTGTAAATACCAAACTTGGAACCATCAAGCTTAATATTATTGACTTGAGATAAATCAGGAAGATTATCAATTAATGTAACATTACTCTTTAGTCTAACAAAACATTGATGACAAATTTCACCAGGCATAGAAACATTTGGAGAATCATACCAACACAAAGATTTGGTATTATGACAATGAGCACATTCATGTCTGATAGTAATAGCATTATCCATAGCAGCATTACTAGAAACGGAATTACGAGATGATGAGTAAACACTAGGGTGTCCAGATGCAGTTCCAGGGTACAGAGCATCCCAGACGGCAATATGATCACTACGAAGTAATTCACCACCAGCCAACGGTCCTTCACATTTCTTAAATTCTGTAGCATATAATTGAATCAACGGCATTTCTTCTTTACCTCTAACAATCATTTTCGCAATTGATCTTAGTGAACATAAGTTCAATTTATTTACAGCTTCTTGGTCTTTAGAATGATTCTTACAAATAATGACTGGGCTTGGTTTACCTGTAATACCACTGTCCCTCACTTTAACCATAACTGATTTATCTTTATAATCCGTATCAATTTCAAAACCAACGAAACAACCCGGAGAATCCTCACAACATGTAACATGTAAAGCTTTAGTGCATAATTTACAAGTAACTAAGCCACCACCGTTACCACCACAAATACCACAGAATTTAGTAGTATTGCGAACCAGAGCAAGTTGAGTACCATGGACAGGTTGCAAAGCATCAGTGTCACCATACGAACAATCCTTATTGAATAAAGAGCACAGTAAATGACTCCATTTACCATTTGAAGTTCTTTTTAAAGCATCAGGAACAGATATTCTATCACCACGCATTGCATTATCATGATCACTTTCTCTTGCATTACATAATGTGCACATATAATGAGTCGAAACTATAGGATGTAAATCATTTGAACATGGATCACAATGCCATTTATATGAATATGCAGGTTTATCTGTGTGATCCAATTTGATACCATAACAAGAAGCATGAACGTTTAAACCACAGTTAGTACAGATTAACATTTCATTAATTGAGGTACCAATATTTGTATCACGACAAACACAACATGGGCGTGAATCGGGCTTGAATAACGACACAAAATCATTGAAACCAGAGTTGGATGTAGTTGTGGGGCCTGAAGCTACTGTTGCTGATACTGTTGTTGTATTTTCCTGAGAATCAGCAGATGAAGTAGCAGGTAATATCAGTGTCAACTGCTGATGAGATTGAACCTCCAATTTTCCTTTATTTTTATGAATCTGATAGCTTTTCCATAGGCCAGTTATTTCTTTCATCGAATTTTTAGTTTGTTGGAAAGGATGTTTACTGACTGCATTTCTACCGTTAACGAAAGGATTAAACACTTTATATTTACTTTCATAACGTGACATCATCTTCTCAGACAGTTTATCATTACGTTTTTGATCAACAGTTTCAGAACAGGTGGATGTTTTTTCTAATTTCAGTCTTTTATTCTTGGTATTGCTGCTGCTGCTGCTGCTTCTGTTATTATTATTATTATTATTATTATTCTTGTTCTTGTTGTTGTTGGTGTTTTTGTTATTGTCGTCGATTATCAGATCCCTGGACAGTTCTTCTTTTACGTCTTCGGATGGTCGTTGTACACATTCTTGCTTCACTTGACCATCACTTGTGGCAGAACGTTTCCTACCTCTACCAGATTTTCTAGTTGTAGTTTCAGTCGGTCTGGTGTCAGCCATGGGAAGAACAACCTTAAACGATTTGGAATCTTCTTCTAATTTAACTTCAGTTTGAGGTTTCATTTCAACAGATGGACTTGATTTTCTAGAATGTTTTTTTGGTGAACTTGACTCGTCTGAATTTCTGCTTCTTTTATTAGTTGAATTATTAGATGATGACTCAGTTGAACGTTTTCTACCACTCGTAGTGTGTTCTCCAGAAATTGGATGGGTAAATTTCTTTGGATTTTGTTTATAACGATCTCTAGCATCCATAATAGCATTTGAATCTTGAATTAATTCCTGTTCAGTTTTTCTTTTCCAACCATTACCTCCTTTTTGACCTTGTTTCTTCATAGTCTCATTTGGTTCTTCCCAACGGACTCCATACCGTCTCCATAAACTGGCGCATCTTCTACACAAACCATAGCATGTTTCTTCTTTTGAATTCGGCAGGAAAATACCAGGATATCTAAACCATTGAGTTGAATCGTGAGTTTTACATTGACAGCATTCAAAATGAGCTTGTAATTTATTGATTTTGGCAGTACTGAATCCAGCATCGTCATCAGGATCACCTAAATCCAAACCAACATTTCTTGTATTCTTCAATCTGTTTTTAGCTCTACCAGGGAAATTATCCCAAATCAAATGACCAGCATCGGTTTTTTTCCAGAGGTAATAAAATCTAACAATCATTGCAGAGGACTGAGTACCAACGTCTTTGAAAACTGGATGTAGTTCACTTCCGTGAAGTCTGACGGAATCTTCAAATCTTTGAATTTCTTCTTCTGAAAAAGTTGGTTCTTTTAACGATTCTCTTGTAAACTCATTAACGATATCTAGCGATTTATTGGTATCATAATCATTATCCAGCAAAGTTTTCAAAATTGCATCCATGAAATTAGGAGTGGTTGGAATCAAACCCAGATTAATAGCGACAGGTTCACAATCTTGAATATAAGTTTCAATCAATTCGTCCATTTGTTTCCCTTCAACAGGTTTCCACAACAACTCCGCAGTTGAATCGCTACCTCTTTCGATATACCCTTTTGGTCTAGGCTGTAACCAGCCGGGGAACTCTTTCACACTAACATCTTCATATTGCTTAGGAATGGGTAGTTTCTTCATAGGAATTTCTTCTTCTTGTTCAGGAGTAGGTGAATTTGAATCTCTATCTTTTTTAAATCTATGACCACCTTGTTTTTTCTTTCGACCACCTCTATTTCTAATTGGGTGAGTAGCATCAGAATCATAATACTGAACGACATGATTGAACCAATCAACCATACTGGTAAACTGATGCTTAGAGCCTAATCTCGAAGAAGCTCTAGCATATGGTCTATCTTGTAAATCCAGAGCATCTTCAAGTTTGGCGTGCATACCAAGATATCTGAATGGCCATTCTTCAACTTCTCTTCTTTTTTTGAAAGTCATATTTTTATCTTTTTTCAGGAACTCAATTGCCATTTCTTCATACTTTGGGGTTTCAACTGGTTCAGAGCTGGCAGTATTTGCGTTGGCTTTGAGGTTGAGATTTGTGTTTGTGTTTGTGTTTGTGTTTCTGTTGGCATGCCTATCGCCATCATTAGATATAGCAGATGATGGTAAAGGTGTCACATTATCTGGTTCAGTAGAGGATGCTTGGGAAAGTTGGGAAGATGATTCCGCAGCTATTTCAGCTTGATGTGCTTGAGCAGCGATGATTGAAGGTTGTGAGCTAGTTAATAACTTCCCTCTTTTTTCAGACAATTCATTTTCTAATTGTCTGTTACAAGAAGCACAGAACCAAGCAAAACCTCTTTTTGGTTTTGTGAAAATAGGAGGATCAAGACATAACAAATGGTAATTCTTTTCACATTTTAAACATTGGATTGAATCAGAAGAAGCACACCATTGGAAACATTTTTCACAGTTCTTTGGAGCAGATAATAAATCTTGACCTCTACCAACTTCGACAAACACATATTCAAATCTTTTGTGTAAAGCCTCATAATAATTTGGAGGTAAATTGACCAATTTCTTAGTTGGCAAAACTTCATACATTTTAATCATATATCTATCATATAATTTATCGAAATAAAAGCAATTTGGTTGACTTCTGTAAGCTTCAATATCATCAATTTCAGACTTATGCTTCACAGTAACGATACCTCTGAAAGATTGAATAGGACAGGTATCTTTATGCAACGAAGCAAACAAATTTCTAGAATCTGTGGCACGACGATTTAAATCTCTAGGTCTATAAAACCAACAAACATCGAAATTAAAATTTTTAGCAGATTTCACATTGGATGATTTATCCTTCTTAACAAAACCTAAAAGCATAGCAATGTAAAACGGTTCACTAGGAGGTTCACAAACCATATAAATAAAATCACCTTTTCTAACTTTTGGCCCATCTTTCAAAAACAACGTGTTGTTTTCAACCTTAGCACCTTTTAAATCCCAAACTTTGTTGAACGTATCATATGGTTTTTGAGGTGGTTGCCAATTCAAAGGAATGATTTCATCGACTGGAGGGTAATTTGAGGCATCCACAGCAGCAGCACCCCCAGCAGAGGCAACAGCATTAACAATATGATTATGGCCATGCCTATGATGCCTAGTTGAATGACCTCTCCCTCTGATACTGGAGTCAGATGTATTTGAAGGGTTGGAATTTGGGTGATTATTTCCGTGTAAGTTCCAAACAGGAGATCTCTTGATGTATTGTCTTTTCGGTTTTTCAGTAGCAACACCAGCAGCAGTAGCGTTGGTGACTGTTGTGGAAGAACCCAATTTATTGATGTTTAGTGAAGAAGTCGAAGAAGGAATATCGGACTCTGTCTTCTCTTTGTAATTGACGTTTTGGGTTGTTCTTCTTTTAGGCCGTGTGGGCGTTGTTGCTGTATCTGACATTTTTTCTGTGTAGTTCGATGAAGCAGTCCAGGTTTGGCTGGAAGATAAGTAGTAAGTGGGTGTACAGAAAAGTTCTCAAAAAAGGTAGGAATGAATGGGTGACAGTGATCGATTCAGAAACAGTAGCAAAAAGGGAAAGGAATACTTCAGAATTGGTTTGACGTTCAAATGCTGAAGTTATAGTCTGGAATTATGAAAGTGGAAATGGAAATGGAAAAGGAAATCAAAAGTGAAAGTGCTGTTGGGGATATATGGAAAGGACAATTAGACAACTAGCAGATGGCCACAAAGCTAAAGAGAGACGAGAAAGAAGCCGTAACAGCAAAAACTGGGAAAAAGAGGCAAAATGGTCAATCAGGCAAAGATTACACAGTAATTAACGAGAAGTAGTTGACCATCAATTGGTAAAGTCATCGATCAGAATTCTCACTCTATGGGAGGGCTAATCTAGGGCTATTACGTGCAAAAAATGGGTTTTTCATGGAATGTAAAGAATCTATGTGATCCCCTTGATCCAGTGATTACGATGGTACTATCAATAGTGTGACCACTGTGTGCGTTGCATATCTAACCCAGCAGAAGCCAGCAGAAACAGAAACAAGTTGGTCTACCTAGCCAGAAGTGGAAATGGAAATACTTTCGCAAGCCAAATATCGACGCGCCGCAAGTCTATCACTCCCGTCGGTCAGTGTTTCTGGCCATTTGAAAATACAAATTAAAAACGCATCCACCACAACAACAACCAAGACCTGCCTTGACCATATTATATACACACCGATTACGCAAAAATAGACACAATGGACAGAGGCGTTCCTCCTATTCCTGGGACCTTGGTGTCAGATGAAGTTGCCAACTATTTAAAAACGAAAGTGTCCCAAGTGTTACATACAAGATTCAACGTTTTCCCAGGTTCCCAACCTGTTAGTTTTACCAGAGATCATTTGACTAATAATTTAATGAACAGGGACTACTTAGTCTGTGAGAAGTCTGATGGGTTGCGACTATTATTGTTTGTATTGATTAATCAGGATACGGAAGAAGAAGGGACGTTTTTAATCAATAGAGAAAATGAATACTATATGGTTTCTGGTTTCCATTTCCCACGGACCAAAACAGATTTCGACTCTTCACATAATGGTACCATAGTTGATGGAGAACTAGTTTGGTCTACCAATCCGACCACGGGTGTGAAAGAAATGAGGTTTTTAATATTTGACTGTCTTGCATTAGATATGGAATCCGTGATGCATAAGAACTTATTAAAGAGATTATATCATGCCCAGCATGATTTCTTCAATCCGTTCATGGAACTAAGAAGAAATTTTCCAGATGCGGTTTTCCCATTTAAAATTGCTTTCAAAAACATGACCCAACCATATAAAATCAGAAGAATTTTCCAAGAGATGAAGCACTTGACCTATGTTTCCGATGGGTTGATTTTAACTTGTTGCGACACTCCCTACATCCCAGGTACAGATTCGACATTATTAAAATGGAAACCTGCTGAAGAAAACACAATCGATTTGAAGTTAGGTTTAAGTTTCCCGATTTATATAGATGAAGAATTACCAGCCCATGATCCAAATAGAGAGTATCCAAACTACGACGCCAAACCAGAATTCAAATTATATGTCTGGAAAGGAGGAGATGATCCAAATGGAGATGAAGATATTGAAACCAACATAAAGAGAAATGGCGGTGAATATAAAAACAGTTTTAGAACATATGAAGAATGGAATATTTTGGACGTTGACGATAAACAATGGGAAGATATGAAATCCAGCGGTGAGTCGTTCAACGGTAGAATAGCAGAGGTTAGAAGGGAGCCAGACGGGAAATGGAGAATGCTAAGATTCAGAGATGATAAGGTGAACGGTAATTTCATTGGTGTTGTTTTAAAAGTGTTGAAGTCAATCGAAGACGCAGTTAAGAAAGAAGAGTTAATCAATGCTGAAAATGAGATTAAATCTCACTGGATCGAAAGAGAGAAAAGAAGACAAGGATTAGTTAAAAGACAATTTGATCAACCACAGCATCACCATAATCATCAACCACTACCACATCAACAAAAACATAAACCCAAAACACAACCGCAACCACATCATGATGAGATTCCAAAATACACGTCGACGGCAGAACCAACCCCACCCCCGGCACCAGCACCAGCAGGAGCATCAGACAATGATGAATACTACGAATCTGACGGTTTTGAAGAATTGCCAACGTATGCCGCTCAGACGAACAGTCCGAAATATGGTGAGATCGACGGTGGGGATAGCAAGAGACGTAAATTATGACGAGGTTTTATTTTGATTCTTGTATCTATGTATACTATGTATTTATTATGATTATGTATATTTTTTTATTTTTTATTTTTTTTTATAGCATTTTTTTATTCCCCCTTTCTCTTTCTCTCTCAATATTTTATGCGTAACCTCAACAATGCCGATCGCTTCAGGTAGTTATCTAGTTTAACTATCGAGATATTCTTTACCGAATATATGGATTTGAGAAATATAACACCTAATTCAGTAATATATTGCAAGATGACTTTAGGTGCTGATAGATATTCTCCTCATTGCTCAAGGGATTATGAACCAGAGAAGGTTATGATTGAATTACCTTTCGAATCACATCCTAACTTGGTTTATTTGCTCGTGGAAAAGCCTACTCAAGAAAAAGCAGAAGTTTGTTTTCAAGGCAAATTGACTGAGTCTAATAAAGGTAGGTTGAGAGTAGTAATACACTGAACTTTGCTGAATACTTTCTTTTTAATAAGTAACACACCAAGTAATTTGAGTGTTTAGAAACCAAATCTGAATATTTTCATTTTCAGTTTACCTTAATCTATGAATCACTTTAGATATGAGCATTGATTCCATGAACTCTATGTTACGGTCATTCCATTGTTTAATCTGAAACCAAATTTAAAGGTTGCACATCCCATCTAGCCAAGCCGAGCTAAAGGGAGACGTTCTCTTTTCTTCTCTTAGAACCACCCAAATCTTATTGAAGGTCCTCCAGTCGAAATTCTTTATTTATTATTTCATTCCAGTTTACCTTATAAATATATACTAGATCCCTTCTTTACATAGAAATGTTATGCTCCCACTCAAAATTCTTTATCTATTTGTTTGATTTGTGGGTTGCCTGATCTTACCTGCTTCTGTTTTTTTTAACTTCAGTTCATTTCCACTTTTACAAGTTGAATTAAACGCTTTGAAGGTTACCTGGTAAAAGACTTACAAATTTTTGATTAAAAATAATTTCAGACATGCTAACTTCAATAATCATTTGTTATACTATTTAGCCAGTGCAAATAATGCTGTGATGGAAAAAAATGTATTGAATTATATTATATTTACAAGGTTACGAATTATATATACTTCTGCGGATAAAAAAAAGGCCCGTTCAAATAAATCTTGTAGACCTCATCACTTCAACAAGACACACACAACTCCACCTAAGCATATGACATAATACATGACTTCAACAACAACTTCGCATTACCATTCCCACTAACAATATACTTTCTCTGAGCTAAAGTCTTCAAATACGCATCAAAGCCTTCTTGGTTGACGCCACCAACAGCAACTTCGACACCGCTTTGATAATCATTAAACACGACATCAAACTGGAACAGATTTCTCAAAACGGACTCGATTTCAGAAACGTTCAACTTACCAACTTCCAAATGGGCCAATCCACCATTCGATCTCAACAGTTCAGTAAAGTGTTGATCCCAGTCTGCGAATTTCGCATAGTAGTCTGGTGATTCGGTTCCAATAGCGGCTGGAATAGTGTAGTTTTTCTTGTGAGCACCATGAGTAGCTAATACCACGGCACCATTGGTGAATTTCTTGTTACCGATGGAGAAATCCAAGAGCGTTTTGATGATAGTGAAGTTCATGAAGTAGATTGGGTTATCATTCGTGCTTCTGTACTTGGTTTTAGCGTTCTGGACAAATGTGGAGAAGTTGTCGATCGTTAAAAAGACTGGAAATTGGGATTGCTTGGATAGTTCATCTAGCAAGGTGGTCAAGACAAAGGTTGCGTTTGTTGGCTGGGATAAACCTAATTCGACTAGTTTCAGTAGGGTGGCTTCAGGATCTGTGGATTTGATCGTTGTGGTTGCCTGTTGCTTTTTGGTGTTGTAGATAGGAACAAAGTCTTTGGATAATGGGATTTGGGACAATGTTTCTTTATTCAAGTTTCTCAATTTTTTTAGAATATTCTTAGAGGACATTTGTTGATCGAACAATTTGAGTTCTGGGTTGTATTTGAAATCGGTTGAACCGTTGACTAACAATTCAGGATTTGTGATTGGTATTAACACGGAATCTTGCGATAGCACCATGGCATGGAATTGGGATAATGTAGTGGATTTACCTGATCCAGTAGCACCTGTTAGAATCAATCTATTTTTTTCCGAGGAGGAGGTTAAACCAGCTTGGTACAACTTCAACATTTCCTGAGTTTCTCTTCCTCTAATCAAAGTAGTTGGTCTTGGAAAAACCTCATTGAATTGGCCAGGCAAAAAAGAACCGGCAATATACATTTTTCTTAAAACATCACCTTGATATCTGACAACCTGATTGTTTTCCAGTTGTTCGAGATTCAAAACTGGTAGTTTTTCATAAATGTCGGTTTTGTCCTTTGCGGTTCTTTTGTAGTTAGAGCTGATTAACGCATTTGGAAATCTTTTGTCGTTACCTGACCCTTTTCTACTTTTGGATGATGAATCGTAGACGGATTTCTTGTTGAAAGATTTTCTAACTTGAACAGCCAGGTTTAGAGCAGTAGAAGAGAACTGTCTTGAAGGCACAGCAGTGGCATTTAAGGGTATTCTAGTGACGGCAGCTCTTAACATCTCTGGATGTGTGATCGATCTGTTGTTTGTACGTTCGTTAGAATTAGTTGGAACAGTGTATACTTCTCTCCATATATATTTCGTCCAATTGAAGATACAATGTTTGATACCCGAGAAAAAAAATAGTAGCAGGTCGACCGACGCGTCTGCGTTAAAGCTACAGGTACAGTTACCCTCCCTCCAGGAAAAAAAAAGGCAAAAATCCTTCCTTGATGACTGATATGACAACACGCCTACATCACTTCGTTGTTTAAACGTGTACCTTATCTTGTGACCATTTACTGTAGATCTTCAGAGGCAAGATTTTGAAAGTATCTTTCATGTACGGGGAAAATGGATGAGGGGGGGAGTAACAGTAAACAGCTAGTATTCTATTGCTTCCGTACGTGATGCAAAGGCTATACAAAAAAAAAAGGAGTAGACACACTAGAAAAAGGGAGGTAAAAGATTGAATTATTGCTGCCAAATGTTATTAGTGATTCTAGTATTTGCAAGTAAATATTAAGATAATTAAATTAAGAAGAAAACACAGCTATGTTAGTGAAAGAAAGATAGATAAAGAAAATTAAAAAAATTAAGAATTAAAAAAGTATAGAAGACATGGAGCAGGAGCTGGCAGTGCTATGTTTCTAAGAGTAATAGTAGAAAACTGTAATAAAAACAAAATATCGGGTGGATGAGAGGCGCTAAAACTAAGAACATTAAAAATAAAACAAGATAAAACAAATTGATGATTGAAGATTATTAGTAGCAATGACAAACAGATCAACAATAAGGAATCATATTAAAACACAGGCTGAATATAAGCAAAAAAATATTAAGGTTAGTCAAATAATTGTTATTATAAGTTTCATAAGGGTAAATTGTTAACATTTAATTAAAAATTGAATATAGGGGGTGTTTAACTATGAACTTAATGTAATAATTTCTTTAATTTAGCTAATAATTTCTTCAAGAAGCTCTCCTTTGCTGGTTTGGTAGCTTTATCAGCAGCAGCCTTGTCAGCAGCTTTGTCAGCCTTGTCAGCAGTTTTGTCGGCCTTGTCAGCAGTCTTATCCGCAGCTTCAGTGGCTTCTTCAGCAGGCTTGTCAGCAGCTTTATCAGCAGTTTCTTCAGCCTTCTTTGGTGCTTCAGTGGCGGTTTCTTCAACCTTCTTAGCTGGTTCAGCAGCAGGGGTTTCAGCTGGTTTAGTGGTGGCAGCGGCCTTTAAGCAGGATAGGATGGATAAGTTGTTAGTATTGCAATACACATCTTTAAACAAGCAGTTGAACATTTAACTAGTTTAACAACGCAGCAGAGAAAAGGGGATGAGATGAGGTGACGTGAGGTGAGGTGATGAGCGTTTATTTTTAGGCGTGTGTCTGAGGATCAGAATGGACATAGAACTTGGATGACCACGAACACAAGAATGTAGAACTGAAGTGAAAATAAAAGACAGTAATGTAGACATACTTCGGCAGACATTGTTATTAATATTAGGGGTATGAGAAGGGACGGGTTGTAGACGGAGAGAAAAAAGAGTTGAGCTCGAGCCAAAGTCAAGAACGTGAAAAGGGCGGGAGAAGCGCAGTATTTATACATGAGAGGAACTGGCGTGTCCTCTCTCTGTTTATGTTTGGCTTCGTTTTGGTGATCCCCCTTTTCTTCTATTCCGTTCCATGCTCATGCTTCTTTAAGTGGCGCCTGTCCTTAGTAACTACTTGAGATAACAATCTTGGATCGGGCTGGCTAGAAAGTGTAGACTTGGCTTCCATTCCTGGGGTTGTGGTTCTGATCTACTATTAGTATTAGTATTAGTATTAGTCCTAGTCCTACAGTCTTAAGACGCTAGCTTGCTACAAGTTCCAGGGTTTTCTAACTTCTCTCAGTTTCCCAAAACGGTTTTCTACCTATCACTCCAGTATCAGCGATGTGTCCACTCAACCTAGAACTAAGAGGTTAAACACACTATAAGATATGCCCACCCTATTAATTTCCCATGTAGCGGTCAAGCCTTGTATAAACGTACGATTAATCTAAAGGAGACTCAGAAACAGGATGGAATTAGTAGATAGATCGCTAATTCCAACTCAACAATGACAATAACAGAATTGGTGTTGGGTGTTGTGAGTGTCTACATGGACGCACTTTAGCTCTACATACATACAATCCAGATCATCCTTAGATAGCTCCTTCCATGTGGTTCTTGGTTGTGCTGGTTGTGGTGGCTGTCCTGGTACCTCATTCTCAATCTCTCCATTCACCACTCAATCACCGGCCTGCTAGCTAGCCAGGCTGATGGCCATGAGCCCAAAGAACCCTTCTCATCGGTGTATACTGTACCTCGCCTGATGTAAGTATGAGCCCGGCTTCACTTTCGATCCTGCCTGGTAATTCATCAGACTGAACCATCTACACCGCTTACAGTATCACTTTCTGCCTCGCTTGTTATATATATTACACTTGCTACACTTGCTACACTTACTCACTGATATATACACTCAAGGACCATACCTCTTACGGCTCTCTCTGTTCTCAGCTCAGCTCTCAGCTCAGCTCTCAGCTCATCTCCTAATTTATTTATAGTGCACATCTCAATTGTCTTTTGACACACGCATCCTGCGCCATGCACGGGCCACCTACGCCCCGTTAGCCTAACCAGGGTTATCTTCTCATACCTGACTCACCTTCTGTATTCAGTATCTGTGTCTAGTTTTCGTTAAGAACACACAAAGCACAGAACACACAACACACAACGTAGGACCAATATCCTTTCCGATGGATCTATCACCTCCCGCTGGGCGTACTGTCTCCTGGTCTCCTACTGGCTCTCCCGCCCGCCACCGCCACTCGCCGCCGGGACCCGCCTTAATCATATTCCCGGCGGTGGCTCAGGAACTGCCACTCATTTCTGTGCAAGCGGCGCATTATGAGTTTCGAGTTTCTCCATGGACTTAGTAGGTGAGCCCTACATTCGGGGTTTTACCACTGAATAGACTGTTCAATTGATACACTGCTGACTGAGACTTAGAAACGGCCGTATCACATCGGTCGAGAACATAATTCACTGGCTTTTAGTTGCATTCAGTAGACTCATCCAGATCTCATCTTTTTTTAAAACAGTATCGAGGCGAAAGTGTAACCGAATTCAAAGAACCACCTTAATTTTTCTTTCGCATTTTAATAGCATGATGTTTGGCCGAAACTTCAATTTTCAGTTTCAATTTCAATTTCAATTTTCAAGTGTTGACAAAACTCCTAATTTTAGGTACTAACTTGTTTAGTCAAATTACTTATGGATTGAACAATTTGGTTTTGGGACCAGTATAATAGAATTCGCCTTAAGGCACTTGCTTGTACTTCTCCATCTACCACCATCATCAGACAACGACGTGTGTCCCAAGGATCTAACTGCATTACGTCCATTTTTACTACTAGATTTTTAGGTGTAGTTACATATCGCTGTATCTGTCTGATACCCCTGATCGACTACTCAATTGGGTGGGATTGTTGATTAGTCAAATATATCATTCTTCATGATGCACTCATCTTCGAACCACCTTTCTGAGTTGGTCTCAAATTGTACCATTTCATGAGAGGAATGAGGTAGGTACATAACTATAACCTCTATTGCAGCTGCGGTCCGACTTCAACTTTTATCTGAATATATTGCTCTTTAATACCACATCTGATTATTTTGCAAATATATATATATATATATATATTGTTAAGGATCTTTTAATTGTGAATGTCTTAGACAATAGTTAGATTAAGGAGACTCGTGGACTTTAGAGTTTGGACTTTAAACCTTAGACAATAAACCATAACTTGTCCATTCTGGATTCAAACCGACTCTCCGAAAAATGAGTTCTCGTAAAAAACACCCACACACACTCACTCACACACTCCCCTCCACTCACCCTCTTTAAACTAAACAAGAAACGAAACCTAGTCACGCACCCGTGCACCATATTCAAACAAAAAGAAACACCCAATTTGACTTGTCTTCAACTTCAACTTCAACTCGAATCATAATCAGAAAACAACTCCTTTGCCTTTTCCATTCCCCTTCTCCCCATCCTACCCTTCTCCCTTATTCACTACTCCAAACAGGCTCCACTATCACTTCATCCCAGTATCCTGTCTAATTCACACACCAACCTTCCATCTCTTGTCTGTTTTTTTCCTGCATTTGTCTAAAATATCTCATTTTGTGTGCCAGCCCCTCCACTCACCACCACCTCTCACAATTCTCTAATTTAAACTACCTTTTAACTTTAATCAGCCATCATGGATTTACGAGTCGGAAGAAAATACCGTATTGGAAGAAAAATCGGTTCTGGTTCCTTTGGTGATATTTACTTGGGTACAAACATCATATCTGGTGAAGAAGTTGCCATCAAGCTAGAAAACGTTAGAGCTAAACATCCTCAACTAGAATACGAAGCCAAAGTGTACAAAGCACTTTGTGGCGGTGTTGGTATCCCTTTTGTTAGGTGGTTTGGTACCGAATGCGACTACAACGCTATGGTTATCGATTTGTTAGGTCCTTCGTTGGAGGATTTGTTTAACTATTGTAACAGAAAGTTTTCATACAAAACTGTCTTGTTGTTGGCTGATCAATTATTATGTCGTATTGAATTCATTCATGCTAGAAGTTTTATTCATAGAGATATCAAGCCAGATAATTTCTTGATGGGTATCGGTAAGAAAGGCTCTCAAGTTAACGTTATCGATTTTGGTTTAGCTAAAAAATACAGAGATCCGAGAAATCATTTACATATTCCTTATAGAGAAAACAAAAATTTAACTGGTACCGCAAGATATGCTTCCATTAACACTCATTTAGGTATTGAACAATCCAGACGAGATGATTTGGAATCCTTGGGTTATGTGTTAATCTATTTTTGCAGAGGATCTTTACCATGGCAAGGTTTGAGAGCCGCTACTAAAAGACAAAAGTACGATCGTATTTTGGAAAAAAAGATGGCTACTCCAGCAGAATTGTTAGCAAGAGGCTTACCAACTGAATTTACTCATTATTTGAATTATGTTAGATCTTTAAGGTTTGATGATAAACCAGATTACATTTACTTGAGAAGATTATTTAGAGATTTGTTCATTAGAGAAGGTTATGTTTATGATTACATATTTGATTGGACTGTTTTCAAATTCAAACTGCATCAACAACAAGAGTCTCAACAATCTCAGCAACAACAACAGCAACAACAACAAAAATTAATTCAACCTGATGATGATCATAACGCACCAAATGAAATTAATGATGATAAGAAGGTGATAGCTGCTGCAGTTACTTCTCCTCCTGTTCAATCTAATCCAGTTGCAAACCAACAACAATATTATCAACCTCAACCTCAACCTCAACCTCAACCTCAAACAAATAACATCAAACCACTGCTACAACAATCTCAAAATCAAGCTGTTCAAGTGCCTGATCCTACTAATAATACTCCTCAAGTTACTTCTAACAGATATGATTACAAAATCTCTTCGCAATCTCAACAACCTACGACAGGTCATCAACAACAACAACAACAAACCTCTAACATAAACCCTGCTTGGCTTTGAATGAATTCAGTTAATTAATTTAGATTCAAGTGTTATTTTTTTAAATTAGAAAAAAAATATTAAAAAAAAAAAAGAGAAGAAATCAAGAGATTTTTTTAAGGAATTCAGATGGGGTGTTCAATCAGAGTATTGAAGAATTATTATTATTATTGTTGTTGTTCGGGCTATACACTCCCCCCACAATTAACTTAGTATTTAAGTTCGTTTATTCTGTTGTACTAGTTGTTTTGTTTAAACAAGACTTTGATCTTTTTTAGAAATTTAAATTTTTTTAATTTCATTCTAGAAACACTTTACTTCATCATTTGTTTTCTTTTTTTTTTTTCTCTATCCCCCCCTTGTTATTTTAATAATCACTGCTGTTTGTTTTGGGGTTGTAATGGTTGTTTCATTTTTACTTTCTTTTGGCTGTCTCTTTTGTGATGATCAGTTGATTTACTATATATGGATTAATTGTAGTTTTGTTATTCTTCTTTTAGAGTTCCAGAAATATCATATCAAGGAAATATTTCAATTAATTATTTGTTACTTTTTTTTTCCCACTTTATTATATATAAACATGATTCTTTTTAAATACATACGTTATTCTATACTCCTTATTTTTCTCTTTCTATATGTTCCCTTTCATTCTTTTTGTTAGTTTATAGTCTACTGAACGGATATCTTTACTTTTTACATTTGGATTTTTGTCAAATTAGACGTAAGCAACGTTAATCTTCTTTACAGTTTAGTTTTACTTAATCTTTTGCGTTTTCTGTTTTATCGAGAAATTGAAGAAAAAGGGTTTTTCGTTTTTTGAAAATATATATATATATGAATAAAATGTTTTTCAATAATGGGATGATCATCATCGATGGATGCATTGAAGTTCAGTAAAAGTGTCTTTCGGGGTTAACTCTCGTACATAACGCTATAAAAGTGATTACTTGCTAGAAAAAATCCGTGAGATTGATGTTGATCACCCGTCTCAGCAATTGATTAACCCGTTAAAACCAGCTAATGCTAAGGCTAATGGCATTAGTGCAAAATGATATCCCGATGGAGCAAGTAAGAGGCGGCGTCGCGCCGATTAGTCGATGATTCAAAAGCCGCACAGATCTCATGTTCTGTATCTTGCTTGGTTCAGTGGGTTGTTTCAAACTAAAAAAAAACAACAAGCTAAAAGCAGACAGGCCACTTAAGAATTAAAAACTAACGTAGTTTCTTCTTGATAACCAATAATGTGTCCTCATTTACTGTTTTGTTTCTTTAACAACAACAACAACGAAGTCTTTCTTTCGTGAGGAACATGCTACTTATCTCTACAACATATACCTTAATAATAGAAGATCCAGAAGTGATCAAGACCATTTTGACTCACTTCAAGTATTACGATAGACTCTCGCTTGCGTTTGCATTTATCATAATTACCATCTAATGATTCACCCTCTAAGGTTGCGACAATCCATTTGATTAGAAAGTTCAAAGGCAGATTACCGGACGCTACCTTCAATCATTATGTGTTTTCAAATTGAGCCACAATGTATTACAGTCGGATACGAAGCTGACATCAAGAGAGTGGTTTTTCCACTTTTCCAAAGATCATGTGCCATCATGAGGCTCTTTGACCAAGATAAACATAATAGAATTAGATCTACTGAGTATCGGAGACCAGTACTATCACAGAAATACATTTCTGGTTCTAGCCCTGATATATATGTATGAATCGGTCCGAAACTGTACAACCCGTTGAGTGTAAGACTTGTGTACAAGGGTTTTAAGTTGGATATTAGTAGGGGTCTTTCAAAGGATGAAGATGGTATATGTTCTGAATGACACATTGTTGTGTTAGATCTAACCCTACTGTGATTGTGGAATTTCCTGAGAAACGAACGATACCTGGAATCGTACGTTAGATATGTTTAGAGATGGTGTTTTATAGATAGTAGATTTGAGACACCACGATAGAAGGTGTTTGAAGAGATCTTGAGATTTTTTCAAACATCGACTATTCTTCTAGACAGGAGTTATTTACTTTATCTTGTGTATGTTCTGTTTCAAATAAAGAGGATATTTTGTTCTCGATTAAAAGAATATTTTGTTTCAGATTATAAGCAAATAAACCAACGCGGTCTGTTTCAGATTAAACGAAACAAACCATGTTATATAAAATTATCGTAATTCTATCTTGTAATCCAGAAATGTATTGTCATTTACAGTTCATGTCACCGAATGCCAATAACAACGACAATGTGTTTGGATCCCAGAGAAGGTGCTACTTACCTCTACAACACATATCACTCATACCGCATGGAGAACAACACTTTCTTAATAGAAGATAACCAAGTGATCTATATTATTTTGTGTTATTTTAAGTATTACTATAAGCTCTGTCAAGCCTTTTTTGAATTAGTGAATATGGCGTATTACCAATCTACCAATACTAGTTATGATATTGCTGTGTTGGGGTTGTATTACTCCCTCCCAGAATTCACTTACTGCTTTGCTGAAAGAAGTCAGTCACTCAAGGGTATTGAAATTTCCTTATCCGAATTGACATATAGTAGGTCAAAGTCCAAGGGTTCGACAAGTAGTATAGTCGTTGCGTTGAAAGGAAATTTAGTCAATGAGGGTAAATGCACAGATGTTCAGTGCAAGTTTAAGTCCTATTTTAGAGAGTTAGCAGCTAAGATTGAACAGGCAAATCACCACACGCTTTGCTCAGTTATTACGAATATGAATTTCCAAAGAGTGCCAAATTGGTTTCCTGTCAGACGTGAATATGGCATCGGGAAGGCTATTTCACCATTTTTCGAAAAATCATGTGCCATACTGGGACTCCTTAGACAGGATGAAGATAATCAGACTGTATGTGTTGGGCAAGAAAGCCCTGTGAGGCTAGGAAAACAAGATACTAGATGTACTCCTGATATATGCTATATGGATGATGATGAAACTATACAATCAGTTGAGATCAAACTTCCATCTATAGTCTATATTTTCAATAATGATGAAAACGCGATAGTTACAAAAAGTATAAGAAAGCAGTTGGTGGTTCAGGCACTTTTATGCCATTCAAATATGTCCATTCTCTCAGATGGTATGAATTTCTCTGTCCTGACATTTGATTTTGATCGCCTTACTCCTAATATTTGTTACCGTTATTTCAATTCCAATATAGGTTTCACTGGTCAAGTGACCCCTGCTCAACTTATTCATTCCATGGTGTACCATAGATGGAAAGAATATACTGGTCAAAAACAAAGGGGTGAGTTGAGAAGCGTTGCTAGAAAGTTCACGGAATATATTTCTAAATATACAGTATAGAGAGAAAGCAAAAAATTAATCGAGTAATGATTTCAAGGTATCGTTCCAGAATATTGGGTAGCGTAAGTTTATAAATTTTATAGTTTAGGTAGTATCTTTTATAGTTTTTCCTAGAAACTTGACCCAAAGCTCAAGTAAATTGAGGTTAATATTTTGGTTTCTTATCAATTGAAGGTTGACAGGATTTGATATCAAAGGAATGTAGGAGCGTCGCGCCGATTAGTCTGAGGTTCAGATTTGTTTCAAGCTAAAACACAACAAACTAGAACAGGCCACCATGATTGCTTCTTGCAAACCAACAATGTCTCCCCATTTATTGCCATCCTTCTTTAAAACCAACGACAGCAACAGCAACAACCACAATGTGTTTTGATTTTGATGATGCTGCTTATCTTTACAACATATATCAGTCATACCGCAAGTTGAACAACACTTTCTTAGTAGAGGATCCAGAAGTGATCAAAACCATTTTGCGTCACTTCAAGTATTACGAAAGACTTCGTGATGCCTTTTTTAAACTCACAATGAAGTCCAGCTTCCAATCTACTGATACTAGTTATGATATTGCCGTATTGGGGTTGTATTATTCTCTCCCAGAATTCTCCTACTGCTTTGGTGAAAAAGGCGAAGAACGTCAACATATTGAAATTCCCTTATCCAAAGTAACACCCTGCTTGCCAGATGATCGATACATTTTGTCGGATGATGAGCCAATTTTTAAGAGTAATCTAGTTAGAAAATTCAAAGGAAATTTAATCAATGCAGGTGAGTCCAACGTTGTTCGCCAGAAGATTACTACCTTTTTCGAAGATTTGTCCACCGAGCTTGAGAAAGCAGATCACGAGAAGCTTCATTTGATTATTGGGGACTTGAACTTTCTCACTCTTCGAAGTTGTGTTAGAGGTGGAAATGTGACTAACCTCTGGAATGCTGTTCTTAAATTTGTTGAAAGATCATGTACCATGATGAACCTCTTTGAAGAGAGTGAGGACAGTCTAATTGAAGCTGGTTTTAAAGAGAGTCCTGTACTATTACGGAAAACCATTCCTGGAGCTCGTCCTAATGTCTCCTATATGATGAGGTACTTCAGGAAAGATGAATTTGAGACTGTACAACCGTTTGAATGCCCCGCTCCTCGCATGAACTTTACGTTATCAACTCCCAGTGAAGAATGTGGAGACCATGATGATGAAATCAAAAACAAAGACAGTATTGCAGAGCTACCAGAAGATTTGAAAAAACATTTAGCTGTTCAGGCCCTCACATCTCATTCGAACATGTCTTTGATCTCGGATGGCATAAGGTTTTATGTTTTTATGTTTGATTTTGATTCTGATTCTGATGGAATGGATATTCCGTTCACCTACTCCAGTTGTAATTTTGGTTTCAGTGATGGTTATACCCCTTCTCAGCTTATCCACTCCATGGTGTACGATAGATTCAGAACCTTCGTTGGTGAAAAGCAAAGAGATGAATTGGAAACAGTGGCTGAGGAGTTCCGGAAATATCGTTCCAAATACTTCAATTTGAACTCTCTTCAAATTTATGGACATTCATCAGGTAAAGAAATCACTGAGGCGATTAAATCTAAATATAAATTCCGTTTCACGATTATTCAAGACTCTGAAGGTTGGTATTTGAATCTTGTTTTCAAGGCAAATTTAGAGACCTGTATACAAGGGCTCAAGTTAGATATTAATAGGAGTCTTTTAAAAGAAAAAGATGAAGAGGTGATTGTAAAACTTTTGGATGCAGAGTTTATGAAGGATTGGGTACATGAACAAGGAATTTATCCACGCAAATATAGGGAAAAGTTTTTAGAAAATTTTGAGAAAGAGATTGATGTATACAAGACAATTCAACAACACAATGAAGATAATCCTTCCAACTTGATTCACATTCCAAAGTTTTTAGGTTCAGGTAACATTGACACATTTGTGGATACGGATAAATATAACATGAGACTTCTAACAGGGCCAGTGATGGTATTAGAATATTTGAAAGGGATGAAACACCCGAAGACCATCGATGAATTTGAAAAGGCGGAAGTAGAAATTGAACGGTTAGCTGGTATAGGATACAGACATGGAGACATCAGGGCCAAAAATATTCTATACGATCCAGTAGAGGAAATTGCATATCTACTAGATTTCCAGTACATGAGTTTTGATGAAAATCTGGACCCTGCTGCTGTTGTAAGTGATTTTAGGAAAGAGTATATGACGTTACTAGAATTTGGTTCTGGTGACTAGTGAGTGACTTTAGAAAAATTAATTTGAGTTTCCTAGATGCTGATTAGTTTTGCATGTATTTTTGTTTTTACTCTACTGTTTCTCTAATAGCTAACATTTATACAAAGGTTCGCCACTTGGTTCGACGCTATATGTTCTGAATGACACATTGTTGTGTTAGATAACCCTACTGTGATTGTGGAATTTCTTGAGAAACGAACGATACCTGGAATCGTACGTTAGATATGTTTAGAGATGGTGTTTTATAGATAGTAGATTTGAGACACCAAGTTCAAAAACTATTGTTCCAGGTACTTTTGAGAATGATTCGGATAGATCTTTTGGAATAGTGCAATACGTCTGCGGTAGTAACTATACATGGTTATCCTGGTCTTTCCTTTAGAATCAGAACATTGAGAACTTGCAATAACACACCGCAAACTTTCCCGCAATCAAGAACTTCTAGTGGAAAGTCAGAAAGAATGCGGGAAGTATATTTCAATTTGCGGTGAGACGCGGTTCGATCTTCGGCTTAATCTTTTCCTAACGTCCAAATCAGGAACCCATCTTCCGCTCCGCACCTTTTTGTCCCAGCCTGTCAAAGCTATTACGGGAGCCGTTGCGGGAACTAATTCAAAATACAGCTACCGAGCTTAAATCAAAGAGTCTATAAATTGAGACCAATTTTTCCAGATTTTGATTAGATCAGGTCCTCGATTCAGTCTTGTGAGTTATCTTATCTTTAATTAGATTCATTTGGTTAGTTAGCTATCTTATCAAATTTTCGCGTCAGTTTTACAACTATTACTATGATTCACCCTGATTTTAATATCAACCCAAAAAAAAGAAATATTAGTACTGTTACATCTTTCAAGAAGGTTGAAGTTTCTGCTGCCAAAATGTTCTCCGAAAAGTTCGTTATTTCATCATTTCAAAATAGGCTCACTAAACCAGCTAGTTATTCAAAGTTCATACTTAGTCAAAAGAACTTAACTATTAGGAGGAAGGAAGAATCTTCATCTACTGTTCATTACCCGAAGTTCATCATTAACCAAAAGAGCTTAACCATCAGAAGGAAAAATGGATGCTTGCCTACTTTATAACAAGCAGATAAAACTGGCATTCTCATATTCAGCAAGGCCATCGTCACATTTAGAAATCTCTCATTTAGTTACACCTATAATCCCGGCTACTTTTAGTTCATTACTCAACAAACCCAATGCGTTGAAAACCACTGATGATTGGATCAACCAAAATAGGCTTATCAATGATGATATTTCTAAAAATGGTAGTGCTGGCTGCGCTTTGAAGTTTAAGATTAGAAAAGTCCAAGGTTATGAATGCGTTCTTGATGCTGGTAATTTTATGAGGTTTACCTTGAGGAGAAAAACTTCAAATTTGGTTGTTCCTTGTTAGTGTTAAGGGTGGTTTATGTTTTAACGTCGATTGTTTTCTTTTTTTTTTTTTTTTGCAGTTAAAATAATTTTGCTATTATTCAATATACTAGTTATATTTGAGAAGTCAAGATCAAGCAGGATAACTAACACAAGAAGCAAAATAGTAGTTCTGTTCTGCTACATGCCTTTGTTTTTGTTTTAAAACATCTCGCTTCCCCTATGGCAAATTTTGAACTGATATATACAAAAACTCCAATAAATCTATTGAGCTAGATCCTTATTATCAATCACCAATTCATGGTTTTTTTAACTTATGATTCAATGTTGCACCAAAAGCCCTCGCAACCTCCATCACCGCGAGGGCTGAAAACCCTCAGGTACACCACGTGACCAAGTATTCTTAATGGACGCACGACCGGATCCACTTGTCGCTCCTGCAAATTTTCCATTTTTCACTGGTAATTCCTACTATGCACCAGCATCACAGGGTTTGTTCTTCTTGAATTTCTTTCCTTTCCTTATCCAACTGACCAGAAACCCATCTGAGGAAGAAGTTAAATCATACATAAATTTTACCATATTAGAAAAAATGTCTGACGTCGAAGAACAAGTCCAAGTTGAAGTTGAAGAAGTTGCCGTTGAAGAATCCGCTTCTGTTTCCATTGAAGACTGTTTACAAAAGGTTTTAAGAACCGCTTTAGTCCATGATGGTTTAGCCAGAGGTTTAAGAGAAGCTACCAAGGCTTTAGCCAGAGGTGAAGCTCAATTAGCCGTTTTATGTGATTCCGTCACTGAAGAATCAATTATTAAGTTAGTTGAAGCTTTATGTAACGAACCAGAAGACAAGATTCCATTAATCAAGGTTTCCGACGCTAAGCAATTAGGTGAATGGGCCGGTTTATGTGCTTTAGATAGAGAAGGTAACGCTAGAAAGGTTGTCGGTGCTTCTTGTGTTGTTATCAAGAACTGGGGTGCTGATACTGAAGAAAGAGCTGTTTTATTAGAACACTTTTCCCAAGAATAGATTAATTTGTTTTAATCTTTCCTGTGGATAGATGTTGCATTTGTTCTATATATATACAAACTAATAAAATTACTTTTATTTTTCTAACACTTATTTAATGGTAAAACATCTATGTACGACACTTTTTTTTACGTGTGAGAAGAGAGATGAGAAAAGCAAACCGAAAAAGGTGACATTAAATTAAATTAAAGGGAAAGGATATATATATATATTTTATGGAAAAGAGGGTAGATGAGGTCAAGATCAAAAGCCAACATTCAAAATAATGAATGAAAAATTCAATGAAAAAACAATAATTAAAATAACCTATAAAAGCGAAAGTGTCGTAAAAGTAGACTGAGAAAACTAAAAGTAAAAAGTAGTAAGAGTAAGTATCATATGAAATATCAAAAACTAAAACTCGAAGTAAGAATAAAAACATAAGCTTATAAATAAAAACACTGTATAGAACTGATAAACGACGACACCGACAACAACCAATAACAGAATAACATATTTAAATCAGGCACAAACTCAAACAAATGATAAGAAGGCAACGAAGTAAAACTTTAAAGAGTAATAAACAAAAAAAGGAGACAACTTTGTGAAAATGAAAAGAAAAAGGATAAAAACACTAACTACCTAGCAGTTATAAAACGCAACAACAAAAGATAAAGACAAACAGAACAACACAATTAAACTTGAAACACAAAAACCTGTAATATAAGAGAGACGTAAAAACATATCCTTCAATCAAAAAAACAAAAAAACAAAAAAAAACATAGGGTGATGATTGAAAAGACCATGTCAAAATAAAAGATAAGAATAAAATAGAGAAAAAATAAAGTGATAGTAAAAGTATTTTTTAGATATAGTGAAGTATTTTGTGAAGTAAAAACAAAACAAAACAAAACATAACAAAAACAAATGAAAAAAAATAGGATTTTAACTAACTAGCTAACAAAAAAAGAAAAAAAAATAATTAAACCAAAAACAAACGAGATACTAAAAACACAAACTTTTATAATTTTTTTATCATAATTGTAATATTGATGGCAAGAATATCAAAGCTCAAAGTCCATTTCATCTTGGAATCCTAAATCTTCATCATCGTCGTCGGCAATAGCTGAATCATTTGAAATTTTCGAACCACCAACATTGGCAGTAGTTTCATCATCATCTTCGAAATCAACATCAAAGAAATCATCATCAGATCCGACGATCTTTGAATACAATAAACGAGCTTCAGTTATAACACCATCATAAGATATTTCAGTGGATGGCATATTTGAATAGATTATGTCCATGTCTGGACCATTGATTTCAGGACCACTATCTTCAACTTCTTGTGAATTAGCTCTTTTAAAGACATCCGTTGATACAACACCAAATGGTTCAATTGAGGTTGATTGAGTGAACATTAATTTGAATAGATAAGATAATTTTTCCTTTGGAGCAAAGTTCTTGAAGGATTTACCTAGTTTGACTGAATTGATAACAGAAACTGAGCCATCAGGTTTTAACATCACATCATTTTCATCTAATTCAAGATCAAATCCACCATCTTCAGATTCTCTTAAGATTGAATCTTCCAATTTATCTAACGCACTTTCTAGATCAAATCTAGCTTTTTGACCTTTTTCAATTGTCGACAAGTACCATATACATTGATTTGAAGGACAACAACCGGAGCCAGCTCCCATAATTATCACTTGAACAGGGAATTTATTACTCGAATTTAAAGAGTTTGGAGGGAAGACAACTATGGCGGCTGATTCACCTTCGGAAAACCATTCTTTACATGATTTTCCAACAATTGTAATTAATCTATTAATTTCAAATTTCTTTTCGGGGACATTCTTTGAACCAATTGGAGCTTGAGATGGTGAACAAATAACTTTCTCTGTAACTTTAACTTTTGAACCATCTTTAAAATGAGCTAATTTGGATTTACTGTCATAATGTTGAATTGCAGAGTCCAACTTATAAGTTGCACCAGCAACAGCAGCAGATCTACAAAAACCTTGAGAAATCTCACCTGGCCCACCATATTTTGAGTATAAAGCAGGGAAATTACCATAAACATTAAATGATACCAAGTAACGTCTAATTCTTGATAATGCTTGTGGGGTAGTGATATCTGGAGCTGGAGATAAACCTAAAGTATAACATAATTCATTAACTTGAGCTTGAGATAACTTATATTTTTCTTCAACAAATTGAGTGAAATAAACTTGAGAATACTGTTCTAAAACGGGTTTATTCTCCTCAGTGTCATATTCAAAAACAAACTTCATCAACTTCATTAAATTTCTTTTTGATGCTAAAGTTAAAGACTGATCGGTGAAGATTTCTTCCTTGGAGGAAGACATTTTACCAAAAGTATCATTTTCAAAAGTATGGAAATTTGAGATTGATTGGAATTCCAAATAACGATAAATTCTGGATTTAACCATTAAAGATAATAAATCTGACTTAGCAAATAATATTCTTGGAGTTAAATCGATCGAATAGTCTCTTGAATTTAATTTAGCAGGTCTTGGGATGTACAATAAAGCCTTTGAAAACCCATGGAAACCAGGGGTATTTAAATTAACGTTGTGACACCATGCTTTAAGTTGTTCAATTGTCATTGTGGACGAAGTATCACCATAATAAGGATTTGAATCCACATGTAACACGTTTGAACCTTGCCATGCTAACGCAGCAGCTAAGATCGACTCAACTAGACCAGTACCGACAATCAAGACATCACACTCTTCTGGGGTATTTGGTACGATTGGGTCTTCGATACCTGCCAAATGGGGTATAACGGAAGGTCTTCTGGTCTTCATAGAAGGGCGACGTTCAGCCATGGAAGGGCGACGTTCTGCCATTGAAGGTCTTCTTGTTGTATCGACACGAGCAGCCATAATTTAATATACCTTATTGTTTTTAGAAGTAGTAAGAAACTGTTAAAAAACTAGAAATGGATTTAATGGAATCGAGTGGGTTATGTAGTAAATCCGAGAAGAAAAAAGGGCAACTATTTTAATGATGAGACTTTTCTTTCGATAAATAAAGTAGGAAAGTGACCAAAGAATAAGATTGGACAATAGAGGAATAACGAGAAAAGGACTAAGAAATGGTCTTGAAGTTATAGTATAGCCAGAGTTGAAGTCAAAGAGATAGCTGAGTAGTTTTTGTTTTTGTTGTTGATCAGACCGTTATTGATTTTGAAGATCTGAGATTTTGAAAGTAGCTTTGAGTAATGGGAACTGAGATGTATGATGATGGGAGAGACAGAGAGGAATGGAGAGGGGGTAAGGGCTGAGGTTAAGGGAGAAGAAGGAGTGTAGTTGTTGAAGTGTTTCCCTTTTCTAATCAGACATCTGTTTGAATTGAGAGAGAGACTCCGCGTTGTGGGAGTCACCCAGATTACGTAACGACGAAAATTTTTCTCGTTCTTTTTGCTGCGGTGGCGGTGCATATAGACTCGAGCCAAAGAGTGAGCCGGATCACGCCAGAGAACCGAACAGCTTACTAAAACAACTTGCTAATAGCTTGCTAACATAATGTGGCTGGAGACTCGTACTGATCACTGATCACTTTCCTCCAGTGATAGTATACAGCTTAGTCTATGAAATCTGGTTAAAATATCGGCCTTAAGCTTCTCTGTAGCACCTAGTGTAAGTTTACGGTAAGTTTAGGCAAGTAATTATGGCGCTATCTCTCAAAACTTTATCGCTCTCTCTTTAGTCCTTATCAGTGACTTTAACAATCTCATTCATTACTCAACGCAATTTCACTCTCTTTAACCCTTGACTCTGTTTACTTTTTTTTTCAAAAAACCTAAAAAAATTTATTCCAAATCAAGCTATCAACATAATACCAGTGCTGCTGCTCCTGCGTTTACCAGCATCGTTCTTTCCTTTTCCCAAACTATAAGTAATCTCGAATTGGACCGGTTTGCATCCATGTACATCTGGAATTCTATTTGTAATTGGCTGTCTTTACATCCCAACGTTGAATGGCAACACGGTATATTATCAACTGTCATCAGCTGTCAGGTGTACTCTTGTGAACAATAAAACACTTAAAGTTAGTGAGTGGATCACGTAGAGTCATCAATAAAGACTCTCTCTCACTTGAGATTCACCACACACCCATGATCACGATCAACCAAGCTGCCCCCAGATTCTTTCACTCACATCTTGCCACCCTATTTTCAGTCTTTTTTTTTAACTGGGTCATGTAAGTGAATCATGTAACACCCAGCTAATATTTAGATTCTCTTTGTGTTCTTTTTGCATTGATTGTCTGAGGGCACACCATGCCACCACAATATATGTCTGTATGAGTGGGAGACATTTCCCCACACTCCACGCTCCGGTCGGGTCAATAAGGTATGAATCTCGGAGATTTAAGGTGTACCGCTTAGATCGGGCAGCCTAGAAGCTACATGACAATGTATCATTTGTCTAATATGGTTAAATGGCTATTAAATAATTGACTTAGTGTGAGCAAATCAAATCATTCCAAAGGAGTAATTGATGCCCTCCCTATTGTCCGTCCACCCACCCACCGACAAAACAAAGAAGAGCCTAACGATCCGACTTGAGATTGGAGATGGAAAGGTTCAAACCGTAATTCTTAAACTTTTAATGGCAGCCGATCCAATAAACTTGGTAGTTGGATGAGTACCTTCTCAGTCAGTCATTCCATTTCAGGTATGTTTCTGGTTCTGTTCTGGAATGCTGCCACAATTATAGATGTTCTGAAGGAAGAAGAAGAGATTCTAAGTTAGAAGACCGAGCGAGTCGATCGACTAGTAATACATCTTTGCACCAGATACATACATATGTACCTGATTGATATTTTATGAAAAACCAAACGCCAGAAGTGCTGCCTTATCTGTACTCACAATAGTATCAATACTGCTCACTGACTTCACTAATGAGCTAAAAGTACCACAAGTGGCTTTTGGAGAGCCACCTTCATCATGTTAATAGTGACCTACTTAGTATGTTGCATAAGCTCTTATACCTAGCATCTTTGAAGGTATTATCAAAGTCATCAACCCCTCTCCTACCCCCCCTCGCCCCCCCTTCCCCTTTCTTTACGATGAAAATACCGATACCAGATTTAGAGTTGTTCTAATAGTCGGTTCTGCTGTTGTCGCAATGCTTCATAAATTGGTAAAAATGTAGCTTGGTTCCACTTAATAATCCGTCTAATATAATTCACTTTCCTCCCCTTGGTAAACGTTGAAATCCAGTCGTTCATTTTTGTTTAAAAACTTCAGACAAGATTGTTCTAAATTCAACAGAGACAAAAGTTATAGAGCCCACAAGCTTTGGATTTGTTTAATTCTTCATGTGGTTTTGGGCCTGGTGCATCTTCCCTTCCTTATTCTTATTGAAATTTCAACTAAAACCGCCTGTAACATGAAAACTTGGCCTAGGTGACTCTGAAAACGATAGTCCTAACCGTAGAATAGCTCTAGAGGGAGTTGGGCTACTGTGGTAACTATCTGTTTATACGTAATGTATATTCTATTAGCCGATATATAACTGCGCCTGGAAGTTTTATCTTATCGAAAATTTAGTATGTTCCAGGTTATGATAGTAAATGATCTTAATTAAGATAATGGATTTGTTTATTGAAAAACTGATTAAAGTAAAACTTAATATATTGTATCAATATATTGAACGTATATTTTATTCTATAGAAGGGTACTACAAGCGTTCCACCGTCTTGGCATTATGTAAGTATAAAATGGGCTCTTTCGATTTGCAGCTACATCTCTAAATTGTTCAAATAATCCTCATTGCTTACGCCTACTTTTACCTATATAGCCTAGATTAATTTGAGCAAGCTCGGTTTCCAGATTTTCGGATTTACCCATTTGGGGCTCTGGGCTGTATAGGTGTAGCCAAGCCTGCAGCGGCGTAGCCAAGCCTGCAGGGGCGTAGCCAAGAGATCTCGGTTTTTAGCAATTCATTTCCCCTTATCATAGATACAATTAGAAAGCTGTAAACTACCAAATGTTTTAGATAAGGGAGTGGCTTTTGCGGTGCTCAACAATTCTATATCTTTTGAGTCTACTAATCTAACCAAATCTTACATTTACAAAACGAGGCTGGACTTGACTGGTTCATATCTTGAGTTTTCAAACTTCACATGAAGAGAGTTAGTGAGGGATGACTAAAAAAATATAAATACGAACCAAGTTCCTTTGATTCTCTCAATCACTATGAATGTTTGTGAAATGACTTCAGCTAACTATAAAGACCACAAACATCTAAAAAATAACTATGATTGCCTTAGCTTACTTTGCAAGAAAAGCATACAAGAAGAGATACAAGAAAGCTGATTCTTCAAACGCCAATGATGTCTTAACTTTAACCAACTCGTCTCATTCTCAACCAGTCCACCCTCTAACTGATGATACAGTTAACCATACCAGAGCTTTAAACTATTCCCCATCACCACAGTTCCCACCTCCTAAAGAATACTTTGATGAAGATAGGGAAGCTAAAAATCCAAATGAAATTTCTGGTTCCCAACTTTACTTGTGTATTTCTGCTACCGCTATGTGCTTTTTCTTAACAACTTTAGATGTCAATATTGCATTACCTCTAATCACATATGTCTCTAATAAATTTAATTCATTCGATAAAGTTACCTGGATTATGGCTGGGTACTTGTTAGGTCAAGGCTGCTTTAGCCAAATATGGGGAAATGTTTTACTTTCATTTAGTAGAAAATGGTGTATGCTAGCAAGTATTTTTATATTTGAAATTGGCGTTTTAATCAGCAGTGTTTCCAATTCCATGAATATGTTTATTCTTGGCCGTGCTATTCAAGGTGTTGGTGCATCTGGGATCCAAACCTGTGCTTATGTAATTATTTCCGAAGTCACTCCAGCTCAAAAACAACCAGCCGTTACTGGATTATTCATAGCTATTCTTAGTGGTGCTAATACAGCTGGTCCATTTCTAGGTGGTGCTTTCACTAGTCACGGTCTTTGGAGATGGTCTTTTTATATTAATCTTTGTGTGGGTGGTGCGGTTGCTCCCATTTTCTTTTTTGCTTATAGACAAAAAGCGCCAGCTGGCACTCTGAAAGAAAAATTGAAATCAATTGATTATATTGGTGCAATATTAATGATTGCAGGTTTTGTTTTGCCCTTGATTGCCTTGTCATTAGGAATTGAAGATTGGAGATCAGCTAACTCTATCGCTTGTTTCGTTGCAGGGGGTATTTCTCTAATCAGCTTTGGCATTTGGAATTTCTGTCTTTCAACCAAACCTCTCATTCCATTATATTTAGTTACCACAATTCCATTACTGTTTACAGTATTCACTATCTTTTTTGGTATGGCTGCTACTATGTCCATCATTCAATTCTTATTTATTTATTGTGAAGTGATCTTGAATAAAAGTGCTTTAAACTCTGTTACTAGTACCTTAGCTTTTATCATTCCAAGAATCATTGCCATAATTATCTGTTCTAGTTTCATTAAAAGAACGAAATTTATCAAACCACCAGCTATTTTAGGAGGTATTTTAATTTCCGTCGGATCTGGAATTTTAATATTATTGAAAACGGTCCCAACTTCCAGTAGCTTAATCGGCTTGATGATTGTCTCTGGTGTTGGTTCAGGTCTTTTAATGCAATCGACTTTGATAGAAATCTCAGTTGTTGCACCTGAAGTTGAAGAAGGTACCCTCTTATCGAGTTCCTTTTTCAATTTGGGATTAAATATGGGTGGCGCTCTTTTTTCTTCAGTTTCTCAAACTATTTATTCAGAAACTTTAAAAAGGGGTATTGCCTCATTAATGTCAAAGATTGCAGCAGATAGTGTCAATTTAAATCAAGTCCTTTCAAGCCCAAAGTTACTTGAGCTGTTACCTGATACAGAAAAATCAAAAGTTCTTGAACAAGTTATGTCAAGTATTCGCAATGTTTTTGGCTTATGTGCTGCATTAGGTGGTGCTGCATTGATTAGTTCTCTTTTAATGTCAAACAAAAGATTACCAGATACTAGACACAATTTGAAATTTGTGAACCGTTTTTCTGATTTTTGATATTATTTTTCCAGGACTACTTATAAGTTAAATTTTGTCTAACTTCTTTTGTTTTTTATTTAAGAGTGTGGGTATTCTTTCTCTCGGGCGTTTCTCACTTTTTTTTGCTTGTACGGCCAAATATTATTCTTATTATATTATACTTGAGTAAATAATTCTGGTCCCAATTGAATGCAAGGGATCAGGTACCAGTAGAGAGACACATGCCTTTTTCATAAGTTATATTTCTTGAGAGCTTTTAACTTTGTTTTAAGTTATAACCTAATTATGGATCTCGCATATATGCGAGAGTAATCCAAACAGGATGGTAGATAAATCTGGTTGGCAACTCTTCGGATTTAACTAATCAGTCCGGGCTACGTTTTGGGGCCAAGAAATCTCGGCCTTCAGCCACTTGTGCCCTAAGTGTCTGTCTGATATTCAATCCTTTAGCGACAATCAATTGCATTCAAACTGTTATAGAAGCTACGCCTTAAGTCTTGGTTTAACTGATACATGTAACCCATTCATATAGGTGTAACCAGGTATTGTCTACCTTCCTTTACAAAATATGAGATGATATATATCTACGCTTAGGGTGGCCATGTAATCTGTATCCCATTAGGATGCAGGTTAGTAGGTAGGCTTAGCTATGGTAATAGATACTTAGATACATTTTGATTATATAAGGTAAATAATGGAATAAAGAACTTTGTTTAAATGGTCATCCTGTACATTGGAAATTTAGACAAAGTTCGATCAACCTTATAGTATCCCCTTATAGGGGTCTTGGCTTTATATTATCGAATATGATCTCTTTCTATACAGGATTTCCAAAAAATCACGGAATGAGCTATTCAACTCCATCACTATACCCACCCCTAAAGTGTCAGATGAAAAGAAACATTATAGGAGAAACCGGAGAATATTCCTAATCAGAAAATTTCCGTAAATGCTTAGCCAAGACTGGCCTTCAGCGCTTCTTCGGTCCTCGGTGTTATATACTCTCGAATGGGGCATCAAGATGAAATGATATTAATCAAATGGTAGGAGATATAACCATTAAAGTGAAAAAAATGGCACACGTGCGAGACACTTCAATACAGTCATTGCGGGGCTAAGCTTGGCAAACTCTCTCAATCAACTCATGGCCAAGCTGCTAATAGTATCTTTGCTTCAGACTCTTTAGACCACTCATTGGTAGAACCACTTGCACCACCTAATGAATACTTTGATAAAGACAAGATAGAGAAAACGCCAAACATTCTTTCTCGTATTTCCGTCACTGCTCTATGTTTTTCTTGACAACTTTAGATACCACAATCACAATGCCTTTAGTCACTTATGTTTCCAATTAATTTAATTCATTTGATAAAGTCACTTGGATTATGGCTGGGTTTTTGTTAGGTCAAGGTTGTTTCACACAAATTTGGGGTAAAGTTTCACTCTCCTTTGAAAGAAAATGGTGTGTCTCAATCCATGAATATGTTTATTTTTGGTCGAACTATTCAAGGTGTCGGTGCTTCTGGTATTCAGACTTGTTCTTACATCATCATTGCTAAAGTTACAGCAGTTCAACAAAGACCAACAGTATTTGCATTATTCACAATCATACTAACTGGAGCTAATTCACTAGGCCCAGTTCTAGGTGGTGTCTTCACTGATCTTGGTCTCTGGAGATGGTATTTCTATATTAATCTTTGTTTCGGTGGTGTCATTGCTCCCGTTTTCTTTTTTGCTTACAGACAGAAAACACCACCCGGAACTCTAAAGAAAAAGTTTCAATCAATTGACTACATCGGCTCACTATTAATGGTGGCAGGATTTGTTTTTCCCTTGGTTGCTTTGTCTTTAGGAGTTGAAGATTTAAGAAGGAAATCAGCTAAACCTATAGTTTGTTTTATTACTGGAGGTGTTTCGCTAATTGCGTTTGGTATTTGGAACTTCCAGTATTTAAAAAAAAACCCTCATTCCATCATATCTAGTTACCACAACTCCATTACTTTTCACCGTATTTAGTATCTTTTTTGGTATTGCTGCTACTATGTCTATTTTTCAATTCATATTGATTTACTGTGAAGTGATTTTAGATATGAGCCCTTTGAACTCTGTTTCTAATATCTTTTTAGCTTGTATGATTCCAAGAGTTGTTGCTTTCAGTATGTGTGCTAGTTTAATTAAAAGAACAAAATATATTAAGCCATTTGCCATTTTGGCTGCTGTGCTTCTTGCTGTTGGCTCTGGTCTTTTGGTTTTGCTAAAACAAGATACAGAATCTAGTACTAGAATTGGTTCAATGATTGTTTCTGGCACTGGATCGGGTCTCTCATTTCAATCAACTTTGAATTCAGTTCAACCTATTACACAAAAAGTAGAAGAAGGTACTATTTTATCTACAGCATTTTTCAATCTAGGCTTAAACATGGGTGCTGCTCTTTTTTCATTGGTTGCTCAAATTATCTATAAGGTTTTGACAAGTATTCACAATGTGTTTTATTTATGCGTTGGATTATGTGGCGCTGCTTCAATTTGTCCTTTATTGATGTCCAACAAACGTTTACCAGATGATGATGAAGAACTTGATATTCCCGTTTGATCTTGTTCTATATTATTTTAAATGCAATAGTGAAATTCTATTTTTTATATAATTAAAAAGAAAGTAAACATTGTAACGTTTTCAAGAAATTTGCTGAAGGGTTAAATTATCTAGTTTTTCCCACGCTTAATGCTGCTCCGTCTCCCAAGTCAAGTCAATGAGGCATCTCTGGGGTTGGACTAAAGCTCCTGTTGATCAGATGCACCTTCATGTGGTAGATATCATAAGGGCATTGGTCTAGGGGTTAAGTTCATTAATTTGTTGGACCAGTATATGCTTATAATATGTCTCCTCCCCCCCCCCCCCCCCCCA
>JAKTPC010000009.1:0-282602 GCA_030557395.1 Ambrosiozyma platypodis | reverse complement strand
TCGCAAACAAATGATTTAGATTAATAAAGTATCTAAACAACCCCAAAACTAAAACATAAATTGCCTAAAGGGGTAAGCTTTAGTTAAAAGCTAAAGTATAACCTGCGGGTATATATCGTAAGATATAAGGTAGTATTGTTCGTGACATTAGTAAGTTGAAGTGATCTAGGATTTATGTATGAAGAGATGACAGTTCGCCCCACCCCCAGCTTTGTATAACTATACCCTCAGAGTTTGATTATAGCCAACTGATTAATATATAATTTAGAGGCATATTGTCTTTTAGTTCTCTCGAAAACAAGGAATGAAACTGAGTGAACTTGAATGAAGCGGAAATTTAATAAGCTTGAAGATAAAAATAAATAACTGGTTTATACTTAGATAATAATAATAATAATAATGAACTTCTTGATCTCTCTGGAAACCTTCAAAGTCTAAGTTTAAAAATATAGCTGAATATTCAGTATATCTAATTCAGGTTTAGGAAAAATGAATATTGATTTTATGATTTCCAATTTTGACTCTACCAGCCTTAAAAATATAGACCCCAGAAACCCCCTTTACCTCTTGAGAAGGAATAGGTTGAGAATACATATCGGCCATATTGATAAGACCCAATGAATTACTAGGAACAACAACCAAAGGGGTTGACGATGGATCCAAAGTTATGGTTAACATATTGGGATCAGATACATTTAACCTAGCCCATCTTCCAGATTCGGTACGCAATGAATCAGGAAGGTTCATATTAACACAAATATGCTTAATCTTTTTATTTGCTAGTAGGTCCATTTCTCTGAATTTTAAAGCCAAATAGTCCATTTCAATTTCAAACTTCTTGCCATCTGGACATTTGCTATTTGAGCTTGCACTTGCATCAATAATGAGCATTTCTATATCTTCCGGTACATTACGCCAAACCGATTTATCTATATTGCGCTCGACATTAACAACTCTCAAACTTGCTAAACTGGAACATTCTTTTAAATTAAAGTTAGAAGCATCGTCTAATCTACATGTGAATTCATTTAAGTATTTAGGAACGCTGATTAGTCCTTTGCTTGCTTTGCTATCAAGTTGAATGACACAAGTGAGTGATAGGAAAGTAACAGTTGGTGGAAGAGTTTTGATAGATTTTTGATCAATTTTACAATTCTTTCTAAAACCTCCAGATGCAGTAAAACCACCAACTTTGAAATGTCTGACATGTATATTTTCAAAATTGCAATTTATAATTGACTTCGCATTAATACATAAAGACTTAGCATATAATCTGGAGCACATGACATTCTTCAACTGTAAAGAAGGCTCATCAATAGTTAAAGATTCTATACGTAACAGAGATGGTGTTTGAAGAATATCTTTCGGTGCAAAAATGCTACCATTAGGATTAACGTAACTGAATGACTGGGAAATGTCTTGACTGTATTCTTTCGGAGCTCTGAGGGATTTGAGTTCAACCTTGTTTCTATACTTGGAGATAAAATTGTTTAGCAAGACTATTCCAATATGGGTATTATGATCAATATAATAATGTTGATCAAAGCTAAAATCAAGTTTTAATAATCCAGTTCTTTGAACAAGCTTTTCAAGTAGAAGCGTATCGCGAAGGTCTGGCACCGTAACTGAAATGCAGTGAAAGGTGGCTTGAAACTTGACATGGGACTCTTTCAAAAAACTTTCAACATGCATTAGGTCAATTTTAATAGAAGTAATTAGTTTTGAGAAAGTGTTGATCTTTGGAATACTATCTGTTAAAGAAATTCGCATTTGAAAGCCATAAGGATAATATAATGGATATTGAAGAGTAATCTCAGTTCCTTTCCGCTCGAAGAGTTTGAAACCAGACCATTGCTCGATATCATTTACATACTGAGAGTCAATTACTATTGTCACTTCAGAAATCTTCAATGAATTTATTAGCTTAATGATATCAGGGCGTTGTATTTTAGATTCGGTAACTTCAAGTGAGTAAACTGTAACACCATAAGGAAAAGAACTCTTTATTTTCAATCTATCCCAATATATTTCTGCAGTTGTAAATGCTTCTAAAGAATAATAACCATAAATTTCAGCCAATTTAAACCAGAGATGACCTTTCCAGTAAACCACTCTCAATGAATATTCCACTACTATCTGTTGTATTTCCACTGGTACCGAATTTACAATCATGATAAACTTGTTCAAATTGCTAACTTTCGACATCTGGGAATATGGAAACAATAATATGTCTTGTGACTGGACGTGTTGATGGGCATCAAGAAAGAAGTGGAATAAAATTGGAAGTGAAGGCGTCTCTTTGAACCTCTCTATACTTCAAGGCATTTAAATTTCAAACAGCCGTGAAAGTCTTTGGTATGACTGCGGATCACGCATACTAACTACATACGCTCATCAGACACCATAAAACGAGTTAGTTCATCTAGACAGCTGGATCTGAAAATAAACTAACACTGCAAATTTATGGCTTTCAAATGTGTTGAGTTTGCTTTACTTTACTGTCGTGGGTTTTATGATGTCATGACGAGTATGCAGAGAATGAAGGTCGGTGACGAAGGAAAGGTTCCCCATAACTTTAACAAAAGTGTGTTGTTAACTCTATTCATTGATAACATTAAGTCAAATGAAGTTTTATTCTTTCTGTGTATTGTAACTCTATACTTTCAAATATTCTTTTAAGTCAGTCTACAAGCAGCATTGCTCGTAGAAGAACAGATCCATGAATGAAGTAAAGACCAATAGTTTTCCTAAATAGAGCAACTCTGATGACACTACAGAAGGTGCCTGTTTCCAGGAAAGATTGAAAAAAAAAAATTGTAGTCATTTGTTGGGATTTATAAGAATGAATTCAAAACATTTTCATTGATTGCTTTATCTAATTCCATCTTACAACACTTTGGCAAAACAATGTTTCATAACTGTTCATATAGATTTTTTTTATAGTGTATCAATGTTCACAAACAATCCAGAAATTTGAAGCAGCTGAACTTAGAAACTTGTTTGCTCTACATCTGGAAGTTATGCGGCACTTGTCAAAGTGATTAATGAATCACAGTTGATTTCAGCAGTACTTGCCTTCTTTCACATAAAAACGATCTTCTGATTACACACCCGTATAAATATTTCGAGTTTCCTGTTTTTTCTGCTCATGTCAAAACTTGATTTATTTCAATGGCTTATTATATCTTTGTTAAGCCCTTCATTTGGTAAATAGCCAAAATGAAGTTCTCTGCTCTCCTCACCATATCCACTCTCTTAGCAACGAGTACCTTAGCTAAGACAACTACCACCACTACAACATGCTCTAGAATTTACAGTATTCCATATCCATCCAAGACTGAAGGCTTCAATGAAACTATGTACAAAGAGTTTGAAACTTATAAACCATTATTTATGATCATTAACATGTTTGAATCAGAAGAAGAACCATTCTTGGAACATTTCGACTTGGCTCACAACTTCACTATTCCGGGCTTATCTCCAATTTACCCGTACATTCATTGTAACTCTAACCATACTCTTTGTCAAGTTACCACCGGTGAAGGTGAAATTAATGCAGCTACCACTTTAACTTCCTTGGCGTTAAACCCATCTCTTGACTTAACTGAAACTTTCTTCATGGTTGCTGGTATTGCCGGTGCCTCACCAAAGGAGGCCACTTTGGGTGATGTTACTTTTGCCCACTTTGCTGTTCAAATCTTAGAGTATGAAGTTGATGCAAGAGAGATGCCAGCCAACTGGACCACAGGTTACTTTCCATTTGGCACCACTAACTCTTCTCAATATCCAGAAAACATTTACGGTACTGAAGTGTTTGAACTGAATGAAAACTTGAGAGACAGAGCGTTAGAATTGGCTCAGACTGCTGAATTATACAATGGTACTGAAGCTAACGAAAAATTCAGAGAGTTGTACGATTATGAGCCAGCAAACAGAATGCCACAAGCTATTGCATGTGATACTTTAACCAGCGACACTTACTGGTTTGGTCAGGATTTTGATGAAACGTTTACTAACTATGTCAAGTTAATAACCAATGATACCGCAACTTACTGTACCACTCAACAAGAAGATAATGCTACTTTAGAAGCTTTGATGAGAGCAGCTATGTATGGCTTGGTTGACTTTTCCAGAATTGTTGTTATGAGATCAGTTTCCGATTTCACATACGCTGATTATTATACTGATTTGGATGAAACTACTAATATGTTTAATGATGTTTCTCAAGGTGGTATTGAAGCTTCGTTGGTTAATTTGGTTTATGCAGCTGAACCATTCATTGTGGATGTTTTAGAAAATTTTGAAACGTACAACAATGGTACTTATATTAATGTTAATTACATTGGTGATTTTTTCAACTCTTTAGAAGAAGATGTTGAAATAAGATCATGGGCCACTTCTGAATGGGGAACTGCTTAATTATTTTGACTAAGTGATTTCTGTAACTAGACTGTTGTTTACTTTCTTTACCGTCTTTGCTTTTCGTTTTAAAAGAACTATTATAAATTGTTGGACAAAACTAAATAAAATTACAACTGCGCACATACCGACCACAACAATTAAGTTTCAATCAAAGAAAAGAAGTATTACTCAAATAGACGTATATCATCATCAGCAAATTAGTACACTAAACACAAAAAAATAAAAATAAAATGCAAAACTAATTATCGTGTAGAAATCCCAAATAGTCTTTTCTAAAATTACTTACGACAGAATCCAGACGTCTACCTTGATCTAATTTGGCTCTCCTATTATCACCTGTAGTATTTTAAAATGCAATATATCATAACAGTCATAAACTTTCGCTAACAAATCATCTTCAAGGATATCTTGAAATCCTTACTCAATTGATTGTTTCTTTTTTTCTATGCTGTGTATTCAGAAATATAATCAGTAAACTTATTAGCCACGCTTCTCAACTCACCCCTTTGCTTTGGACCAATGTAATTTTTCCATCTATGGTACACCGTAGATTGGACCTTGCACTTAACTGGTTGTATAGTCTCAGAACCATTCAAATAGCATATATCAGGAGTACATCTAGTATCCTTTTTCCCAAGTTTCGTAGGGGGGTATTGTCTAACACTTTTGATTTATTATTATTGTCTTGTTCAAAAAGCCCCGTGATGACGCATGATCTTTTGACAAATTGGAAAACCACTCTCTCAATGTCAGATTCACATCCAACTACAAGAAATCCTGGCATATTTTTCAGAATTCATATCTTCAATAATTGA
Source organism: Ambrosiozyma platypodis (assembly GCA_030557395.1). NCBI lineage: Eukaryota > Fungi > Ascomycota > Pichiomycetes > Pichiales > Pichiaceae > Ambrosiozyma > Ambrosiozyma platypodis. Next base: position 277,365 of record JAKTPC010000009.1, on the reverse strand, counting down.
ACGAAGTGTTTGGTGATCTGCCTTTTCAATCTTAGTGGCTAACTCTATCAAGTAGGAGTTAATCTTCCCGCAGACTTCTGGGGGCACACCTTCATTGACTAAATTCGCTTTGAACGCTGTAACCGTGTTACTTGTAGAACCTGTAGATTTTGAGTTATCATATGTTAAACCGGATAAGGAAATTTTAACATCTTCAAGTTCTTTATCTATTTTTGCAAAGCAGTAAGTGAATTCTGGGAGGGAGTAATACAACCCCAGCACAGCAATATCATAACTAGTATCAGCAAATTGGGAGCTAGCCTTAAACACTAGCTCATAAAAAGCATCATAGAGCTTATAGTAATACTTGAAGTAAAACAAAATGGTTTTGATCACTTCTGGATTTTTTATTAATAAAGTGTTGTCCAAATGGTATGTGTTATACATGTCGTAGAGATAAGTGGCTTCATCATTAACAAAGCATATCGTTGTTGTTGCTGTAGTTGGATTTAATTACAAGAGCTGAATGAGAAAGGATTAATTGCTGGTTTGCAAGAAGGAATTACGGTGATCTTAAATGATCTGGTCTTTTTTTAAGGGTTGGATATCCAATGTACACTTCCATGACCTTTGTTACTTGAGAATTTCCAGGATAGATGTGAGTTTAGTGCTAACGCAACAACGTATTACTCAAAACACAACAACCAAAGAGAGGGGATAAATGTATAAACCTATGATATTATCAAAATATTAAATTCAAAACAAAACTAACTCTCATCCAGAAAACTCAAATGGTCTTCTCTAAAATCACTCACTACAGTTGCCGCGAGCAGATTTTAGGAACTTCATATATTCTTTTCTAAAATCAATTACAACACCTGCTGGATCCAGATTCTCGTCAAAACTCATGTATTCGAAATCTAGTAGATATGCAATTTCCTCTACTGGATCATATAGAATATTTTCAGCTCTGATGTCTTCATGTCTGTATATACCATCTAACCTTTCAATTTTTGAACTTGTTGCATGTGGTAGGTATATGGGCAGCTTTTTTGGTGAGTTTTAACTTTATTAGAAATCTTTTAGACTCTGCAAGTTTTCTAATGTATTCCATGTTTTCCTTTGAAACAAGAAATGAAAAAACAAATGAGGGACTGAGAAATTGGCTCCTTTATATAGTCAACTGAAACGAGATCAAACTGTAGTCTTTGTTCCTTTCACGCCATTGGTGCTGTCCAGAGACTAGTACAGCTAAGTAAGCTCACCTTCAGTTTTTGGCCTGCAGGACTTAGCCCATGTAAGTGCTAGAGTGTACGTGACAAGCTATTCCATGTTATAGTTTAGTCAGTAATACTACTACTACTGGTTAGTAATACTTTCTTCAGCTCTTTAGAAAGAGATATTGAAATAAGATCATGAAATTATCGTTTCAATAAAATATTGAACGACATTAAATAAAATCTGTGATGTTGTGATGATTACATAACCTCGTACGAAAGCGAGGATGAGATGGTACTGATAAGCATCAGCGCATTGCAAATTAAGATCGCTCGAGAAGACTTACGAAACCACAGTTATCAAAGTGTTCACAACAAGTCGTTCGTTATCTCAGTCACGTCAATTGATAATGGATCTAAAGAGAGATATATCATTATGGAAGATAGATGCCCATAACAAGTTATCTGAGGCTCAACAAGTATGCAACAAAGCCAATGAATTCATCATGAGAACAACGAAGAAATTGACTGAACGAGAAGACAACTACCCCAAACTAATATATTATTTAGACGCAACGAAACAGCAATTGCGACTCCTAGGGATAATTAAAGATTCTCTAAGCTTAAACATACACAAAGTCGTTGAGAAGAAAACAAGCCTAAAGAACAAAGTCAATAGGGATTTAAATAAGTTGAACAGTACAGTGACCACATTAAAGTCCATCAAAGTTGATAGAACCATAAATCAAACGGAATCTGTATTGTTCGATTATGTGTCCGAGGGGAATTTGAATGAGCTGTATAGGAATATTTCGGAGAACTTGAAAGAGTTGGATGAACTGTTGAAGAACAATAGAACCGATGCGTTGATTATTAGGATTAGTTCAGATTTAGACAATTTGCAAAATGAGTTCAATTCATTAAATTCTCAATTCATAGATTTGAAATTGGACCCAGGGGTGCATATTAAAGACCATAACAACAACGATCCTATTAATAAGTTGATTGAGATTAACAACGAGTTGGAAATGGATATGGTTTCGATATTGCAGAGTTTTAATAATCATTACGATCAATGTGTAAAAGGAGTTGATTTGTTGAATAATGATTTGAAAATTTCAACTAGTGATAAATTGGATTTGATTAACGTGTTATCGAACGATGTTCAAGAATTGCCACAAGCGATGAACTATTTGAAAAATGATTCTGAAATAATCATCAAGAATTGTAAAGAGATTTTAAAAATCTTGAATATCTTTGAGAATTTCTTTAATAAAATTGAAATGTTCATGATAGATCTGAAACAATACGGAGAATTGAAGTTGATTAAGCAGTTGGATGAATTCAATGAGATTGATTCTAAGATGAATGGGTGTTTGGTCAAGACGGAGGATTACAAATTAGTCATAAGTGATTATATTAAAGATTACAGTCAATTTATCACGTCCTACTATTCGCTGATTATTGAATTACAACGAAGATTAGAAATGAATAATAAGTTGAGTATGTTAGTTGAGGAATTTAAAGTCAAATTAAATGGGATTATCAATGATGATTTTGATAAAAGAATAAATTTTTTGAATAATAATGGAGATTTCTTGCCTGGTAATTTAATTGACTCGAGTGTAATTAATGATTCTGCGCCTCGGATAGAGATTAATTTGGATATCGAACAGTTGCCAAGTTTGAAAAATGAAACTGTTTCTGAAGCCATACGGTATCTAAATAGTTGAATCTTATTTTTGTTTTTTGTATTACCTTATCTATATACAAGAAGTATAAAATATCGTACCTATTTATATTCATTTTCTAAGTTTTTAAACATTTCATGGATTTCTTCAGGTCTTAAATAAGTGAGCTTTCTACTTTCTCTGGATCTAATAGCTAAATTACCACTTTCAACTTCTTTGTCACCTATTACAATAATATAGTTGTAACCTTTGTTAATAGCATCCTTCGTTCTGAACCCCACAGTTTCAGCTCTATCATCAAGATCAACATCAAACTTATACTCAGTCAACCTATTCAAAGTTTGATAGCCGCTGTCTGATAACTCGTTACTCACCACTTCCTTAACTTTCAAGGCATTCTCGACATGAGACGAATTAACAGGAATAATAACAGCTTGTCTAGGAGACAACCAGAATGGCCATTTACCATTATAATGGTCAATCAACATAGCTAGGAACCGTTCCACGGACCCAAAAATGGCACGGTGGATCATGATTGGTGTTTCTAACGAATCGTGCTCGGACTGATACTTCAACTTGAAACGTTGTGGGAGTTGGAAGTCCAATTGGATCGTAGCCACTTGATGCTCTTTATTGAAGTTATCAGTTAATTTAACATCAATTTTAGGACCGTAGAATGCACCATCTCCTGGGTTAAGTTCCCATTTGTTCTTGCCTATTAAAGTGTCTAAGGCAGACTTTAGTTCAGACTCGGCTTTGTTCCATTCACTCAGTTCACCGATGTAGTGGTTTTCAGGTCTGGTTGATAGAAGCCATTTGTAGTTGGTGAATCCGAATGCTGAATATACTAATTTAATCAAATTCAAACAATCTGTGATTTCGGATTTGATTTGGTCAGATGTGCAAAAAATGTGGCCGTCATCTTGATGGAATCTTCTGACTCTGGTAAGACCAGTGAGGGATCCACTTGACTCGTTTCTATGTAAACTAGACCAATCAGATAATCTTAATGGTAGTTCATTATGGGATCTTGAAAATCGGTCAAACACTAAACAATGTCCAGGGCAGTTCATTGGTTTCAAGCCATATACCGTGTTTAGTTCATCTTCGCCTAGTTTTGAAGTATCGTTTGATTCTACTTTGAACATATCCTCCTTGTAATTTTCCCAGTGGCCTGAGATTTCCCATAGATTTTTTTTGAAAATTAATGGGGTTATCACTTCAGTGAAGTTTTGCTTCGCTTGTTGGGTTTTCATGAATTTGACTAGTTTGTTGAAAATTTTTGTGCCATGTGGGAGAAAGAATGCCGATCCGGGAGAATTTGCATCTATCATGTATAGATTTTGCTTTGTTGCTATTGATAAGTTGGCCGTGGATGCTGATGCAGATTCTTTTTTGGTGGTGGTGGGTTTTGGTGTTGGCATCGAAGGAGTTGCTGGGTTGGCTGAGTAAAGTCTTCGTATGACCAGGGGTAGTCCTCTGGGTGGTACTATATATCTTAACATCTTAAAACTAATGTTTAGGACGGTGCTATGGAGTTGTTTTGTGTATACTTAAGCTAAAGTTGTCGTTGTAGTGAAAAATGGTAAAATAAACGAACCTTCGAAGTTGAACATCGAGATTTCGCAGTGCTGTTGCGCCTTAAACGAACGAGGAGTAAGTAAGAACTACTACCATTACGTACGTTCAACTGGAGGATGCCAACATATAGAAAGGACATAAATTAAAGTAGGTATACACAAGACATGAAATGGGCAAAAAATAAAAAAATAAAAGAATTGCAATGTTTAAGTGTAAAAAAAACTGTGAAATGTGGTTGGATTCGTCAAACAAAAAAAAAAAAGCAGAACAGATATGAATGTTTAAAAAATAGATAGCAATGGATAAATTACTTTGAGTCGGGCTTAGTATCATCCTGCTGCTGTTGCAATTTATATTGCCTAGCCAAGTCAGCTCTTCTTTGCCTATCTTTCATCTCTGCATCTCTTCTTTCTAATTCTTCAATCCATAATTTTTCTCTCATTCTGGCTTTTTCAACAGCTAATTCTTGATCAGTCTTTCTTTCATCTGCTTTACGCTGAGTATCGTAGTAATAAGAACCACCAATCAAAGCCAAAATGGTAAAACCTTGTAAAGCAACTCTCCATCTGAACCAGACCTGAGCACCCTTTGGGTCACCTGTTCTGACACCTTTTGCAGCTAATATAACGGCAATTGTTGTTCCTAAACAGCCTAATGGGACTAGGGGCTGCTGCTTTGATCTGAAGACAATTTTTTCAAGAGGAGACATTCTACATGAGGAAGTTGGTTAGTACGGTTGGATCCGGGGTTTGATGGCGTTACGTAAAGCTATGGACAGGGGAGAAGAAAAAGGGACGTACTCGTCGAGAGGGTTTTCCTCATCGAAAGAGGATGGATAGTTCTGGGAGGCCATAATGGATAGCTGGAGGAATCAGTGTAGCGTTGTACAACCAGGAAAGAGCAAGGATCAAAAGACTTTTTAAACCCAAATTGGCAAATTCGATTCAAATCCCTAAAGCGAGCGCTTTTCAATTTATTGAAGCTGTACACTATACAACACTATACAACTATACAACCGGTGACTGGCTAGTGGACCTTGTTCACATAGCTATAGTCCCGGGGAGCCACCACCAACCCTTTACCCTTTACAGCAGCTCGGTAGATGGTCTCGATGATGTCCACCAGCTCCTGCTTGCTGCCAACCATGAAGTTGAGCTTATTGTTGTTTCCCGTGCCAAAGTCACACATCATATGTCTGTTTCTGTAAAAGAACATCACTGTCATGGGGTCATACAACTCATACATCTCGTTGAAGTCTGGCACAATCCCTGTATCACATATATACACCACTGCGAACTGCGATATTTGCTCACTAATCTTGTAGAGCAGCTCATCCATCTCCATGCACTCCCTGTCCTGATCTCTACCGAACCTGATCACTACCACTCGGTCGTCCTCAGAGAGAATCGCCTGGTCAACGTGCCATCCGGTGTTCAAGTGTGGTAGGAAGATTGATCCCATTTCTGTGTTCTGTGTGTTGTGTCGTGTTGTTTGTGACTTGTAGATATAGAAACAAATTTGAGTTGCAGTATAGATTCGAGTTAAAGATTCTTAACTTTGCGCGTAATGAAATTTTAACTCAACTCGTTGATCAACCAACACTATATTAGCTGATTGCAATCCAACAACCAACAACCAGATATCCACCATCATGTTCAAGATAGGTGTGCCACTTACAAGAAGGTTCACAATCTCGAAGCTCTTTCCCGTTGCCTCCAAGCAACTCGTGAAACCATTCTTTCCATCCCCACGATTTCAATTCACTTCCACCACTTCCAAATTCAACTTGACCAATCTGAAATCCACTTTCTCAAGAAACTATGCCACTCACAATCAATACAATCCTAGTAGAAGAGCCAATAGTTTTAGATTTGGTAGATCTGGTTCCAGCTCCAATTTTAATTCAAACCAAAGAAGAAACATGTCGATCTTAGCACCAACTGCTTTTGCCTTTGGTTTTTCCACCATCATTTACTACGCATCCCCATATTTATTCAACTACACTCCACTACGCTACTTCAAAAAGCATCCATCTCACTTGGTTTGGGCAATCATCGGAATCAACCTTGCTGTGTTTGGTCTCTGGCAAATCCAGTACTCTAACGGCTCACTCTACCGTATTTTGAACGACTATTTCTTATTAAACATGAAACAGCTAAGTTCTAAAACATACCTCCAAATGATCGGTTCAGGTTGGAGTCACAAAGACTTTATGCATTTATTAGTCAACATGGGTTGTCTGTACTCTTTCTCCTCCACGATGATTGGTACTCTAGGTGTGGCCAATTTCACTTCGTTGTACATGATCGCTGGTCTTTTCTCCTCATTGGCATCCATCTATAGTGGGACGCTCGGTTTGTCTGCTGCCGGACTGTCACTAGGTGCCTCTGGTTCGATTTCTGGTGTGTTTGCTATGTTTGCTACCCTTTTCCCAAAAGCTGGGGTTTCTTTGTTCGTGTTCCCTATTCCTGGTGGTGCGTCAATGGCTTTGCTTGGCTATACTTTGTTTAATGTTGCTGGGTTAGTTATGAGATATGGTGGTTTAGATTATGCTGGGCATTTAGGTGGGACCTTGGTTGGAGCTGTTTATGGTTGGTATGCTTTGAATAAATTGAAGGCGAGTAGAAGAAGAGGATTTTGGTGATTTAAACTTGTATATACATACATTACTACATTATATAGTTGACATAATTTCATTATTAAAGAAACACAGTACATATAAAAAACAGAATTAGTTATTGGCTGATTCTTTCAGTCTCATCTAAATAAATTTCGCAAACCAATCTATAAAACCGATTTCTAATCCTAACTAATTTGGGATAATCATGTTTAAACTTATCATCATCCATTAAACACAACAGAGTCAAAATGGAACAAGTTTCATTTTTGGAATTGCCACCCACATGAGCCATAAATCTAGCATTGAAACGATGTAGCTTTAACCATGTCTTAGTGCCATACTTTTCATAAACCTGTTTCTTGGTCAACTTGTACAGATCAACCATCATAGTATACTCACCATCATCACCAATACCATTGAAAAAACCTGTGTTTGCAACCTTACACTCGAGAAACAAAGCAAACATCACAACCAGCAACTTATACAACATTATCTTCAATTTTTTAATCCGGTTTATTCGAATCTGCTGCATAGTCAACTCTCTGACTGGTTTTTGCAACAACTCTTTCTCATGTACTGGTGTTCGAACAGTAACGGCTCGAATCAACTCATCGATCCTACTTGACCATCTGGCAATCTTGAAATTTGGATAGATAGGCGACTCAATGTGCATTTCATCGATTGATCTAATCTGTGGGTTGTGGTTGCGGAATAATAATGAAAGAGTCAGGGTTTTGTAGTAGGAGTGCCTGATTGTTGTCAGTCCAGCTTGGATCGTGTGGGAGAAATCGACGTCGGATAAGTACACCTTTTGGTCGAATAGTTTAGTGTCTATTCCAGTGAATTGTTCCCAGCCATTAGATATATCTGTAGTGGTAGCGGTAGTGGTCGTGGTTGTTAGCAATGAGTCGATGTTGGTAGTTGATACATCCATTGGTGGGGGGTTAGATGCAACAACAGCGTCGGCTGTTGGGATCTCTTCATACTGGAAGAGTTGATAACGGGCCTCTTGCTCTTCTTCAAAGTCTGGATTGTAAAAATGAATTTTACGGGTGAAGCAGTTGTTCTTGCTTTTAGAAAATGTAGGTGGTGGGATTGGGGTGACAGAAGAAGACATTGAGTGCTGGAATATGTTTTTGTCTGTATTTGATAACCAAGAGGGGGAAAAAAATGAAGTGAGTTCTAAACCATGTTTGATTGAAAAGCGATCAGGAGCTTATTTGTACCCCTGACAAGAGAGCAGTAAAGCAAGCTGGGTAATTTCTTGTTTTCCAGTTTAGCTGTTAAGTTCTAATCAGGTTTTCAGGATAAAATCTGGAGTAGGTGGCTAAGGAAATTCGGGATTTCAAACATAGAACAATTATTAGTAGTTAAAAGTGGTTAATATAATCGGACAGCGTTCGGAATTTGGCAATCGATTGAGAACAGGTCAAAAATATTTGGCTTTTTATGTACTGGGCATTAGGCACTTTTGCTGATAACATCTAAATTGGCGTTATAGCTGATTCTCAAATTGTCCTTAATTGACTGGAAACCCACAAACAAAAAAATGTATGTAAGTCATTCAATGACCGTCGACCATTCGTCTCGACAGAGTTTTGTTTCACACTAAAACAACAAAACAAAACAGGCCACTTAAGACCACAGTAGTTCCTTCCTGCAAATCAACAATGTCTCCCGATCTACCTTACTTCCTCAAAATCAGCAACAACGACAATGCGTTCTGCACTTGAAGGTGGTGCCTATCTCTACAAACAGATACCACTCATACCGCAAGTTGAACAATATAGAGGATCCAGAAGTGATCAAAACCATTTTGACTAACTTCAAGTATTACAACAAAGAACTCTCAAATGCTTTTTATGAACTCTCTTGCAAGACCTGCTTGCAATCTGCTGATATTAGTTATGATATTGCTGTGTTGGGGTAGCATGTATTGGAAATGTAGCTGTAAATAGTATCAATCTCCTGTAAGATCACATAGATTGATGTTTATCTTATCCTTTCTAATCAATTATAGATTGACAACATATATGCTAACTCAAAAACCACGTTGTTCCGTAAGGAGGAAGAAAACTAGAGATTAAAAAAATTACCCCTATTGTATTATCCGCAGTTTATCTGATGCTCGTCGATCGGCCCGCATATTGTTTAATCTGTGAAAAATTGACCGGCGGTAAGCCTGACTCTTATCATGATGGATGTGCTTTATAATGTTGTACAGCCCGGTATAGTACATTCTTTCTCTTTTAATTCTTAATACCAAGACACCACAAAAAGACACAATGCCCCAATCTCATCACTCCCATTCTGGCCAGTATGTTTCTCATGCAGTTGACAGCTTAGATTCCATAGTTGAGCACGTTATCGAACGCAATTTCCAAACATATTGCTTAACTGAGCATGTTCCTCGTTATTCCACTGAGTTGTTATATCCTGAAGAGATCGAAAAGGGGTATACGCCTGACACTTTAGTTTCCAACTTTGAAAAGTATTGGGAACACGCAACAAGAATTAAAACAAGAGTGAATAATGACAAGACCACTAGAACTACGATTCTGATTGGGTATGAAATGGAAGGTGGTATTAGTGAGTTGTACTTGAAGCAATGCAATGATTACAGGGCTAAGTATAGTCCGGATGTTGTTGTTGGATCGGTTCATCATATTGATGGGATTGATGTTGATTTCGATAGAGAGACTTGGTTGAGAGCTAAAGGCGACAGAACATTGAAAGATCTGTTTAAGAAGTATTATGAATTACAGAATCAGATGTTGAAGACAGTCAAGCCAGAGGTTGTTGGCCATTTCGATTTGATTAGGTTGTTTAGCCGTGACGAGGAAGATAAGTGTGAAATTACTGGTAAGCTACTGAAAGATATTAATATTTGTAAAGATTGGCCTGATGTTTGGGAGATTATTGAAGATAATGTTAGGGTGATTCTAGAACTAGGAAGTTTGATTGAGTTTAATTCTGCTGCTATCAGAAAAGGGTGGGAGACTGCTTACCCAAAACCTGAAATTGTGGAGTATGTTTTAAGTAAAGGGGGTAAGTTTTGTTTGAGTGATGATTCTCATGGAATCAAACAGGTTGGACTGAACTACCACAAGGTATTGGAGTACATTGTTTCTTTGGGAGATAAGATGGAGTATGTGTATTACTGGGACCTGGACTGTGCTGGTCTCAAGTTCTTGAACCATGCAAGGGTGTCTGAGCTTGTTAAGGACCCATTCTGGGATTACTACTCCTAATTAACCGTGTATATATATCTAAAAGAAAGATAGATCTCGAATATCCCCGAGTCGCCCCGAGCTCGACTGTGGATCTCGGAACACCACCGAGCTCAGTGACTCAAGTGACTCCCGGAGTACTGACCAGTGGTGAGCTTTTAATCTCGCTAGCTGAAGAAGCAAGTATATAACTCAGACAGATTCCCTTCCGTAGCCCTGACACAAAACCCTTGTCCTTATCACGATTATAATAACACCATGTCTCAGTCAGCTAAACTCCAGTCCAAGAGACGGATAGTCCCCACTGAGAACAGAAAAAGGGCTTTGTTCTCGTGCGACCGTTGCAAGCTCAGAAAGACCAAATGCAAGAGGCTCCAGAACAATGACTTAAAATACGACAACATTACTCCTTGTGTCCAGTGTTCCAAGGCTGGTGTCAGCTGTACCACTTCCATCCCAAGAAAAAAAAGGTTTTATGGCCCCATAGAAAATATTTCTTTGCACTACAAATGCTTGTTGGCCTTAGTCACGGGTTTGTTTCCTGATAAAGACATCTACAACATTGAAGATTTGATCGAGTTGGGCAGGTCTTTTAAGTTCGAAATGCCCTCCATCGACTCTAACGATGAAATACAAGGCTTGAAACATCCTATCACTGATGAGGATACCCATGCAGATAAGAAGATCAAACTAGAAACTACGACGCCCAATCTCGATCATGTCCATGACCATAATTATGACCATGAGGACGACAATGACTCTGATGGTCAACTCACAATGGTTGCTAAAAAACCTCTGATACCCTCTAAGCCAAAGGAAGTGCTTGATAGTAAAGATCCCCCAAAATTACCCCCAACTATTAAAATTAGATCAAATAACAATTATGACAGTGAAAGATTAATCATGGATAGATTCGGCCATACTCACTTCATTGGTAACTTCGGTACAGCCTCGTTACTTAATGGTCTTTGTGATATCATCATTAAAAGATCCTATAATATGAAACCTCCAACTTCAACTCAAGATATTAGAGATTCTTCTGTTCAAACTATAACTTCTGAAAATGAACCTGTTTATCAATACCCAACCCATTTATACAATTTAGATACTATCAATATCAACAGATTCCCATTAATTAATTTGTTGAAAAGAGAAGAAGCTGACATTTATGTTAAAGTATTCTTTGAAAAAGTGCATCCTTATTATTTCATCTTTAATAAGAATAAATTCAATGAAAAATATGATATCTTTTGGGATGAAGTGAATATCACCGATGCTAAGAAACAAGAAGATAATCCATCCTTACTAAAAATTAGTAGTGCTGAAATTTGCTGTATTTATATGGTTTGGATCTTAGGTAGAAGATTTCAACAATTCTCAAATCCTCAAGAATTACCTAAAATTGCTGATTTAGATAGTGAATTGATTGGCCGTTACATTGATATTATTAAATTATCTTTATCAGATATTGTTTTAACCCCAACTATAGATGGTATTAGACTGCTAATCCTGTTTTCTGTTTACCTATCAAGTATTAAAGTTAGAGAAAGTGGCTATTGTCTAATGCAAATGGCTGCTATACAATGTAAGAGTTTAGGACTACATAGAAAATTCATTGTTTCCAAGTTCACTGATGAAAGAGCCGATGAAATGAAAAGGATATTGTTCAGTTTGGCTAAATCCGAAACCACGTTATGTTGTTCTCTGGGTAGAGCAAGTGCAATTCCTTGGGAAGATATCGATATTGACTTGCCAGTCTTAGATGATGAAGGTGATGAGTTGTTTAAAACTTATTATTTTGAAAGCTGTAAGTTGACAATCATCATTTTTGAAATTTTAGAATATAAGAAAAGATCTCAAAAGGAACCACTCTCTTTAGTCAGTATTGAAAAAGCCTTAACTTTTCAGAAAAAACTAGAAACTTTTTGGGAAAAATTGCCTGAAAGTTGGAAAGACTATAAATCATTGCCTATTAAAAGATATAAACCAAAATTGCATATTCAATATCATTATTATTTTATTACTTTAACACTACCTATGTTCTTGCATATTGTTAGTACTCAAAGCACCGTTGTTAAAAAAGATGACCCAATCATGTCCCTTTTAGTCAATGGTATTAAATCTGCCTGTCAAACTGCTGAAATTGTCACGTACACCGATTCAAATGGATTTTTCAATGGTACGATTTACTATGATGTTTTTTATTCTTATAATGCAATCATGACTTTAACTTTAACTTATATCTTATTCAAGAGTTCTCAAGGCGCCAGAAAAATTAAGAGTAGAATCGATTTAGAGTATTTAGAAAAAGAACACAATATTGATTTCAATAAATTGTTGTATTCCATTAATTTAATTAGAAAATTAATTCTGAACAATTTACACAAGATTGATGGTACAATGAGAAGAATCAGTGATATTATTGAAACATTATTGGAAGATTTAGGTATCATTCAATTGTTAGTTAAAGAATATGGTGCTCCCCCAAGCAATGTTAGAATGATTGAAGATAGAAACGAAACTGGTAAAACCAGTGTCACTGCCCAAATTCCAGGCTCTTATAGGAAAATTAGATTGAATTGGAATGGTGATAAGACTGGTTCCAAGCATCATCACTCGAAAAAGAAAAAACCGGCAGCTTCGAATAGACAACATAGTGTTGAAATTGAATTGACCCCTGAACCAATACATTATAAGCAAGACTTGGCTTCTAATCACCATCATCGTAACCATCATTCACAACAACAGACACAACCGCTTAGAATTTCCTCAGATGTTACAATGGATAAGTCATCAACTCTTTTTGCCTCTGCTACAGGTTTGGATTCTCAAGATGTCGTTCAATCGTATTCGATGCCTCCTATGGTTCAACAGTCTTCAATTGCCGCACAATCATCATCAACTGATGTACCATTATCTTCGGAAAGAGTGGTTGATGTTAATAACGATGCACAGAATGCTCATCCTCCTCAAAGAAGTTACAGTTCATTGTTTGAAAGATTCGGTAATAATAACAATCCTAGTAGATTCTCATCTTCTAATAGTTTAACTAGCATGAGTCAACAACAAAAACCTATAGCACCACGTAGAACAAGTTCAAACTCAATGATGAGACAATCTACGCAAACTTCTTCATCGTCACAACTACAACTACAACAGCAGCAACAACAACAACAACAACAACAACAACAGCAACAACAACAACAACAACAACAACAACAACAACAAACTTTGATGGACAACCTCTTAGACATGGAATTTCCACCAACCGCAACGCCCAACTCAGCGTCCATCGCCTCGTCAGCACAAAAACTACAACAATTACAGCAACAGCAGTTCCAGATGCATCAGCAGCAACTACTACAACCCGTTCCTGTCCAACAGCATCAGCCTATGTTAGAAGAGGAATCGGCAGTGTCATCAGGATCAACGCCATCTAGTGGAGTCAGTGTTAATATTAATGATATTTTGAGTTCCATGGCTATTAATAATGAGTTGATGGATGTGTTGTTTGGGTCGGAGCAACTGCTGAGTACTGTTACGAACAACAACAATAATAGTAACAACAGAAATGAATAGGGACTGAAAAAATAAAGTTTTTTTTTCCTGGTAATACATTTTGTTTTTTATTTACTTACTTTCTTAAGGATAAATTAAGGTGTTATAGAGTTTTGGTTACAGTCTTTTTTTTTGGCAATTATCATAAGCTTACTTTATGGTTACATTTAATGCTTTTGTTATATAGTTCTTATATGCTTTCTTCTATGATTGCTTTAATGTAAAACGCTTTTAGAAATACATACAAAATTAGACCAAAGATGGTTGCGTAATCGCTTATGCAATGATACGATATGGAAAGATAAGAAAACGTTCACTATGAGCTATGAGTGGTGAATCAGGTGCATTTTTGCCTAATAATCCCATTCTGTTGTGACGAAAAAAGAAGGTATACCTCAGGATAAAAATCGAACCACTTTATTCGTCCTTCTGTTGTTGTTGCTGTTGGCTGTTGTTGTTGTTGTGTTGGTGTGGTTAACTGAAAAGGCAGCGATAACAATTTCCGTGATAGGCAAAAAAAAGTCCGCTGCATTCAATTCCCTCTTTGGGCTATCTACATCTGTCGGTTTCCTGGTTCTTCTGTTCCAGATCAAAGCTACTTATAATGAAACCTATATCCCCTAGAGCTCTGATTCATTAGTGGAGTATATTAGGTGTTTTTCTGGCCGACTATACTGTTTAACTCTCACTTAGTCTTTTGGTAGCAACAGCAAAACATCAACACGACCATGGGAAACAGTGATACTTCAAACTTTCTATATTTACTAGGAGCAGGCACTGCAATAGGTACTTCGTTATACCTCTCCAACAAATACCTATCGCAATACTACAAGGGCACAACTAAAGTTCCACCTGTCGAAGCAAAGAAAAAGGGTAAGTACCACACCGACCCAAATGCCCCACCACCTGAACCAACTCCGTTATATATCACTCCAGAGCAAGTCAAAACCAGAGATGATAGACCATGGAGACCATTCAGATGGCCTTACCATCAAACCATGTCCATTTTCAAGTTAGATGTTAATCATTGGCTAGATATGGATAAGTACTACTACGACTACATCAAAGAAAAAGAAAGAGTTTACCATTCATACGGTAAGGATAACGTTGACTGGTTACCTGGTTCCGAAGATGCTTGTTTGGAACTAATGGAGATTGTCAAATCTCATATGATGAAGAGATACCCATTGTTATTTACCACAGAAGATAATGGTGTTCATGTGTTGAATGAGATGACTCAAGAAGTGTTGGATTTCAGTTTGCCTTTGAAAGACCATCCTTTGATTTATGTTTCCAAGATGGCTAAGGAAGATTTTTACGTTGTTTTAAAAGGTGACGATGGGGTTCATAGATTAATGGCTGCTGCTGTTCCTTTCCCTGGTGGATCTTTTGGTATTAAGTATAAGTTAGGTAAGACTTTAGATGTCATTCATACTGAAGTTCCATATTACGAAACTAAGTTAAAACCGTCGATGGAAAGGTGGTTTGCTAAAATGGCTCCTGCTGATTTGGTTGAAAGAGCGTCATGGTACATTTCTTGGGATCACAGATTATTGTTAAATACAGTGTATGCGTTAAAAGAGGATGAATTGGTTGAATCATCTATTCCACCAACTGAATTCAACGTCAGAGTGGAAAGACAAACTTTGAGAAGATTGCCTAGATCTAAAGCCATCATTTTCACAAACCATCCTGTTTTTTATTCCATTGAGGAAATGAAAGATGAGCCTCTGGTTCCTTCATTGATTAGAAAAATTATTTATGAGGCTCCAGAAGGTATTTGTAAGTATAAGAATTTCCATTCATTCAGAGATCATATTTTGCCTTATTTAGATGAACTGGTTCAAAACCAGATCGATAATGGGTTGATTACTGAGAATACTCCATTGAAGACCTTGCCTAGTTATCCTTTTGCTCATTTCTTAAAAGACTCAGATGCTGAAAAAGGGTGGGCAAATCCTAAAGTTAAGGTTGATTATGGTGATATTTTAAGAAAGGAGTTCAAAGAAGGTGTTAAAATGGAAGTTGAAACTTACAAAAGAGTTAGTGAAGGTGTTGATCCATTCTCTGCCTAAAAAAAATATTATTCATATTTTTTCTCTTGTTTATTTCTCAAGTGTTCATTTTTGATTTTGTTTAGTTCAATCTTAAGGTTTATTTTCCTGCTTTTAAGAGTAGGAGTTAAGTTGCTTTTAGCTTTATTTTTTATTTATATTTTTTCTGGGTTTTTGTTTTTCTGTTTACTTTTGTCTTTTCTTACAAAATATATTAATACTATTCTTTCCATAACATTTAGCTAAAAAATAATAAGTTATTTCACTATGTATAATGACAAAATAGTATATGTTTTTTCAAGTAAAAACCACAATTTCTTAAACAGCCCTAATAATCTTAATTTTGAAAAACTTGTTTTGGAGTTTTAATTGTCAGTTGAACTCTCTTGTTAGAAGGAGCACAGGATGTTTGTGTTAAGCGTTTTTTATCCACCTGATGCGGATACTTTTAAGAAGCTAAATTAGAAAAGAAGGAAGTTTCCTAAAATCAATCATCGCTGGGATATGATTTCCCTCCAGATTATTAACATTTTTTTTTTTCAATTTTTTATTTTCTTTTAAAGAAAAGTTGGATAACTTTACCAATTGTAACAATAATAGTTAATTATTAATAATACACTAAAAAAGGATAAAACACAAAAAACTAAAGAGAACTAAAAACTAACCATACAAAACGAATAATAAGAAACATATAAACAAAAAATGCATTGAATCTATAATTATAGATTAATAGTCACCCATCAACTTCTTCAAAACGCCAACATCTTGAATCACTTTAAGAACTTCAACTTTCGGAACATTCGAACTAACTTTATTATTACCAAAAGTAACAATGCCTTTGCTACAACTACTAACACCTTTAACTGAGGGACATCCTTTTGATTTTGACATTGAAGATAGATTCACTAATGAATTAGCTTCCAATGATCCCAACACTTCTAAAAACTCACCTCTTTTCAATGGTGAGATCATTTTGTCAAGGGAGTGTAGCTGAGCGGTGTAAAATTCATAAAATTGATTGATTGATGGATCACCTTTCATTAATTTGATTCCTTTGAAGGAAGTAGGCATTTGTACGTTTTCAGTAGTCGATGGAGCTTTAGATAACGGTTTTAAAGACGTTTTTTTAGGTGATCGGGGTTTCAACTTCAATTTTTCTTGAGATTGAGTAAGATGGATATATTCTTCATATTTTAAAACACAACTTAACACTGTCTTTTGCATTAAATTTAAGTTTTTCAACTTATCGTTGAAATTCAAATTGAATGCATTGTTACAAACTTTGGCAATTTGTGTAATCATAACTTTTGGTGCTGTTTCAATTGATAAGCAGTTGAATTGTTCGACAGAAAGCTTTTTAAAGGTTTGCTCTTCAGTCAATTCTATTGATCTATGTATTATATCGAAGGCTTTACGTAAGTCACCGGTGTTAACTGCAGATTTTTTAGCACAAAGTTGGATAGCCGTTGGATGAACGATAGGTGGGAATGGTGAATTCGTTATTCCTGTTGCTATTGTTGTTCTCAAGGATTGTAGTTTGGTTGTTATCACTTGCTTGATTTGGTCAGCTGTGTATGGTAAAAATTGTAATAGGGTTGGGCTGATTCTATTAGCTCTCAATCTTGGTAAGAATCTATCAGTTAAGTCTAATGCATTTGCTATACCAATAAGTAAAATATGAGTCTTTTGTGAAGAAGAATTTAATAAATTTGAAGCCCATGAAAATAATTCAAATAGAGTTTGTTGAGATTTATTAATTATGTTATCTAATTCATCTAGGACCACAAATATCATATCAGTTTTGGTTATGTTTGATAAGGATTCCCGAATATCTTCAATTGAGTGCTTTGGATTTGGAGCTTTACCTAGAATTTGTTTATAAATGGTGGTAAAAATATCTTCAGGTTTGGCTAAAGTCATACAATTGATCTTAGCGATTCTAATTGATCTATTGATGTTATCATCTAAAGTGATTTTATAAGTGTGAGTTGAAGAATGGTTTTCAATATTTTGAACCGTTAGAGAGTCCAGGAAAGCGTTAACTTGAGCAGTTTTACCAGAACCAGGAGGACCAGAAATATAGATCGATGTTGATTTTAAATCGACTAATGAATTATTTATCAGTTGTTTCAATTCAGTGGCTTCTTTTTCTCTACCTTTTAGAATATAGTCATATTCTTGAAAATCACCTTTAGAACCTCTCATAAAAAGTTGTTTGGCCTTTGCATATGGAGATGATGTTTTCTCTATAGATGAGAAATTCAATTTTCTTGAGACTGAAGAAAGATTAGTTGAGATTGCAGGGTTGGAATGAGAAGAATGAGAAGAAGGAGTTAGGTAAGGGTTAGTTACTTGTTGTGGCGTTTGGATATTTATAGTCTTGTTGTGTTTTTGAGGTGTGACTGGAGGAGACAAGATATCCAAATCGTTAACTGGTTTCAAAGCAAAACCAGAGGTTGCAGTTTTTTGCCTTTTACTTGAAGGAGAGTCATGGTGGATTGGTCTGGTTTGCCTGGTTTGTCTCTTTTGTCTGTGGATCATATTTAAGTGAGTAAGAGAATGGATGTCTTTAAGAAGAGTAAGAAAGAAAACAAAAAGGAAAAGGAAAAAGAATGGGAATATAAGCATGTACAACTCACAGGCACGTAATTAGTAAAAATCAAAAAATTGAGAAACGCGTCTGAGACACGCGCCGCGCCATTTGCCCAAAGCGGTAATAGTGGCGAGTAAAATTAGCGAGGCGGGTTTGTGGCGCAATATTCATACACCCGTGCACCCGTAAGTTTTTGTTTTTTGCATTTTAATTTTTTGAAGCTGTTTTCAATATTGAGTTTTGGATATTGAATAATGAATATTGAATATCCAATAAGGTGCCTTTCTTCTGCGTTTATATCTTCTCACAACACACAACACTCCTGTCGTTCTCTACTAGATACTCAGCTATACCCTGTCTTTCCTATTTGAGAGTAGCTCCTGCCTTTTCCAACTTGCCCCTCGATAGCTCTGCCTCTCTTTCCCACTCTTATACACATTTATTCCCATCTTTATATACTAGACAACTGCTACACACCACCTCGTCATGTCCTCCAATGAGCACATCAGAAACGGCTACAATCAGAGCCGGTACTACAAGGACGACATAGGCGCCGGTAAACGAAATAGAAAGTTTCAAACTCACCATACTCATCATAACACTCATCACAACAGTTATAGTAATCATAGTTTATATCAACAACAACAACAACAACAGCAGCAGCAGCAACTTACTCCTCAACCTTATTCACATCAATCCTCCATAAATCCTTTTTCTTCAAGACGACAGGACTCTAACCCTATTGCAAAGATACCCACAGCCAACAACAACAGCAACAGCAACAGCAACAACAACAGCAACAACAACAGTAACAACAGCACCAGTACCCTTCCCAATAACTCATTATCTTCTTTGTCTCCTTCTGCTGCTCAGCCTCTACCTTCTCAAGCTGATCAATTTCAACAGCATTATAGAAGCAATGATAATACGATACCAAGCAGAAATGGCCCCCCTAATGTTCTGGGTGCTAAACAAAGACGAAGTAACTTCAGAAGTATCCCCCGTCCAGGTCCCCCAAATTCTGCTGCTGTTTCTGCAAATTTAAGTAGAAATTCTTCAAGTCCCGGCTTGCCATCTCAATCAAGTTATTATAGATCATACGGTCCAGGCACTAACAACAATCAGCAGAGGTATGCTGATTATTCTGATTATCCACCTGAAGACCCATATGCGGATCCAATGCAAATGCAACAAATGTATAGTCATCCTCCTCCTCCAAAAAGATTATCCAATTATACTTCAAAAGCTGATAGGTACGGCAATACTGGTGGTGACTTGATTAATTCTACAAATGTTTCGAACATGCTCCCTCAAATGTTAAATGATAAACGTTATTCGAATAGAAAGTCTTATAATGACAATAGATTTGGTCCAAATTCAAGACAAGGCTCTCAAGGTGGAAATGTCTATTCGAATAGAGGTGGCTTCAGAGATGACTATAGAAATGATGATGATTATTATAGAGCTGGTTCAGCTGGTCAGTATAGTGATCGTCATTACCAAGGTTATGGTGGTAGATACCCAGTCGAATTCAAAAGAGAATATCAGACTTCTTCGTCTTCTTCTTCTTTGATACATAGCGTTCACCCTAAACCTAAAACAGGCTCATTATCTCCAACTAATGAAACTAAAAAATCTAGTGCCGCGTCTTCAATGGCTCCAAGTATTAGAAATGATGATGATATAGAAGAAGATCTGTTTCCTGAAAAATCGGTTTCGCAAAGAGTAACACCTGATCTTTCAACTACCTCAACAACACCAACTAATCCAATTGCAAAATCTAGTATCATTGCGGTTAAAAAGGAAGAACCAGATTCTAAAGAAAATGAAAGCGTATATACTTTTGCTGTTGACAAAACCAGAGATGAAACGGACAAGGATGAAGAGGCTTCTGAACAAATTAAATCAACTCCTATTGCACAGAATAAGTCTGTGGAATTATTGAAAGCTGACAGTGAAGAATCAGAAAAGCCAGAAGTTTTAATGCGTGACGCTTCCCCTTTTATTCAAGCCAGTAGTAGTGAAGAATCATATAGCCCTACAATTGATGCTATTCTCTCACCTGAACAGCCAAAGAAAGTAATTGATCTCGGGCCTGTTGAAGAAGAAAGAGAACCGAAGAAAACAGATGTTGAAGAAGAAGAAAAGCCAAATGATGAAGTCAAAGAAGATCTTAACATCGCTACAGAAGAGAAGCAAGTTGAATCTGTTGAAAATGATAAAGACCTCGAGAAATGTGAACACGTTGCCGAAGAGGACCAAGTTTATTCTGATGATGATGCTCCCGACATGGATAACTGTGCTTTTCCATTAAGCAGAATTGAGTCAAAATATTGGAAAATCAAGTATTGTTCTAAACGTGAAAGACGAAAGAAATTAAAATATTTATCTAAGACTCCAATATATGATTTAAGACAATATAGTTTTATTGATAGTACTTTATTAATATTCAAGCAAGCTGATTGTCCTAATTTATTGAAGAAACTAAGTAAAGTTAATGAAATTTTAGATTTAAAGCAAAGGGACTTAATGGAAGAATTTGTTTCAAGAAGATACATCTGGAATAATAGGATTAGTTTAATGGATTCTCAGTTAAAGGACTTTTATAAGACTGAAAATCAAGAAAAACCAGATGAAAAATCAAAGCAGAATAACGATAATCAAAATAACAGTCTAGGTCCTCCAAAAACTTCAGGTAGTAGTCGTCGTAATAGACATCACGGTGATTCTGTTCGTACTGAAGCTGAGTTTTTAGAAATTTTAGAATCTTTAGAAAGAGAAAGAGAAAAGGATCCGTTAGTCAAAGCTCAATATGGTGCTGCTACGATACCCGATATGATTATGAATCCAGTTGAGAAATATTCTTGTTATCTAGACTCAAATAATCTAATTCTAGATAAAGGAAAATGGGCATTGAGAATTAAAACAGATCCAATCGATACCTTCACCGAAGCTGAGCATGAGAAATTTTGTGAAGCTTTTGCAATGTGGCCCAAGAAGTTTGGTCGTATTTCTAATTTTATGGGTGGGTTGAGAACTACAGAAGAATGTGTTTTACATTATTATAAGACTAAGAAAACTACTAATTTCAAGAATATTGTTGCTAATAGAAATAAAAGAACAACTAGAAAGGCGGCTGCTTATAAAAGAAAGCAGAAAGAACAACAGCATAGATCCAAGAATGGCACACAAACTCCTGAAAGCTCAGCAACTGAACAAAATACCCCTCTTGCTCTGACTCCAATGATTGATTCGGAAGCTGATTTATCGTCCGATGCTGCTCTGGCTAATGCTACTAATGGCCATAAGAGAAAGAAGTCGGGTGTCGCAAATAATGAATCTAAAAAACGTAAGATGTCGGGTTCAGCCTTCAATATTCCTTCTTCTCAAGATATCAATTCTTCCATTGATACTTCCAAACAGCAACAACAAGAAATTCCACAAACTCAACCACAACAACAAGAACAACTACCCTCTCCTAGTGGTTCTGGCTCCACTGCTGCTAAAACTAACAATTCTAATGTTACTATTCCCCAAGTTTATAATGCTGATCAACAGCAGCTACATCCTGGGCTTGTATTCAGTAATCAAGGTTTAAAGACGATTCAACAGACTCAAATTGATGCTTCACCAGGCACTCCCGTCGATCTACAACAGCAAATTCAACACGCTGCCCCTGAAAAGAAGAAACCTAGAAGAGGCAGAAAGAAACAAATCAACGTTAATCTCAATGTTGACGGTACCCCTAAAACTGACTCTACCGATGAAAAGAAATCAGCCAAAGATAGAAGTCATATTACTAGTTATTGGAGTGTTCAGGAGAGTAACATGTTCCCTGTATTATTAGAAAAATTTGGTACTGATTGGGATTTAATTGCCAGAAATATTGGTACTAAATCAGCTACTATGGTTCGTAACTATTATCAACGTGGATCATCTGAAAATTCAAATTGGGAATCAATTGCTCGTGCTGCTGATTTAAAAAAAACTGAAGATGGCGTAAAGACGGAAACCGAAAAGACATCTACTCTGATTCACCAAAGACAGCCTAGCGCCCCTGCTGCTATTTATCAACAACCGCAACAACCTCAGCCACAGCAATCAGTTATGGGTGGTACCGCTCCAGTTGTTGGTGGTCCACCATTGGGTTACTTTCATAATAAGTCTTATTCTTATACTTCCCCAATTGCAGTCCAGCCAACTTCTTTGCATCAGCAACAAGAACAGCCGTCACAGCCTCCTCAGTTACCTCCAATCTATTCCTTGCCTCATCAATCATCAGTTCCTATTCAATCGTTGGCCAATCCAACAGTTGATATTAGGCGTGATTCAATAAGCTCAACTTCTTCTTCTCACCATCAACGTCAATCTTCATTGCCTGGTATTTCTACATTAAATTCCACTGCTCCATCTTACAACAGCAATTCAGTTTATACTGTCAAACCACCTGTGTTGCCTACCCCATCAACTGCCTCTCATTCTACAGGTATGATGAAAATGTCTGCTTTGTTGAATTCTCCTGCTGATCCACCCAACTTATCTCATCCACAAACTCATCTTCCTCCTTTAATATTGGGAAATAATTTCAATGGCCAACAAAATCAAGCACAACCACAGCAGCCTACTCCTACATCATTGCCACCGTCAACATCAACTCCGTTCATGCCTAAATCTAGAGCTAGTATCATGAGTTTATTGAATAATGATGATGCTGCAGATTCAAACAGGTCGGTTCCTCCTGTATACCCGTCTATAGTTCATCCTCCAACTGGATCTACTACTTCATTACCTGCACCACGACCACAACAACAGCAACAGCGTGCTACATATCATGCTAGTCCATTGAGTCAATTGATGAATCCGGCTCCTCCGTTGCCTCAATCACAACAACAGCCTGGATATTTTGGTCAACCTCAACCTCAACCTCAACCTCAACCTCAACCTCAGCAACAACAACAACAAGGAGCACAAGGACAGCCAGCACATCTGAGCGCGCTGGATGCATTAGCGCAGGTTGCTTTTGAGAGAAAGTGAAGTCAATTGTTTATAAATATAGCTTTTACTTTTGTGCATCATCGTTGTTATTAAAGTTTAAAATTAATTATTGCTTTGCTTTTGTTCAATATGGATTAACTTTTTTTTGTTTTTCTTTCTCTAAAATGTTTTTTATGCTCTGTGATTATAAGTTTAATGATTTGTTCTTTAATTTGAATTTGAATATTTTAAATATCTTTATGTTGCTGTTTTTTTATCTTTTCGTATTTGCTGATTATTCTGATATTTTAAATCTTTTATTTTATCTCTATTGTGCTCACCTCTTTCTCCCTTTTTTTTTTTTGTTTTGTTGTAAATGTGTGTGAGCTTGTATTTTACTTTTATATAGTGTATCTTATGTTATTACTTTTACTTACTGTTTATGTTTGTTCTTTGATTTTTTATAGCTTGTTTGTGTTTTTTATTTGCTTGCATTTAATTCATTTTATTTCTGTTCTTTAAACCTTAATTAAAAAAGGAAGGAAATAACAAACCTATGTACTTGTAGTAACTGCTTGAAAGAAGCAAAATTATTATTAATTTTATTTGAAAAATCGATTTTTTGAACAAAAAGAATAGTTAGAAACCAAATAAAAGCAAACAAACAATTTTATACAAGCTAGTACACATAAAAGAATAATTCAAAAAAAGAGTTCAAAAGAATACATTAGAGAAAAAGAACTGGGGCATAAAGGAAGAAAGAAAGAAAAGCAAACAATAAAATTAAGCAGAAAACACAAAGCACCTTTGTAAAAAATGAATCGTAAAGATCAGAAACCAAACCGTTACCTTATTCAGATTCACTCTCAGTTTCATAATCTTCAACAGAATCCAAAATAAAATCACATGCTTCTTCAAATCTCTCATCGATAATACCATCTAATCCTTCAACATCAGCTCTTATTACTCTACCAAATTTCTTTCTTGGTCTCTTTTGGTTGTTCCCTTGTTTTTCAATATCACCCCAACATGAATGTTTATGACTTGTGAAAACCAATGAATTTCTATAGAACCAATCCGTTATAGACTCATCAATCGTTGAAACAATTGCTCTTAGTTGAGTGGGCTTATCTAAGAAATTAATTGAAGCCTTAACTAAATTACGCATATCTCTATGACCGCACAGATGAACAACACCATTATATGCATCACCTATGCCGACGAAAGCAATTTTTTGAACCTTAAAATATTGAATGTAATTATCCCACAAATACAGCAATGAATCTTGCGATGTTGTGATGTTGTTGTAATAAGCTTCATTTTCTCCAGTTATTGTTAATGGAATATTAACATCTATAATTCCAAAATTTTCTTGGATTGCCCAATCCACAAATCTTTGAGATTGATCAACAATAACTGATTGAGCTGTATCCAAATCACCTGTAATTGGATCTCTACGTGACCAAACTCTTGATGGATCATGAATCAGAACGATGATTTTATCAGCATCGTAAATTCCTTTTGTACATAATATTTCATTTTGTAAAGAAATTTCTTCTTTTCTTTCTGGATTCATTGGTAATGAAATGAAATTTTTATTATCAAATAATGCATTCTTTTGATATGCTCTAACTGAATCATTTAATCTCGAATGTTTAGCGGCCATTTCTTCGAACGTTGGATCTTTAGAAGATTTCACTAATGACTCCGGTTCACCCATTATAGCAGGAACACTGAAATCTTGGCCATAATAACCAGGTTTCAAGCATTTCCAATATCTAGATTGAATTTTGATGACATCATCTATAGCTTCAACTGTCTCTGATTTAGGAGTCATATTTGTCAATTCTTCAGGAGGTTCACCAATTAAAACTTTAGCAACTCTTAAAGCACTTTTAGCAATAGAATCTAAGTTATAGCCACCTTCTAAAACGACACATAAATTACCTTTATTTAAACTTTTCAAGTAATGGGTCATATGGCCATATCCAGCAGGAGAAACATGACAACCACCGATAACATCACCATCAGCAGCATCAAATCCAGATGAAATTATAACTAGATCAGGATTAAACTCATAACATATAGGCATAATAACTTTTCTAAAGGCATAAATATAATCGGCATCTCCAACACCTCCAATTGGCCAAGGAATATTGACGTTGAAACCTTTACCTTCTCCTTCTCCAACTTGGTCAGCACCACCAGCTTTGGTACCTGGATAGTACTTTCCTTGTTCATATCTATGTAAAGATATATACAACACTCTTGGATCATTTAAAAAAGCCTTTTGGGTACCATTGCCATGATGGACATCCCAATCAACAACAATTATTCTTCTAACAGACTCAGGGTAATTGGATAATATTGTTTTTGCAGCAACAGCGACATTAGAGAAAAGACAGAACCCACCTGGAGCATCAGGCTCAGCATGATGGCCAGGAGGTCTAACAACAGCTAATGCATTTTTAACTCTACCTTCAACAACAGCTTTACAAGCTTCTATAGCACCACCGCAAGATAATTTCGCACTAAGTAATGAATCATTGTTGTAATAAACAGAGTCACCTTTTTCAGTTTCTTTTAATAGTTGCTCTTTAGTCATGCCTTGTGTGCTTTCAATGAATTTTAAATGGTCTTCAGAATGAACTAGTAAGATTTCTTCCTTTGACGCTTCTCTGACGGGTATTTTCAGCATTAAATCACCAATGTCATCTCTACCAGATAATTTTGGATCATTGATTAAGCCATGTTCAGCGAGCATCTTATAAATTCTGTATATTCTTCTAGGGTCTTCAGGATGAGGATCAATGTATTCAAAATAAGAAGTGAAAATTTTAGCATGGTAACGCATTCTAACGTCGTAACAAAGGCCAGTTTTAAGAGGGACATAATGTAAGTCTGGTTTTGTAATTGGGACAATCACATCAGAGGGTTTGATTTCTTGATTTTCTTGTTTGAAAGAACCATTCGTAGATTCTTGCTTTTTTTTTTGTCTCACTGAGAGTGTTTCTATCTCTGGTGTTGTATTGTGATTGTTGTTCGTCGTTGAGCCTTCAGCTTGTATGTTTTCTTCAGGGTTTGCACTGTTACCGTTGGTGTATGTTGAATTATCCAATGGGCGTTTTTGAGGTAGACTAGAGACTGACTTTGAGTCTATATCCATCTTAGAATCCATGTTGGTGAGATTAAGGAAAGCCTACAATTCGGAGGAAAGCCAGAAGAAGAAGGAAAAAAAAAAGCTTGTTTTATTTTAATTTGTGTGATTTGGATGTCAACTAAAACGGAAACAGTGGTTGTCGAGAAAAGTGAGAGTTTTGTCGGCGTGCGAGTATATTGTCTACAAAAATGTCGACAGGACCTAATTTTTTTTTTTTTCGTGCATTTATTCCATTTAGACATGGTTTTGGTGTGAGTTTTAGGTTGTATAGACTTATGAACAATAATGAATATCTACAAAGAAGCCCAGCAGTTTCTGATAAGTGATAAGAAAGGATCCCTTTCATCAAGAGTCTTTGAATCTGCAAAATCAAACAAGATCAAGTCTAATCCAAAGCAAATTTATGCTTTAGTCTCTTCAACTCTAAAATACAAACCTTTCCTACAGCAAATCATCAAGAAGTCTCACTTACTACAATATGAGAGGAAGTCAAGATTGACTGAACCTATGGCTTTGTTATTGGTTCATGATTTGTTGTTCTCCAAATCAGGAAGAATTCAAAGTAAACAGCATCCATTAAAAGATGCAATTATTAGAAATAAAACTAGATTACATGCTGAACTCACCAAATTAAAGCTCAAGCATGGTGTTCAATCATTGGATGCCTTGATTGAAGATGATGATACGCCTGTAAGATGGTTTAGAGCTAATATAATTAAAACCACAAAGGAGCAAGTATTAAAAGAGTTTTCTCATTTGGAACAAGTTTATAAATTCGAAGATATACAACAAGGAACAATCTATCATGATGAATATATACCCAATTTATTTGGTATCCATCCAAAAGATAAATTAACGTCGACTGATGCATATTTAAAAGGGAGAGTTATCATTCAAGATCGTGCCTCTTGTTTCCCAGCTTTTATTTTAAATCCAACCCCAAAAATAGATAAAGTTATTGATGCATGCAGTGCTCCAGGTAATAAGACTACTCATTTAGCTTCAATTTTACAAAATACTCCCAATTCAATCATAGCTTTTGAAAAAGATAGTAAACGTGTTAAGATTTTAAAAATGATGTGTGAAAAAGCTGGTGGTCTAAAATGTGTTTCAATTCAACATGGGGATTTTACGACCACTAATCCTAAAGATTATCCTGAAATTACTGGTTTAGTTGTTGATCCATCTTGTTCTGGTTCGGGCATTTTTGGTAGAGCTTTGGAAGGTAACGGGGAGCAAGAAGAAGCAAATGATGGTATCGATGAAGAAAGATTAAGAAAACTATCTAATTTCCAGTTCACTATAGTTAAGCATGCAATGTCTTTCCCAAACGCTAAAAAAGTAGTTTACTCTACATGTTCAATCCATGCTCAAGAAAATGAAAGAGTTGCTGTGGATCTAATCTTGGATGAACAAGTTAAAAAGCAAGGTTGGAAAATATGTGAAAGATCCAAAGTGATTCCAGATTGGCCAAGAAGGGGATTTGTGGAAGAATTTACATCTTTACCTGACCCTGAGAAGTGTGCTGGTGGATGTGTTAGAAGTTTGCCTAAAGTTGATGGTGGTATTGGATTCTTTGCTGTTGCTTTCGAAAGAAATACAAGTAACAATGAGAACACTAATTCTGAGCCAATACAATCTAAGAATGATATTAGTTCTCCTGAACCTAAACAAGTAAAGAAAGACGTGCTCTCCGTTGAAAAGCAAGATGAAGAATGGACTGGGTTCGAAGATTAGCATGTATAGATTTATCTATAGGCCTCGAATGTTATATTGGAACATTCATAATATACTAGATACTATAAGTATACCATGTAATACAAAACATAAAAACAAAGATAAAGAATAAGAAAGTGAAAAGATCATTACAATCGTATAAAAGAGTAAACTTTATATAGAACTAGATTAGATTAAAATCTCTTGATAATATCATTGATGACTTCTTGAGTGGAAGACTTACCACCTAAATCTGGGGTCTTGATCTTATCTTCTTGTAAGTTAGCATCGACAGCTTGGTAAATCTTAGCAGCAGGTTCTGGATAGCCCATGAATTCCAGCATTAAAGCAGCAGATCTAATAGTAGCAATTGGATTAGAAATACCCTTTCCTTCGATATCTGGGGCGGAACCATGACATGGTTCACCAATTGCAAAATTATCACCAACATTAGCGGATGGGACAACACCTAAGGAACCAACTAAAGCAGCAGCACCATCAGATAAAATATCACCATATAAGTTTGGAGCAACAACAACATCAAAAATTTCTGGTTCTCTGAACATTCTGTAAACCATAGAGTCAACAATTTGTTCTTGATATGTAATTGATCCATATTTAGCAGGATCAGCAGAGTATAAGTTCTTGATAGTTTCTCTGAATAGACCATCGGTAACGGATAAAACGTTGGATTTATGGGTAACAGTTAAAGATGGTTTGGAGTGTAATGAGGCAGCACCTAATTCTCTAACACCTTGTCTTTGTAAAGCAATTTCTAAAGCAATCTTACCAATTCTGGTAGTGGCATTTTCAGTAATTCTCTTAATTGCTTCAGCGACCTTTTGACCGTCCTTTTCAAAGATTCTTTCTTCTTTAATATATAAATCTTCAGTGTTTTCTCTAACGATAACCATATCAACTGGTCTACCGATACCTTCAACAGACTTAACTGGCCTGACATTAGCATATAAGCCTAATTTCTTTCTTAATGCGACAATAGGAGAAGAGTAACCTTGAACTTTAGTAGTTGGAGAAGAAACGGCACCGAATAAAGCACCATCACAAGATGACTTTAAAGCTTCAACAGTATCTTCTGGTAAAGCAGTACCAGTTTTCTTGAATAATTCAAAACCAGCCAATAAATCTGTAAATTGGAATTTCAAACCATATTTAGAAGGTAGAGCTTCTAAGACTTGCTTACCAGCTGGGATGACTTCTCTTCCGATACCATCACCTGGGATTAAACCAATGGTTAAAGTCTTTGGAGCAGTAGAATAAGCTCTTCTGATTGATGATCTGGCCGCTGATGAGAACATTGCCGTAGTTGTGATTCTGTGGTGAAGTCAATGGATCAATTTGAAAGGGTAGCTGGAACTTGAAAAATCTTGATACCCTGATTTGGATTTGGATGAACAAATTCAAGACTCAGAGTCATATCGGCCAGGACCGATTGCGGGCCGGTTGGCATGTGGCGCAGCGTGGCGTTGATCAGTGCCACTTTTCAAAACTAGTCACAATTTTCAACACAGCTTTGCCGGAATCTGGTTAAGGCAAGATCGAACGGATGCTTCTTTACTTTACACAATACGTATCCCTTTTCTATCATTTGGGGTTTCATCTTCCATTGATGTCTCTATAAATAGTATTGCTTTACAAGCAATTGAAGCAAAAACCAAGAAACAAAAAAGAGGGGTCAACTGGGAATTGAACCCAGGGCCTCCTGCACCCAAAGCAGGAATCATACCACTAGACCATTAACCCAACTTGGTGGGCTGAAACACTTTAGCTCATTCACTTATTTAATGGCACGTATTATTTGCACGTGACTTTTGGTGCTGCTTATTACAGTTGGGAAAATCTTCTGTATATTTTGTTCTTCTGTATAGGATTCTTGACAGTTGTTTCTAGCACTTCCTGGATTCATTGCACAGATTAATAGAGATATATTTTGTTTTGAAAGAAAACACCTACAATCCTCAAGATAGAATCACATACCTACAATTAAATGAAATACACCACATTAGTTACAATTTATTAGGTGCTGAAGCTGAATTTGAAGAAGATGCTGCAGCTGCTCCATAAGAATCAGAAGACTATGAAGAGTCTATTTTGTTAGTTGCCGATGATGAACCAGATGAAGTGTCGGGTGAGCACTCAAAAAATATGGGTAAGGATAAAGAAAAGGACTCCAAAGACCACTGAAGATGGTGATGATGAAGATGTTGTCGTTTTAGTCTCATCCTCAGAAGATCCAGAAGATTCATGCTGGAAACACTATGGCACAGAACAAAAGAAATACTGGAAGGAATTTGATAAAGATCAAAAGAACCAGAGAATGGTGTGAAACTGTTGCTGCTTTGATCTAGAGCAGTACGCTACTCTTTGATTTGGGAGTTCAGTTCATGATTTTCTTTGAGATTTTCATATAGTAACGCTTTTACTCCTATTGCTTTATTATACGTTACTTTTTCATGTCTTTACTTTAAATTCTTTTATAACTGTTGATTGGATCTATCTGTAGTTTATTATCAAACTTTCATTTCAAGAGTCTGGATCAGGAAGCGTACTTATTATCTGGTAGTCATACCATCATTGTAGAATGGATACGTTCTTAGAGATCGGGTTCTTCGAGTCTTCAACCACGGTTATCTAGATTTACAAATCTAATCTGCAGCATTTAATAAAACAACATTTTCAATATTTATATTTTAAAATGAAATCGAGCATAAAACAAAAGAGAAACTTTTACCGGGACAAAAAAAGGATCTAAGGGTAAGAATAAAGTAACATAAAACGATCAAGAAAGTGAAAGGAGTCTTAAAGGGCTATATAGCCAGCTATAAGTAGATCAGAGACAAAGCAGTAACTAAGCAATCTAAGCAATAGCAGTAGTTGTAGCAACAGTGGTAACAGTAGCAACGGAGTAAGATTGAGAAACTGAAGAAGAAGAGTAAGCAATATCGGAAGCAATAGAACTGATACTTACAGTTGAAGCACAGGTTGGAGCAGTATATGAAGTAGCCGAAGTTAAATCACTTGGGGTAGAGTCAACAACAGGGACGAAATCTAATCTTGATTCTCTTTTAACAACAATTGGAATAATAGCACCAGTACTTAGAGCGAATTCTCTGTGACCTAATACAGACAAAACTGAACTACCAATATCAGAATGACCAGTTAAGGAGATGAAAGTGCTTTCATCAGAAGTGAAGACATCATCTAATAATTGTCTGGCTCTCCAGTACCTGTGCCACGCAACTTCCTCGACATCACTCTTCCATAATGGATCTTCCTCACTAAAGTTGGCCTCGAAATCAAAGTTTGGGTATCTTGCTTTTAAATAAGTTTTGGATCTTCTGATATCAGCAGTATCGATTCCAATTGTTTCTCTTAAAGATTCCTTGAAGATCGGTGTAATGTACCCAGTATTTAGTACAATATCTTGCCATGTTAAAACTAAAGTATCACCACATCTGGAAAGAGGAGAAGAGTAAAAAGATTGAGGTAATGGGAAACCATCTGAAATTAAAGATTTAATTAATTTAGAATTATTAACAGCAACAGCTCTACCCGTTGCAGTCAACATTGAATCTGGACCCCAGTAGTATTCGCCATTGCCATACAATTTACAGTAGTAACACTTCCATGCTTCTGTACCAACTTCTGCTGTAACAACATTGTGAACACCTTCAGCATGTCTAGCAAAGTAGATAACCTTATAACTAGTATTCAATGGAGCATTGGAATTCAAATCTTCGACTTGCTCTCTTAATTCAGGCCAAGTTAAATTATCGTATAAACCTAGATTATCGTAATAATCAAAAGTAGTGGCATTGGTAGAAGGGTCATCTTGTTTAAAAAAGCCAGTAACGACAGAATATTCACCTTGGTGACCTTGAACAGCTTTGAAAGCAGTAGCAGTGGATGCTAGAGCAGTAACTAGTAGAGTTGGTAGAAAAAACATGTGGAGAAAAGAAAAAAAGATGGATGATCAGCAGTCTTTCTAGATGTTAGGTTGGAAATCTTCATCTATTTATAAGTCTTGAAAAACGTGGAAATATCCAAAAGGAGATTGAACACTACTTAAGGAAGAAATTTCGTGGATAGTGTTGCACGTTTTCAATTAACGCAACAAAGAGATTTACCGATCGATCGGTGGCTCTGGCTTCCCGTTCCTGGAAATATGCGGTAGTTTGAAAATTTGAAGGTAATATTACAATTTGATTGCCAATATGGGCCAAGAAGGACCTCCCGTAACGTTAGATTATTTTGATTTGATGTTGTATAGTTTCTTAATAAAAATTATGTCTCGATAAAATGGTGATTGGTCAATTTAATAGGGTTTAACCTTTGAAAAGACACCCGTACACCAACACAACTTAACGTTCTATACCTTAGTCGAACTTTGACATGATCGAACTAACAACAGAGAAAAGAGAATCGTATCTTTTCTTTCTTAGTGACTGCAGTTTGACTAATCGCTAAGAGATAAACCGCTTGCTCCCTTAACAGTTGACTCAAGTGATGTTTATTTCCAAACGGCCATCCGACTTCTGAAAATCCTTCCTCCACTTGATTTGTAAAAAGCTATTTTTTGATAAATCCCTTTTGAAACATTGTAAGTTTAATGGTTGGTAGACCTCTAGAAATGCTTTTCCATTATAAGCAGACTATTTTTAATTTTTTTTTTTGAGGTCGGTAAATTTCCTACTTGTCATCTATGCAATCATCGAGCAATCCCTAGCTCGGTTTGTCATTTTTTATTGGAATGCTCAGGTGCCTCATTAATATGGACAACGGTTACTTTTTTTCAATCATCACAGCCTTCTATTTTTTTTTTTTTTGGTTTGCAATAAAAGTCTTAAAATAACTGATATAAAAGATAACTATTTTTTGCCTATTACTATTTTTGCAAGTAGCAAACAATATAATAGTTAATCTTAAATAAAAACTGTGAATAAATCAGAGTATATTATATCCGTTTATGAAATAGGATTATATAAGGTGGGGCATGAGAATAAGGAAAAACAAATGTAAAATAAATAAATGTGAGTAAGTCTTAAAATTATAAAATCAAGTCACTACGTTCCCAACCTTTAGCTTTATGGTTTTCTAGGGTATGGGAAGGTTGAGGTTTTTCTAAATCTTCAAACTTCAAGGCAAATGGATTTCTATCCACACCATTAAACTTCAAGTTAGCAAAAGTATGATTAACTTCTCTATGTTTTGCTTCATCTGCTCTGATGTATTGAATCAAATTATAAAAAGTAGATTTATCATCCATATGCCAGTATTCTTTAGCAACATTTGGAACTTCAACATTGAGTAAATCAGGACACAAGCCTAATTCCATATCACTGATACATCTTGAGTAAGTACTGACGGCTTCTTCTTCTAAATAACCAACGAATCTATGACAGATCTTTGGATGGACCAGATAAGCAAGGAAGAAGAAATTACAGAAGATACCTTGACCAACATAAAGCAAAACCTTCGTAAACAATTTAGGTTTGCCTATTTTCAAAAAAGTTAATAAATGCATTCTTTCATTATAAGCCTCATCTAATAAAGTTTCAATCCATGCTTTATCTCTTCTGAATCTTCTTATTGCATGTAAATGTCTTAGAAATCCAGCAACTGAACCTGGAATACCAGCAATGCTTTCTAAAACAATAAATCTAGCCAGCCATTTATCAACAGTCATTCTGGCGGCACTATTACCAATTTCGATTTGATGTTGTGTATCTCTTGGTTCTTGATAACCAGTGCAAAAATCAAAAGTGTGTCTCAATAATTTCATGAAACCCAATGCAATATAATCAGAAATTGTAGAGGCAGATCTATGTTCAAATTTGATTTGTTTTATAAGCTGAGAATCAAAATAAGGGTGAGCAAAAGCTGGTTTAGTTAGGAAAGTACCATCACCTTCTTCTTCCGGCAATACTCTAATCAATCTAGAGCCTTTAGCCTTTGGTAATGTTTTAGATGAGTTATTCTGTTGAATTAATGTATCAGATGGGGATGGAGTTTGAGTTAAAATAACTTTTTTGGATGTTGTAGTTGAGATGTTTTTAATCAGTTTAGGAGCGTATGCGCAAAGACTAGCTCTGGTTAATAAACCAGCAGTAGTTGTTAATTGTAATGGAGAATGATGTAAATGTGTAGATAACATATTTGTTTTCCTTTCTGAATTGTGAATGAAGACAAAGATAAGTAGAGAGCACCAGAAGAATGAACACGGATAGAAAAGAAATCTAGTTACATTTATAGCAAATCTTTATTTTCTTAGTTGTTCCAAAGAGCAAATTATAAGAAGAAACACGAGATCCCATTTAACCAAACACCTAACATGACTGGCTTTTACCCAGTTAGCAATATACAGGTATTATTAATTGGCATGTATCAATTAAGCCATGGGCGTTGAATAACAGGATTTTGGGGTGTGCTACCAAAAGCCAGACCAAAGAAAAATTAACCAAAGAAAGAAGCATCCGTAGATTTACGCAACCTATATAATAATTCGATAACCGCAAATGAATCAGAAAAGGAAACACGTTTTCCAGGATTCAAGATTTTCAAGCTGCTGCACTTGAATCATTTAGGGGTATGCATGACTACCCCCAAGAGACTCACTTCGTGTAAACCCGCTTAAATTAGCGTATTTCTAAAACATTCATTATTTTTCTCGTTAACTCTGCATATTGCGGATAAGTACGTGTATAATAGATATATGTTGAATGGATCTATATTTATGAATCACGATAGATGACCTTTCTAACTTTAACTGTAACGTTTAAGGTAGTTAATTGAGGATCGGGTATCTCTCGCTCGCTTAACTTAAATTCACACACATTCGTGGCCACTTAGGCATAGTATACTCTATTGATATATGAATTCAAGGTATAGCTAAAGAGACACAAAAGTTGTGAAAGGCTCGTGTATACAGTAAATCCAGGCAAGATGGAGTTTGAGCAAAATCAAGCAGAATTGGGGCACTGTATCCTTCCTATCCTTGTTAGTATATCCAGACTCCAGATAATATGTTGTGCTTTACAAATTATGAACTCCGTACTGGTTCAAACCACGAAGTCATGGAACATAGGCCGTGCTAGGGTGAAGTTTCAATCGGATCTAGGGTTTTGAATATAGGAGATCGGACATAAACTCTTGTTACGTCACGGTCAGTTTCGGGGAATGTGAAGATGAGCATTCGGACATGATTTTAGATCACATGCTATTGTATACTGTGATTGGTCATAAGTAGCAACAAATGTTGCGATATAAAAAGTCCACTCTGTTGCTCTGTGAATTGCTTTCGGAAGTCAGGACTCGAGGCTGTGTAAAGCTGAGGGTAATTTCCGGTGCAGGGATGCTGTTGTGGATTCAACTTCACTAACTCAAAGAAATAAGGCTAGTACAACCAAAACTCGAATTGAATCCATAAACAAAGCGGCAAACCAAAAGAAATAAATTATGTCATTTAGAAGCAAGTTACTATTCACACTATCGATTTTATTATTTACGAATTCAGCATACTCGTCATACCAAGTTACACAACTTTCAAAAATATCATCAGCATATGCTGATATACCTGAAACAACAACAACAGAATCATCAGAACCGTCATTACCATTGGACTTAATCCTTGAAACGATACTCGCATCATTATTGTCATTACTGGGTGCAGTGTGTGAAGCGATAGACACAGCAGCAACATCATCATCAAAATCTGAGGATGTTAAAAAGATTAGCAAATTAATTGGATTGAATGTGTTTAAACCAATTGAATACAGCAAGGCTACATCTGAATTTGAAATTGAAAAATTCGGTATTTTTGATAAAATTGAGAATAATTTAGAATATGTTGACTTTTGTGAGAGAAGAAAAGAGTTCCAAAATTGGATTGATAATGAAGAAGATGAAATCGATGATCAGAAGAAGAAAAATAAATAAGTCAAAAGATGCCATTTGATTGGCTATGTTGAATATTAATGAATTAGACATGACTTGGTTTATTTTTGCTTGTAATTATACTGTTAATTTTATATGATGGTATGAGCATTTAATTTTTGTTGATGGATTGTTAAATGGTACTTCTTTGCTTATACGTTATAGTTCCTACATATCCCGTTGTTTTTTGAAAAGTGTTTCAACTCATTAATTGATATATACTTTTTAAGTCAGGTAATATTGTGATGAAAATTTATATTCAGTTGCAGATTACAACAGATTCAAAAAGAACCTTAAAGCTTTAGTAAGATAAAAAAGCAGATAGATATTAAACAATAAGTAAGTAATTAATATTAAGGCTGAAAGTAAAAATAAAAAGCGCAAAGTAATTAATAAAAAAAGCTGATAGAATGTAACAACTCCCATAACAGCGAGCCCTGAAGTTGGTAGGCCAACCAAACACAAAGTAGCTGGAAAAAATAACAATTTAAAAAAAATAAGTTCAACCTTTAAATTAACAATCCTATTCACTAAAGATAACGAGTACGACAAGAGAGCATTAAATCCCAAAATACAAATTAAAGTCACACACCAAAAAGAAGAAAACCATACTTTGATAAACCATACATCAAAGTAGCATAACTAACAAAACCAAGAGAGAAAAAAAATACTTGATCAACAAGTCAAAAGTTAACCTCTAAAAAGACTTCTTAATCTAGAAATTAAAGAGGGAGGTTTGTTTCCAGCAGTAAGAATAGCTGGCTTTCGATCAACATCTGAATTAACAGAACTAATCAGCGTGTCATTAATCTTGGAGTTGGTGTTAACAGATTGAGCATCATGTAAAGTAACCTGAGCTGATGAATTAACGTCATCAGTTGAATTCGATCTATTAACAGAACCAGGGTTGGTGGTACCATTAACAATAGCAGCACCACCACCACCTGGAGTATCATCAGTGTCTAAGCTTAAAATCTCGTTACTAGTCTGAGAAGGAACAGATATAACCATATCGTGATCATCATTGTTTGGATAAGAGATCGAAGTGAATTCGGAAGTTGCATCGGCTGATTCTGGAGGACCTTGTTGTTCCGGAGACAATGGTGGTTCATTCTTAATAGATTCGATAGGGGGAGCAACGGCGGTAACTGGCTTCGAAACACTAGTTTGAGGAACTTCCTTGGAAGGGGCCGCCGTAGTTGGGGTTGGAACAGCTGGCGAAGGAGACACCTTAAGGGCAGCAAGTGCAGCAGACTCTAAATCAGCTAAGTAAACAACATTGTTTTCAAAACCAGATTGATCATATTCAACCTTATCACTAGTTGAAGTAGTCCAGTTACCATCAACGACAAACTTGTATAAAACTTTTCCAGAGTCTTTAATTGAGGAAGGAGGTAATTCTAAAGTTAGAGTGAAATCCCCGTTTTTTGAGTCTTTTGATAACATATGTTGTTTCGACCAGTTATCAAAGGTTCCGGAAACATAAACCTTGTTAGCTTGAGAAGCAGGCCTGTAGTTATCGAAGAGTAGTGTGTGTTAGTATTAAAATTGCTTATATATTGAGTAAAAATCAAATAAAAAAAGAGCGGATCAGATCAAAGCAATTAAATCAGTAAGGAGTTGTCCTGAGAGGGATCAACGAACATAACACGAGTTCGACATACAGAAGAGACCTCAAAGAACATGTGTTTAATTCAGAAACAATGTAACACAGCTAATGATAACTGTCAAAGGGTAATCAAAGGAGAGTGTAGTGTGCAATGGCCTTATCAGGGCCATCGATGAGATAAGCTGACGGTGAGGGTTAGGTGACAAAATCCAATTTTCCATTCAGAACTGTGGCACTGAAGACGGTAGATAACATACCATTGGAAAGTGTGTTTGTAGACACTCATAGTGATACAATAAACTAAGAGAATGTAGTTGAGTCTGTATTTTACTAAAAAGAAGAGGGTGTAGGGAAAAAGAGATAAGTTGATTTGGCGATGTGTTGTTATGGCGGCGTGTAGGATTTCGCTCCGCCAATTAATATAAAAACTAAATAATACACAGAATCATTCGTTCCAGGCAATGAAAGACATCAATCCAAACCCAATCAGCACAAACACGATCTGGAAAACAAAAGTCATGAACTCTTGCTTCCTTGTGGTTCCCTTGCCTAATTCCAACAACTCAGGAACAACAGAGAATCCAATGTACAAGAAACCTCCAGCAGTGAAAGGTAACGTTAGATCACCTGCTTCAACAGTGGTACCAAACAGACCTCTAGAAACATATGGAACAACCTCATTATCACCAAGGGCTCTACCAAGTTCCGACGAGCTGAAGTTTTGGATTGCAATACCAATAAAAGTACCTAAGTAAGCACCAACAGCAGTTAAAAATTGGGAGTTCATAGCTTGCCATTTAGTGAAACCACCTTGAATTAACAATGCAAAATCACCAACTTCATGTGGAATTTCATGAAAAAAAACAGCTAAACATGTAGTACAACCAACATTTTTTGAAATGTAAAATGAAGTAGCAATTGCTAAACCATCTGTAATATTATGAGCAAAATCAGAGATCAAATTCAAATAAGCAGAGGTTTTAACTGAAGCGCTCGGCTTAGCAATAACTGCACCATTATCAGAGTCTTCAGTTTCTGTAACTTTTTCAGATTGTTTACGTTGTTTAATTGAAAAATCCTTTGAGGAATCCACACCTGTGGTAATTGCCTCATCAGCAGAGGGAGAAGAAACATGACTGTGGCTATGTGAGTGAGAGTGTCCGCCATCTTCATCTCCTGTGTGTTCTAAAATTCTTAAACTTTTATCAATGGTGAAGAATATCATAAAACCAATGAAAATCGCAATACCTAGTAAAACATTTCTCTTCTCGTCAACTAAAATTAAGGCAGCTTTACTCTTATCCAAAGGTTCTCCTAAAAATGTTTGAGGTAAAAGATGAACAAAAACATCTCCTAACAATCCACCAACGGCAAAACTGACTAGTAAACTTAATGAAGAAACATCAATATTAGCAGGAATCAAGGCTAAAATAAAATTTGGAGGTCCTGAAATATATGTAGTTGCTAAAATTGCATTACCAGCTGGGCCAAATGGGAATAATTTGGAGAATAAGTATTCAATGTAACTTAGTTCCTCAGGGAAACCATCGTCCTTTTTGGCCAATTCTGAATTGACTTCCTTAATAA
This sequence comes from Ambrosiozyma platypodis, assembly GCA_030557395.1. NCBI lineage: Eukaryota > Fungi > Ascomycota > Pichiomycetes > Pichiales > Pichiaceae > Ambrosiozyma > Ambrosiozyma platypodis. Next base: position 237,846 of record JAKTPC010000009.1, on the reverse strand, counting down.
CATGACATTCTTGTAGTTGTGTGTTGAAAGTGTCTAAATTAATAACACCATCATCGTAATATAATGGAACGGTCAGAGAAGATGAGGTGGCATCTTTTTTCTCTTGACGCACTATAACATGTGCATTTGTTAAGGTTAGCAAAGAGGTAACAGATAGCAAAGTCGTGAACTTCATTCTTATATAATTGTCCTTGTAAGAATTGAAAGCCAGAGAAAACAGAGTTGGTAGGAATACAATACTGAGTCTGTCTATATGGAAATTTATCGGCTGGTAAAGAAAAACACTAATTCTTGTCGCGCCACATAGAAGCTGGAGGCTCATGGACGGTGGTAAAGTAATACCAAATCGACTTATATAGACGCGTCGACTCTTTAGTTTTTACAGGTCCTCTTGGTTAGCTTTTCAATGCTTTTCAAATTAAAACCTGTGAGGAAAGCCAACAGTTACCCAAAACACCTACATAAACTGGCAACAAATTAGGCTCTTTCAGGATCGCTGTCTCAAAAGTTTTTATAAATTTTCCAACAGTGTTAGTTGTTTAAAACTGTTCAGTTCATTTGACTTCACAGGCTTCTTATTTCATCTTATCTACACTATTAAGAAGAGGCCTCTTAGTTAGTTTTAGGTGATTCATTAATTCCGGTAGAGTTCTCACTTAACCATGAATGAAAATGTGATACGGCAACAAACTCAGGGTGACAATAGTTCAAACACTCCAACTAGTCTGTCCCCAAATAGAATCACTTTGAAGAACCCGTTCTTCAAAGGCTCTGCCCCTGCTAAAGATATACCTGAACATGAACGACCGGAATCTGATTGCTCTACTCACCTCAAAAAACAGAGACGTTTTTTTGAATATCCAGATAACAATACGTCAAATAGTGATACTTCTACTCCTTTAAAGTTGACCCTTTCTATGAAAGGTACTACCAAAGATGATAATAATAATTCCTCTGATCATAATACTACGACTCAAAATGTTTCTGATAGTTCCCACCCCCCTCAATCCACAATTGCCAGTACCTCTCTTATTTTGAATGAATATTCTAAAAAAGCTGATCAACCACTACAGCAACAGAAGGACGAAGATGACGAGTTTTCCGATGACATTACAGCTGATGACATAGAACAATTATTTAATTTAAGTCAGCAGCAAAAAGAGAAGGAAGTAACAGAACAACAACAACAACAAGTGCCTTATAACGTTAAATGCAACATTCAAGAAGAAGAAGATTTTTCTGACGAATTAACTAACGGTCAAATTGATGTTATATTTAGCCAAACAGCTTCACAAAATAGTAGCCCTAAGAAAGTTCTAGCTCCTCAACAAGCTCCTTTTAATCTTCAAAAGTCTGATAGCAATGCTAATATAGCTGCCAATTCTACTTCTTCTTCTGATGTTTTTGATGATGATGATGTTGATTTAGACGGTGTCTTGAGATCTGTAGATGAAAAGAGGCAGAAAACAATATCAACTGAAAATACTTCCGTTCCTTCAAGCAACAATTCGAATAATGAACCTTCTTCAATTAATTCAGATAACAACACCATTAAGGATGGAGGTAAAAACAATCTTTCTCCTAAAACTCCCAATGGATCATCTCAACCTCTAGTGAATCAGCAAATTCTTGTTAATAACGTATACCCAAATATTCTATCTCAGATTAATAATTCTAGTGTACTACCACCTATTCATTTGGGAACACAACAAGTACCAACACCACTACCACAGCAGCAGCAGCAGATGCACCCGAATTACAGATTCACTGCAATTCCAACCCTTCCTCCTTTAAACCCACCTAATACTCTCCCCCCTAATGATCTTACTTATGAAAGTATAAAGCAAGCCAAAACTTCTGTTATCTATTGGTTAAATACACTTAACGATACATTATCTCGTACTCCATTACTTACTGAATCTTTGAACTATTTTCAGAGTGTTAATGATAATATTTTACAAAAGCTACTAACAAATTCAGATGGTATGGATTATGAATCTTTACTTAAATTGGCTGGCCAAGTGCAACGTCAAGTTGCTGAATTTGAAGGCTATATTAGAAAGACAGCAGCAGCAGCAGCGGATCCTATAACTCAAATGAATACTCAACCTAGTATGATAACGAGATACCCTTCTAATTGTATGGGCAGTACTTACCCTTCCCAGCCTCAAAGTGAGAACAACATTACTATCAATCCAACAATGAGTAATTCTGGAAATATTGGAGCAAATAACCCGCCAAGGGTTGATTTACCAGGTTTGCACTACCAATCATCGTTTTTAAAGGTACCTCCTTTTCCACAGCAACAACAGCAGCCTCATCATCTTGATCCTCATCAACAGCAGCATCAGCAACGGCCTAAGAAGCAGCAACCTCATCCCTCCAAGGCAGCTAGAAAATCACAATCTAGTGCGAAGAAAGGCCAATTTTCAAGATATCAATTTCCTCTTCCGCATGACTATACATATCAAGGATTTCAAGATTTACCAGCAAAGCCAAATGAAGAAGACGATGATTTAATTGAACAGTCCATGATTCTATCCTTATTAGATCCACTTTCAGGTAAAAGATTAGAAACTCCGTTAAGATCTCGTTTTTGTTCTCATATTGAATGTTTTGATATGGCATCTTTTATAGAAATGAATAGATTGAAGCCATTTAAAATTGGTGTTAAAAGAGATAAGCCTACTATGTCCGGCGAGCCTAATATTTTAGCGATTTTAAGTGATACTAAGAGAACTCCGATTAATGTTATTAATCATAACCAAAGAACAAATCAATATCAATATAAGAATCAGCTAAAAATCAATAAACAACGTAATAAGAAAAACAATGATTTAGAATTTTTTTGTTGCCCTGTATGTAAACTAGAGTTTAGTATAAAAAGAAGTGGTGATGTTTACATAATCGGGGAATTACGTGATATTTTAGCAAAACTAGAATCCGATCCAAAATCCGAAGAAGTTGAAAAAATTGAAATTATGGATGATGGTAAATGGTCATTTTATGAAGAAAAGAAAAAACATGTGCAAGAGAAGCAAACTGAAATTGTTGACCTGGAAATTATTTCTTCTGATGATGAAGATCATGATGAATTTGCTACCGCTTCACCTACTCCTATTATACAACAACAACAACAACAACAACAACAACAACAAGGAAGTTCAAACCAAGTTGGAGTTGTTGATGTTTCAATTATGTCTGGTCTCGATAATGAATCAGATAGAGAAATGAATGAATTAGATAAAGGTTTTGATGATGTTGATAGAGAGATTAGAGAAGCATTAGGTGAAATAGTTCCCAGTAATAATAATGGTGAATTTGTTCATGGTAGAGTCGATCCATCTCAACCACCCCCAGGTTATCCGATTTTTATGCCCCGTTACGCTGCTGAGGCTGATACTAATGAACCCGTTTTCTTTACTGGTAACGGTGATGCAGATGACCCATTTGTTCTTGATTAATAATAGCTTCATTCTTTCGGTGATCTGAGCGTTTTTTTAGGTTTTCTTTTGTGTAATGGCTATATCCCAATATTTCATGTATTTTATTCTCTTTTGTGTATTTATGGCTGGCGTTGTTTTTGAGTTAGAGTGTTAATATTTGTTTTACTCTTTTGTAAGAATTCATATAATGATCCTTTTAAGTTATCAAATTTACTAAACATGAAGAAGAGCTCGTGACTCTGGGTTTTTTTTCGCCAGCTAAGTCTTCAGTAGGTTTTTTAGTTTATTATTTAGTGGATTAACTAATCAATTCATGTGTCAAGTCTCTGATTATCAGATGTATGAATACAAGCTATCCCAATTCAAGAAGAACTCAAAGATTTTGAATTGAATTCTAATAAATAACAGTTGTAGTAGTGGCAGTGTAAAATAACAAAAATAGTTGAAAAAAAGGAAATATTATATAAATGTAACTGTGAAATTGTATAATTATAACAAGAGAAATAAATCAAAAGAAAACTTAATAAAGAGAAACTTATAAGTACGTAGTAGTAAACAAAAAAAACAAATCAATAAAAAATCTAGTACAGCAGATCAATGCTCAATTAAAATTAAACACGACTTGGAAATCTCTTATTAAATTCTTTAGTTAATTCATCCAGATCCTCACTATACAAACTATTCGTACTAGCATCACTAGTCTTTCTCTCATGGAAACGTCCACCATGAACAGCAGGACTTCTTAGGTGTGATTTCTTTGGAGGAATTACTGGTTTCTTCTTCTTCTTGATCACAATGGATGAAGGAGTCGAAGCAACAGATGAAGAATTATTGGAAGGTGTTTTGAAAATATTAGCAGCAGGAGCAATGTTACTTGTATGTTTTGGAGTCAGTGAATTACTACCAGCACCATTTGAACATGAAATAGGTGAATCTTCAGAAGTCACGGGAGATAGCGATGATGTTGGAGTATAACTTCTATGTGATACTGATGCTGATGAGGTTGATAAATAATTAATTGGAATTTTATTCACTTTATTAAATTGTGGAGGAGGCATAGATTTTGCCTTAACTTTATTATTTGAATTTTCAGTTGTATCTGTATATTTACCGTATCCATGTGCAGTTTTAGTTGGCGGTGGTGAAATATTACGATTTAGTAATGCATGAACCCTTCTTTGAATCGAATTGGATCTAGTTGGGGGACGTGTTGGAGGAACAACTGGAGTCTTAGATTCTGGGGGCGAAGAACCCATTTTAATGGTCTCAGGTGATGATAAATCCTCGATGAATTCTAAGTTCGAACTTTGTTTAGTGGGTGTATATTCACCTTGTCTATTGATAGCAGCAAATTCCAATAATGAATCTGAGCTAGCATTTCTATTGCTGTATGAAGAGGTTCTAGAAGAGGATCTATTGGCATTAGCATATGATGGCTGTCTGGATGTCTCTCTTGATCTACCACCAGTGAGTAGATCTTTCAGTGAAGAAATACTAGACCTTTTATTATGATGAGTATTAGAACTAGATCTCCCAAACCTACGCTTAATTGAATCGCCAGTCTTTTCACCATTAATCGAATTACTTGTATTCTGTCTCGATAAGTTTCTTAAAAAATCCATTGAACTTCTAATTGAGTTATGTTGATTTGGTGATAATTCGACAACTTCTTCTTTGGTCATAGAGCTTATAATATTGTCCATCGGTGAAGCTCTACCCCCATCTTTCATGAATTCGGTTGCTGACATACTAACAGGTCTTGGCTTTTTCGGTCTAACTCTAACTTTAGGAGCATCAGTTGGATTAAATTTCGAAGCTGGAATAAATGACTTTTTGTTCAATTCGGGGGAAGACTTACCAATATCTGGAGAATTATATATACCTGAAAATGGATCTGCCTCAGCAATTTCCTGGGAACTTGCTTCAAGAGCTCTTGCAGATTTAGATTTGTGTAGATTCTCGCCACTATGAGTAATTTTGATAGCCTGCTTAATATCACCTGTAGTTTTATCTCTTCTTGCTGGCAATGGAGGAGCAGCTGTTGGTCTAGGCTTTTGGGGTATGGCCGGTGCTTGTTGTTGTAATGGAGTATTATTAAATGGAAGTTGAGACTGAGGTTTCATGAAAGCTTGGAGTTTGGAAGCTGGATAAATTTGGGGAAATGGAACACCCCTTATTTTGCATAGTTCTTCTAATAATTGGAAAACATTAGGTCTTCCTTGAGGATTGACAACTAAAAGCTTCATTATAATATTTTTCAATCTTGAACTATAATGAGGAACAGAAGGAAAGGAATATAATCCATGTAAAATTGCATATTCACCACCACCAGCATTACCATTACCATTAATTGCATTTTTCTCAAATGGGGTTGTATAATAACAAAGTTTATAAAGAAACACACCTAAAGCCCATATATCAGATTTTTCGTCAATAGGCTGTCTTCTATATAGATCTAACATTTCAGGACATCGATATTGAGGTGTTGTATGTTTCATAATGTCATCTTGCAAAACTTGAAATTCTTCAACATTACGAGGAGGTCTCAGTGGGGGTGAAGCAGATCCAAAATCACATAATTTATAATGACGATCACCAGAAATTAACACATTTTCAATTTTAATATCTCTGTGAATTAAAGGAGGTTGTAAAGCATGCATATGAGCAACACCTTCAGTAACTTCACCCATGATTTGTAGAATTTCAGGTTCAGTCAATTTATTAACCAATCTTGTATTCATGAAATCGATTAAACCATTACCGGAACAATATTCCATCAACATAAACACTTCATATCCAGGACCCGTAGTCATTCTGGAAGCATGAGAATCTATGTAAGAAACAACATGAGATTTACCTTCCAACCTTCTCATCGCATCAACTTCTTGTCTGAGAATATTCAAGTTTGGCTTATCAGGTACAGCAACTCTTTTAAGACAAACATTTGTTTGATCATTCCAAGGAGGAGATATAGTACAAGTGTAAACATGAGCAAAGCCACCTATACAAAAAAAAATTGAGTGAAAGTTAGTATATATTTCTGAAGTGTTTCTATCAAAACGTTAACAAGGCAATTTTTGGAGAGAATAAAAAGAAAAGGTACATACCTTGTGATAAATATTTGGTTATCAGAACTTTATGAGAACCCACAGTCAAGGAAGTACCAGGCTTATAAGCATTGGGAGGGGCCATAGAAGTCATTGTATAACCAGTTGATGTATTTTTGATCTGCTTTGATATGAAACTTTACAAAGAAATGAAATTTATCGGATAAAGAGTCAATGAGTATTTGATATAGTAAATATGAATGCAATATGTGAGAAAACTATCAATGCAATTGAGGATGTCTCGTAAATAGGATGCCAAATGTCAAATGAGTTGAGCGGTTTCTGGAAATGTCGAATCAATTTTGAGCTTTGACTGTATGAAACAGGACAAGCTTAAGGATGAGACTTGATGTATGCGGAGAGCGGTGACTAGCAGTTCTGAAGTCAAAAAGTGGCTCTACAGGCAGTATTTGTAGACTGTCGAGAGATAATAAATTGGCCAGTGAGAGTTGCTTGCTGGGGAATACTACTTCTGGTAACGGCCACTGGAGAATTGTTGATTAAACTACACACATGTACAAAATGTACAACTAGCGCCCAAGCGCTCATGACATCTCAGCCACCCGCGCCATGTACATCTAAGCCTAGGACTTGAGGCTCAGTAAGGACGGAAACGCTTTTTATCCTTCTTTTCCTTATCTTTCTTCTTGCCGTGCTTGCTTTTGTGCTTCTTCTTGTCCTTCTTATGGCTGCTATGGTTCTTGGTTTCACCATCCATCTCTTCATCAATAGGCTCAACAACACCGCCAAAAAATTCAGTTCGGGTATTGGCCAGAGGCTCACTTGCTTTCCATATCTTAACGTAGGTATCTTCTCCTCCAGTGTAAATCAACCCATCATAAACAATAAAATCCCTAACAACTTCTTCTCCATGTCCGCCAGGAAGAATCAATTGCTCTTCAGTGTTGAAAGTTTCGGAGACAGGATCGAATTTAAATATTTTCACTTCAGATTTACTATTTGACCCACAGCAAACATAACCAGGAGAATATAAATCAACGACATATTCACAACCCCAAGAACCTCTTATGTCCCCAAGCTCTTTAGGCTTTGGTTCAACCATTTCTTCAATCTGTAAATTAGCAACTTCATGAATAGCAAATGTTTCCATATGCGATAAAGTAAAAATTCTATTATCATTCAAAAAATTTGTTGAATGAATTGAAGTAAAATTAATAACTTGTAACAAAGCGTCTTCTTCATCTTTAATATTCAGATCATATAAATTAACATAACCATCAGTTGATCCACTTAATAGTAGATTCTTCCTCGTTGGATGGAATTTTATATCTGTAATATCATCATTATGTGAATCAATGAATGATCTTAGAGGATGCTCTAAATCTTCTAAATCCCACAATATTAGTTCAGAGTCAGTACCACTTAATTCAGTGCCTGCGGCAATTAACCCATGTCTTGAGTCTAAGGATAAAAAAGGTAAGTTACGAGTGTTAGTTAGGGTAGCTAATAAGGGTTTCTCTATATTTCTTAAATCCCACAGTTTAACGGTGGCATCATTGGAGCATGTAGCTATTATATTGTCATCGACTATTTTTAATTCATTAATTGATTGGTTGTGAGCTTTAAACTTTTTGGTTGCTTCAACGGTTGGATCAAAAGGAATTAATTGAAGGTCTCCATTAGTTGTCGAGGCCACTATACCGTGTTTTGGTAATGCCACTAGGTTCAAAACCCAATCAGTGCATTTTATAGACTTCAATAATTCAGCAGACATGTCAATCTCTACAATAATTGTAATGGAAGTTGTTGCAATAAGCCGAATGGAGATAGAAATGAAATGAAAATTAGAAAAAAACCTGGACCCGGGCGTGTGCGACCCAAATAATTTTATTTTGCGGTTCAAGCATTCAATTCTAAATTGTTTATTCTGTTTTGGGACTTCCCGTTCAGTGCCATATATCCTATACAGTACTCCCTTTCTATTTGTTACCGGTTGCTTACCTTTAAATATAACCTTACAAAGTCCAGTGTGATCATTTAAAACGTGTTGAAACCCTAACGTTCAGTATATTTGGACAACCTCAACAATATCCAAATGAGTAGTATTAACAAATCAGGAACTCGTTTTGTTCCCAAAGTTAAACAGAGGAAAAGACCCGGTTTAGCAGATGCAGCAAGAAAAACACAAGAAACGCCAAAGAAGCAACTTCCAACTCCTCAAGCAACGCAAGCAACACAACCTTCTGTGTCACCTCCAGAACAAACAAAACAACCACCCGAGGAAGATAAGAGATTTAAAGATGAACCAGTAAGCAAGCAAACTCAAGTTACCACACCAGCTTCTCCTATTTCTCAAAGTGTTCCTTCTGTTATTGAAAGTCCTATTTCCCAAATTCCTCGAGTCCAGATTACTCTTTCTAAATCTCAAGCCGATGATAACAACAACAACAACAACAACAACAACAACAACAAGTCCGTTGATCTCTTACTGAAGTCAGCAATAGAACTTACATCTGGAATCGAGCCAAGAAGAGATAGTATTACAAGCATTGCATCAACACGTACTGATTTGATTGCTCCATCTATTAAAGTAAGAAGAGACTCTGAGAATAAAAATCGTACGCCATCAATCACAACAACGCGTTCAATTAATTTAACTGCACCAAGTTCAAGATCTCATGAAGCTATAAATGCAACGGCAGCGTATCAACGACAACGTCGTTTGTCATCTTTATCATCGGATGGCCCTGCAACTGGTGGTGCTAGAAGTAGGAGAGCAAGTAGTGTCAGTGGCGGTAGATCCGGTAGTATTGGTGTATTACCCCCAATTTTCGGACCAAGATCTAGACGAGGATCAACAACATCAGCACTTGAATCTGAAGGTGAAAATGGAGAACCTGGGCCTGTTAGAATTGGTATTCCTGTTAGTATTCCACAAAAAAGAAGAAGATCATCTGTTGGTAGTACTTCAGTTAGAAGAAGAAGAAGAAAACAATCAGTTAATGTTGCGGCTAGCGTTATGGAAGAAAGTGATGAAGATGATGTTGGTGGTGAGTTTGAAAAGCCAGTTGGTGGTAAACCTATTGTTAAAAAAACTATTAGATTTCAAGAGCCCTCAAGTATTGGAATTATTAAACAGAGAAGAACTTCAGGTGGTGAAAATACTGATCCATTAGTTGATGATAACGCTAATAAAGCTAAGAATATGGAACTTGTGAATACTGAAAAGATACGTACTGAAATTAGCGAGGAAGAAAAGCTAGCCAAGGCTAGATATTATCTGGATCAAGCAAGTGGTAGGCTAGTTAAAGTGGAAGCTGAAGAAGAAGAAGGTTTAAGGGAGGTTCCAACTGATTCGGTAGTTATCAACCATATGAGAGCAATCACCAAGATCAGACAATCTGAAAACCATAAATTATTAGAAAAGTTTATTATTAATGATGATACTATGACATTAGCCGAATTAACTAAACGTACTATTCCATTTGGTAAAGTTTCCAAGAGTTATGAGCAAGCAGTTGAAGGTGATAAATTAAGAGATCAGAAGAGGATCGAAAGAAAATTATTAAGAGAAAGAGCAAGAAGGGAAAGAGTTAACCCAGATAAATTGTTAGGAGATGATGAAGATGCCAAGGAAAAAGAAAGAGCTGAACAAACTAAACAATTGTTAAATGAAGATAGAGAGGAGCGTAGAGGACAACATAATGTTATTCAATTGCAATTCGATGAAACTGGACATATGACATATAATAGTGAATCTACAGTAATTGATAGGCATTCATCCAACTTTGATAGTGAATCAAGAGAAAGAGTGGTTGAGAATCCATATGAGAATCCAGTTACTTCGGCAACGTATTCTAAAAGAAGAGTGACTGAAAGATGGAAAGCACAAGAGGTTGCTGAACTATACAAAGCATTTTCTACATGGGGTACTGATTTCGGACTAATTGCGCAATTATTCCCATATAGAACGAGGAAACAAATCAAAGCCAAATTTTTGTCCGAAGAAAGACTCAGACCACATTTGATTGAGTTTGCGTTGCTAAGAAAGCTACCAGGTAATCTAGATGAATACACGGGTAAGACAGGTAAGGATTTTAAGTCTTTGGATGAATATGAAAAGGAATTGAAAGAGTTGAAGGTGAAGCACGATAAGGAAATCAAGGAGATGGCAGCAGCCAAAGAAAGAGCTAAAGTTGAGGACACACACAAGGCCAAGATAGCGTACGAATCGTCGACCAGTGCTGTGACCCGAGTCAGTGCTAAGTCCCGTAAAGCGGTGTTGCTGGAGTTCAGAAAGAACGAGGAGGTTGTTGGTACGATTGACGCTAAGAAGTAGTTCGTAAGTGTATACTAGTAATCTAATAAAAGATGTTATATCTGTCACGTGACTGCGCTGATCGTAAAACAAAAAAAAAACAAATTTGCCTTATCAACAAATTCATTTCGAATAAAGTGACTCGTCAATTAACAACAACCATCTCTTCCTCTAAACAGCACATCATTCTCTACCATTAATTTCCTGCTTTTCCCACTCTGATCACCCTACAAAGACCCTGGACACCCACCCGCCATGAGAAAAGACTACATCCTAGAGATCAAGTCCTCCTCAGACAGCTCGTACCCAGACCTCATCTACCAGAACTCTTCGTCGTGTTCATCCTCGTCTGGTCAAACGCCATCGCACCAGCATGTGATCACCTCCACATGCAATCATTTGCCCTCTGCTTTGAAAACAGCCATCTATCCAAACGAGAAGTACGTCAAGTTCTCAATCAGAAACTCAAACAACAAAAAAACGATATCTCAAACAATCACAAAACTACTAATCGTTTTCATTTTAAGTGTCTTGGTTTATTTTAATATATCTAGTTTGGATCCAATTCAAAAAATTTTATTGAAAAACGATATATCTCCCCCAACACCTAAGAATGAAAAGCAAGAAATTGCAATAAGAATAGTTTTAAATGTTTTAAAACAGCTCTCCTATATCTTGGCTGCTATTAGAATATCAAGCTGGTTTCATCATGAAACTGATTTCGAAATTGAAGAGTCTTTATTAATTATACCTCATGTTGGGTTCCAACATGAATCTGTTACCAAACGAATTACAGTGCTAGGTTTATTGACTAGTCTGATATTCAAACTAATTCAAACAGCTTTACAAGTTATTGGTAGTGTTCAAATTGGTGAGCGTGGTTTACGTAAACAACAACAAAAGCAGCTGAAAACAAGTTGTTATTCAAATGATGGAATAGGTTTAAATGTTTGGATTTCAATCTTAGAAAATTTAGCAGTTGGCAATGTTTCAGATACAAGCTTTCAATCCTGTGTAAATAAAATAATTTCAGGCAATACAAACAACATGAAAAAGAAGAAGACTAATAAGAAGAAACTGCAGAAATTTATCATTGAACAATTATACACACAGCAAACTACGGAATGTGATTTCTTCCCAATAGAACTAATTAAAGATTTAATAATTCATGAAGGTTTTAAAGAGTTTGGTGTTGAATTTTACTTAGCTTTGATCGTTAATGAACCTATTTCAAATGACACTAGTGCAAATAGAAAAGAAAACTTAAAGATGGTGGTTATGTTTCAGAAATTATTGCCCAGAAGAAAATTATTAGAAACTGTTTGGAGGCGTTCAAGAAAGTATCTAAATTAAAGCATTTGTTGGGTCGCCATTCGCTCGCATATTTTCACTACTTACAATTATTTTTAGTCATATATGTTTTATTTAAGTCACATGTACATTTGTGTGACTTTCTGTCATTTTTAAACTAGTCATTACTGCTATTACACATTAATTAGTACGTCATTTCATGGTTAAATTTATTTATATCCTTCTAGCACCGTTCATCAAAAAGCAAATAAAAAGTATTTATCCACCATTTATTGCATTTCATTATTGGTTTCAAAACCATCTTTGTTTCTGATTTAGTTAATTGTTATATTTTCCAATTGATACGACTTTTTCTTTTTCAGACAAAAAAAATACCTTATCATCGTTATCATTTTTTATACTCAACTTTCTGCTATTTCAACTAATTTTTCTTATTGTTTCCTATTTTTTCTTTTTATTCTCGTTTTTATTTTTTGTTTGTTTGTTTGTTTTCATAATACTTTTTTATTTGGGTTTTTTGTTATTTGTTGTTGTTATCTTTTTATTATTATTATTATTGTTTGTTGTATTTTACTATATACTAAATTTATCATATCCTATCACTCTGCCATCATTATTTATCGTTATATTGAATTGACAATTAAAGTTAGGAAGGAAATTGAAAGAGAAATTAAGTCACATAGCAAGAAAGAGATTTTATTTGAATTCTATTTAAGCATTAGCCATACCTGTTACCTGTTATTATTTTGGAGTTGTGAATTGAAATTTATTTATTGGAGTTAATATATTGCCAGTGTAGTTGAGATTGATATTTTTAAAAGAAAAAAAAATTTACACGCACAAAATGTCTGTTATATTTGCTTTTTTTTTGTTTTGTTTTGTTACCACAATATCACTATTACACTTAAAAAATGATAAAATCAATGTTTTTTCAGTATTGCTTTTTTGATTTTAAAGGATTTTTTATATATTTACTATTATTGTTTTATTTTTTATTGATTTAACTTTCTCTGCTTTCTTTTTATTTTTATTTTTTCCACAGTTTCTTTTATGTCTCTATATGGTCAGTTCATGCTACCCTACCCTGATTTTCCTTTCGTCTTCTAGTTTGTTTATCTTTTTTTATTTGTTTCGCATTACATTTATTTTATCGCCTGCTTTTTTTCTCTAATTAAGTTTTCTTTTATCCTATATTAGAGAAATACGACTACTGCAGTAACAATTCCAATCGATAATAAACAGGAACGCTTAACGGGGTAATTGGATTTGTTGCCCAGCTTTTTTTGATTCAATCTATGAGTTATAATGCGCTGGATTAAAATATGGATCAACTGACTCAATCAGAAATCCCCATTCTTCGTTCAAGTTCATATAACCTGTACATATTCTAGACCTCGTTGTTATTGGTATAGTGATGTGATACTATAAAAATTCTCTAAGTGATGTTTTGAATCTTTAAGTCATTGCTAACTAGGGCGTGAGAAGGGGGGAGTCTCCAGGTCCTTCTTATTCAAACGAGATCATCACTCCTAATCATAAATATGAGAAAATTGATCATATACATTGGTTTATAGCAGTCTTGAAATATCGTTGGATGCGCTCAACTTTTTTTCAAGAGAAAGAGTTCTGAAATGAAATCCCGAAAAATTGGGCAGGAGTGTGTAATTCGGATCCTGAAAAAAAAAAGTAAGAAAAAAGCTAAAAGACACTTTAAAAATAAAATAATAATTCAGTGTTTCAACCATATTACGTGGCCAAATAGTAAGCATATACAAAATGTATTCTGTAATCGGAAGAGAGGATTGCTTGATTAAGATAGATACTTCTTTAATTAAGAGGATCTCATCTCCTGCAATTTCAATAAGCAAGATAAGATTAGGTGTTGTTGCTATATAGTCGCAAATAGCAAATAGCAAATAGCAGCCCACAATCTCGTAACATTACAGAACACCAGCCATTTAGTGGTATCAAAGTTTAAGCAAGGAGATATATATGGATATAACTAGACAAATGATAGACCTTTCATTTCTTGAATAAGGTTAGCGTCTCCTCAATTCCTTCGATATAAGCTGTCAGCAAAATTGCTTTGGCGGTAGCTTGCTTCAATCAAGGCTTGTTCCGCTCACCCAAATACCCAAATCTGCCCCGATATGGCCCCTATAAAATTCGGGATCAAAGTTAGGTAGTTGCCCAAGCAGGTATACCACTTTTCAGGGAACAAAAGAAAATAATAGACTTATTAAGGGGTCGTATAGCCATGTAATCCATTTGTCCCAATCCGGACAGTTCTCTTTCTGTCAGAGATGTTGCGTGTCAACAAGAAAAAAAAAAAGGAGCGAGCAAAAACAGTGGTGGCCCAATCAGGAAGCACCCACCTACCTGGCCCGGTGGACCCGCACGGTGCTTACGTGATGTTTACGTGGTGCGCACGGGGAATAAGCTCAAGAGAGGGTAGCACTAAGCGCGCCGCGGCCGCCTGATTTGTGGGTGCAGCTTGCGTGGATCGTTGTTTACAAATTAGTACCACCTTTGCCTGATTCGGAGGCAGCAGAGATCGTATATATAGAGGAGAGCGTTTCCCATTTCTCGTTTTTCAGGTGGCCGTTTCAACTGTTGCCCTTTTTCCCTTTTCCTTTTCCCTTTCTTCTTTTCCCAGACAGACTTTTGTTTCTTGCTATCTTATCACAAACTATCGTTACAGAGAAAGTCTAACTATTAGTCATTCCTTTAACTAAAACCTCCCAATAGTTCCATCTCTTACTATAGTTATTCACTCATTCGAAACAAGACTCTACAAACATGCAATTAACTAATTTGGTCAACGCTCTGTTAGTTGGTTCTGCCATTGCTCAACCAATCGCTCATTTACACCATCAACACGCTAAGAGAGACGTTGTTGTTGTCACTGAAACCGTCGTTGTTACTGTTAACGGTAACGATCAAACCATTGACTATGTTCACGCTGACGCAACCTCAACCTCTTCCTCTTCCACCACTACTGCTAATGCTCAAGTTGCTCCAACCACTACTACCTCTTACACTCCAGAAGAAAAGACTACTGCTTCCTCTACTAAAAAGGAAGAGACCACCTCCTCTTCTTCTGCTACTGAAGAATCTAGTGCTGCTGCCACTTCTGATTCTTCAGACTCTTCTTTTACTGCTGATACTAAGGGTATCACTTACTCCCCATACACCTCTTCTGGTGAATGTAAGTCTGCTTCTGAGGTTGCTTCCGATTTATCTGAATTAACTTCTTACAGTTTAATCAGATTATATGGTGTTGACTGTAACCAAGTTGAAAACGTTTTCAAGGCTAAGGCTGATGGTCAAAAATTATTCTTAGGTATTTACTACGTTGACGCTATTGCTGATGCCGTTTCTACTATTTCTGATGCCGTTGAGTCTTACGGTTCTTGGGATGATGTTTCTACCGTTTCTGTTGGTAATGAATTGGTCAACGCTGGTTCTGCTACTCCCTCCGAAATTGGTGGATACATTTCTACTGCTAGATCTGCTTTGAAGACTGCTGGTTACACTGGCTCTGTTGTGTCTGTTGATACTCACGTCGCTATTATTGCTAACCCAGAATTATGTGAATACTCTGATTACATTGCTTTCAATGCTCACTCTTACTGGGATGGTACTATCTACCCAGAAGGTGCTGGTGCTTGGTTATTATTACAAATGCAAAGAGTCTGGTCGGCTTGTGGTGGTGAAAAAGATGTCTTGTGTGTTGAAACTGGTTGGCCTACACAAGGTGATGATAATGGTGTTGCCGTTCCATCTAAGTCTAACCAAAAAACTGCTTTAAGCTCCATTGCTTCTTCATGTGGTGACTCATCCATCGTTTTCAATGCTTTTGATGACTTATGGAAAGACCCAGGTTCTAACAATGTTGAACAGTACTGGGGTATTTATTAAGTGTTTATTTTAAAAGATTAGTCAAGGAAGAATTCATTTTTTATTGTTATTACTATTACCATTGAATAATTTTGTTCTTTCTTTCGTCGCTTACTTCCTTGCTTGCTGCTGAAAAAAGTCACTTATGTATATATACCTACCTACCTGTGTCATTATTATTATCTTCATTAAGCTTTTTTTTTTGACTTTTTTATACAATTTCAAATTTTTCTCACTATTTTTTGGTTCCTTTCTAAATTCTATTAGTTTTTCTACAACTTATTTTTTATACTTTGTTGTCAGTGTTATTCACGTCTTCACTTTTCAATACTACTTCTCCAATGATTCCCGGAAAAAAATTTTAGCTAGCTGAGTCTCTTGTCTTTGAGCTCGTATTCTTATACTTTGAATTTACCTACTCTCGTTAACTTGTTTGCTTTATCGTTTTATGTATGTGTCTCTACTAGATTTTCCTAGTGGTTAATATGTTACTCCCTTTTTTCGTTAATTTTTGTACGTGGTGATCAATGTAAATCCAAAGCGTTTAACTACAAACACTTACGTTCGAACTAAATTTTTAGAAACTACTAATTAGAACTGAACACATTAGTTACGATGCAGCGGCCCAAAACTGAACGCTAGATATTCAACAAACTGACAACCAGTTCTTAAACGAGTAACTGACTATGATTCATTGGGATCACTCGATCAATCGATTCCGACTGCAACCCTAAATTGCAACGACATTTCAGAATTATTTACAGAAACAGGCTAATAAGACATTAGATCTCATACGTATTACAGCATATGACATTTATCGGACTTTATTGTTGTTTACTTTGGTAGATAGCCATGAAGTTCAGGGATATAGTTTGAAGTGGGTGTTTAAAGGTTCAATATGTGTGAGTTGACACCTACAAAGGGGTACTCTTCATTGTGTTTCAGAACAATCATGGATCATGGTTGGTGGGTAGTGACTTAAGGACTTTCTTAAAATGTTGTTATGGTCGACAGATCTAGTGGCGTATCCATCTAATTGTTGTAAAACTCGTGGTGGGTGGTTTTACATGTTTTTTTGTTTGAATCTCATGATGTATCGGCTCTAACGCGTCGGAGCTTAAGATCCAACTTGAAAAACATAACTTACTGCTTTGATAACAGCAGTTTCCGATTTTCAGTTAATTCCCACAGAATTCTGGATAGAGTTATGTTGAGGAACGTTTGTTGTTTCGGCTATATACATTTAGCCACTACTACTAAGCTTTGCCTAAGCAGCCGGTTGATCAAATTGGAAAAGATATGTCTCTCGACTCGATCTGAAAGACTCTATATTCCAATTTTTTCAATGTTAGTTCTCTCTCCCTAGAGAACCCATCGGGTTGATGTCGTCACTTTTACTTATTAAGCCTGATTTCTTGAAGAGAGGAGGGGCGGAGGGCTATTGCTCAATTACAAGTTTCAATTAAGTAAAAGTTTTTTTTTTTTGGTTTTTAGGTTTTTCTTGAAGTCAGTGAATTTCCCGATTCAGTAAAGTGGACGGCGCGCGGCTGAAGGAAGTGCAGATCGCAAATTGTTTTTTTTTCTTTTCTTCAGAGAATTGAATTGAACTGCCATAATGACTGATCCGAATTACAAGAACCCCGTTGTGACTTGGCCTGTCCTTCTAAATGCTTAGAACGCTTTATTGGCTCACACTTAATTAATGAGCTACGGAAATTAAGCGTATAGCTAGCCAATGATTGATGCTTGTTTGAATCTTGAACAAAGGGGTAATTACCACACACTTATAACTCGTATTTCAATTATACATGCAGGTGCCGAGTTACACAAATTAATTCTGCTTCTTGGCTGGCTAGACTCTCTTTCTGCTCAATTTGACCTTTAGACGTGTTGTCTTTCTTGAATTATAACCCAACTCTACATTATGGGCTACGCTTCTCTTGGGTCATGACTCTTCATTTATAAATAAGCAGAAAAGAGACAGTCAAGATCTTGATCTATTCGATTTCTTTATAAGTAAGAGATTTAAAAAAGTAAAGTGGTTAGCTGCGAGGGTAAGGTCTAGCCCCTTTTTCTTTGATCAACAGGATTACCTATACGTCATTAAAACGGTGAGATCCACAGCTTAAACAATGTATGATTGAAGGAATATGATGAAAGAAACACTTATATGATGATCTGAGTAGGTATACGGATACGGAATATTCTTCAAAACCGTATGAGAAAAGAAAAAAGAGAAAAGAGAAAAGAGCATTTTTGCAGGTCCATGTGTGCCTACGTGGCTTTTCTTGGTGTAATTTCAGAGATTCTGATCTGGTGGAGGTCCATTTCTCGAAATTTGTCTTGACCGTGATCTTTTCTTTCTAGTTACAAGCAAGCAGCTGATGGTTTCTGTAGAGAAATTATCCAAGAGCGTAAGGGGAGGAATAATTGGAACAGTCGATCGACCAGTTTTCACGTAATTACGTCGACCATCTCCTGCAAACACATCCTTGCCCCGTCAGACTTAGCGAGTTACGCTAGAGGAAGAGGGGAGCCAACCTGATCCGTATCGGTACTAACCTATACAATAAATCCAAGAAGTGTTCTATATAGAAGATTTTTTTTTAGAGCGAAAAGATCAGTTAACTGGAAAAGCAACAAGGATGTCAAAGATATGGCGCAGGGATACATCTATTTTTTTAATAATCAGTCCACCGACCTGTTACAATTGGTAGCACCAGCTAGTTTAAGATTGCCTAAAGATTAAAATTAAATTTAGTGTAGACCTCAAGACACCACTGCTGCTCAACTTTTTATCGAAGAATTTGAAGATGCATTCCTTCCAGGTGGCATCGGGAACGATGGCATGAAAACCAGAACCATGATCAGCTGAAGATTGGTATTTGGCAAAAGGGCCAGAAACAATGGGTGACATCACTTGGGAAGATATGAAAGAATCCTTCTTAGAAACCTTTTTTCCTGCTGATAGAAACAGTATCAATATTCAAAACTATTTTGCTTTGAGAAAAACCAGAAGGAAAGATGTATCTAACTATACTTTAAGATTCAACAGAGCCAGAGGATTATTAAAATCAAATTTTGAAGTAGACATTTCTATAGTTAAATATTATCAACAGAGAAGAAAAAATATTAGCAGTCATTGATTCGGCAGCTGCATTTTCTTTCATCAATCAATAGGAATTTGGTTAAATTATTAGGACTAAAGGAACAAACTCAAAAGTTTGCAGGTATGCAAGTCAATTCAGCTATACAAGCAAAGAACAGCCAAAGTTAGGATTATGTTGAGTTGATGTTTCGGTTGTTTGCTTTATACTTGATGATGTTCCACCGTATTTATAGTTAGGTTTTGCATTTGTGTTGGAGTATAGTCATTTGATACCATGGGATAACATTGCTAACATAAAAATTAAGTATAACGACCCAAAATCTAATTTTTGGTGATGATGAAAGAAAAAGATTGTAACAGGTCGATGGACTGATTATTTAATAATGTATATTTAAAGGAGTTGTATATAAAAGAATAAGGGTGTGTTTTGTATATTCAAAGAGTAGTCACATAACCATAAGAACATAAGTAACAGAAGTGAAAGTATAGTACACAGACACGTGCTAATTACACTTGTAATTAAGTAAGTAACAGGGTTAAACTGTTACAAACTCTATGAAGTTTCAGGGCCGAGTCAATCACCTTATCGAATCTATGTTGTAGACAAACGGGGCCGACTCGTCGATAACAAATCGGTACAACTTTTTTTTCTTTTTTAAAACGAAATATATTTATATTAACCTATACAATAAGTCCAGGTAGTCCTAGAAGGAACTGCCAAGGATCCTATACAGAAGATTTTGAAGGAAAAAGACTAAAGACTAGACATCCTTACACCAGAATAGTATTACATGGGTCTCCATTAGTATTTTTAAACAAATAAGCGGGTTTAGCTCAGTCGGGAGAGCGTCAGACTGAAGATCTGAAGGTCCTGAGTTCAATCCTCAGAAGCCGCATTCTTTTTAAGAGTTCACGTGACATTGCGTTATTCTACTGTTCCTTATTTTTTGCAATTTTTTTTAAAAAATCTTTATCTTAATTGCAGCATAATTATACTACAAAAGTAGAAATTTCCGTCATATCTATTGAATTATTTTTTCAAGTTATATTCAAGAACAATCAAAGGAAAAAAGTGATATAAAATAGCCAAATCCCAGCGGAATAACAAAACTACAAATGGAAAGAAAGGTATAGATCTAAAAACATCTCATCTCATCTTCCCTACAATAAGCAATTATAGATCAGTTATTATTTTTCCACAATGACTCTTAAAGTAGAGAGTTTGCCACCACAATCATATTCCACATCGTATCTACAATCGTTACAAAACGTCAAATCCTCCCAATCATCTTATAATGTTTCCTTTAATGAATTAATTGATCTTATGTCACAGAAATTATCAGTTCCTGAACAGTTGACACCATCACAAATTGATCATGAATATTTACAAGAATTGCTACGTAAATATTTAAGTTCTGAATCGGACTGGTTACAATTTGCATTAAAGGATCCAACGAGATCATACACTAGAAATGGGATCTGTGATTTTAAAGAGAATGCAAATTTGTTATTGTTGGTCTGGAATCCAGGTCAAGGATCAGCTATCCATGATCATGCTCAAGCACATTGTTGTATGAAGATATTGAAAGGTGAGTTGACCGAAGAATTATTTCAAACCCCAACAACAACAGCAACGAGCACAACGGAAACATCACCGGCAGTGACAACAGAAAAGATGGAAGCATTTAAAAAAACTACCTTGATTAGAAACGACGTTGCTTATATTTCTGATGATATTGGATTACATAGGATTTCAAATAAAGGTGATGTGCCCGCCGTGAGTTTGCACTTGTATACACCACCTTATGCTAAAAAGTTTGGTTGTAATACTTATTCTGATGTCGGTGGTACGAAAACTCATGTTAGTATGGCTAATTTGTACAGTTGGAATGGCAAGGTTATTAATCATGAAAATCATTCGAATTGTTAAATGAATTAGAATTGTCATTTTCAATGATAGAGTATTTATTATATGACTTGTTATTTGTTGTTCGTGCTTTGTTTTTATTCGCTTTTTTTTTGCTTGGTATTTATTCGGTTTACAGCATTTTTTCTTATAAATTTTTCTATGGCATTATACGCATTTCAATTTGATACATCTTTTTAAAAAATTATTTGACTTAATAAAAAATAAAGTATATTTATAGAGCTCAAGGTGAAGCCATTTCTCAGAAAGTGTATAGTAGGCTAAGGAGAGGAAAAGTTAAAAAATTAGGAAAAAACTAAAACAAAGGAGTTGAAACAAAAAAATTTAGAAAAACGAACGTAATATAATAATATACAGTAGACGAAGAAATTAAAAGAGAAAAGAAAGAACGAAAAAACTCATAGATCATCAATAAACAGAACACCAGAGTCTTGCGGGACACTATGGGGAAATCCTCATTAGAAGTACAATGAAAACAAAGAGAGAAACCATTAGGAGAATAGTTTCAGCTACTAACACCTCTAACCCAATATTGAGCTTTATCGGCACCATTGACACCATAAACACTCTTGAATTTATTGTTCAGTTTGATACTTAATTCATACCTTTGCTTTCTTAACTGTTCGCATCTATCAAATAACTTGTCTCTAGCCAAACGTAACTTTTTAGCCTCTATAGAATGGACCATTTGGGAAGAAATATCTGGCATCAAATCATCCAAGAACTTCAGTTCTCTTTCAATTTTCTTAATCTTTGTAGATAATTGCTCAAATTGCTTATTCAACTGTTTCAGTTTCAGGTCGGTATGCCCCTCAGCAACTTTAGTAACTGTAAATTGTGAAGGTGTTCTGGTAAGATTTGCTATTTTGTGAAAATCAATCTGAGAATTAGAATACTTCATACGAGTTTTACCAACGGCAAGTCCTGGGAGTGTGTCAGGTTGTAACGAAGTGGAGTTCAACATTGACAGGTCACTTTCACCGATGGATGTCAGAGTCGAGTCATGCTCTGTATCATTAGTTGTATCTAAAGAAACAAGGGAATGGTCAACATTATTATTAATGGGTTTTCCCACGGAGCCAGTGAAAGTGTCATATTCTAATTCCAAGTCATCAAAATTGGATATTAACCCTGAACTAAAGGTTCTTGTTCTTGAGATGTCTGGATCAACATCGGAGGAGCTGGCATCGGAAACTAGGAAGCTACTTTCAGCAGTGGAGGGCATAGTCTTGTTATTGACTTGATCTCTATCTTCTTCTTTCTCTTGAGTTTCAATATTAGTTTTGATTGGATTTGCCCTGGAAGAAGCGGCCACATGAGCAACTTCTTCAATGGCGTTGTAGTCAGCTAAATCAAACTTAGAAGATGACGAGTTGTTGCTGGATCCTACGGAAGTGATTGGCTTAGGTGGTGGCTGGATCGTGGCTGTAGATAGCATCATGTTGACCTTATATGATTGGGAAGGAAGTGTTTTTTGTTGGTTGCAAGGGAACAAGTATGTCCTTCTTAACCTCTCACAATTGCTAAACACTGTCAGTCCCTTTTACAACAACAACAAAAACAGCAAAATTGTGAGCGTGCGCGAACAAATCCGGAAACAACAACAACACGCGCGTCGTGTCTGTTTTTGTTTTCTGATCTATCGTGTTTTTCTTTTCCTTCCTTATCGAAAAGACTATAGGTACCGGCATTGGATCGAATCAGAGAGAAAACACCACGAAAATTTTAAATTGATAGTATATAAGGTAAAAGTATAACACACAATACTATGAAAACGGAAAACAATTCTATAACACAAAAAAACGAATAAAGGTAAACGAAAGAAGGGAGACGAACGAATAAAATAAGAATGAAAAAAAAATGTATATATAAAGATAACAAAATGAAAAAGTTGAAAAGAAGTCGACTCTAACCTTAATAGAAAGAAGATATAAGTGAAAAACCCAAGCAAGTGAAAAAACCAAAAAAAAAAACCTCTTTATTTATTTTAACTTATTAAACCTAAGCCGAAGAAACAGAGATTGTAACAGTGGAAACTACCCTGGTTATAGTTGAAGTAGTATATGGTTCATCATCACTGTAGCTTGAGGTTAAATCATCCTCAGCGTAATAGACGTAACAAGTTCCATCTACAGATTCGGTATCATAAGGAGTGTAACTGGCATAATCTGATGAAGAAACAGGACTAGTTGAAGTGACTGACGGGGAAGCAGCGGCCGAAATTGAAGTTTTAGATGAGGTAGAAGAGGTACTTGAACTAGCAACAGATGAGGTACTTGAAATAGGTGTTGAATTGTTGGATGAGGTCTTTGCTTGAGTAGTTTGAGTTGAGGAAATAGAAGAGAAGGATGTGGATTTAATGGAGCTACTGGTAGATTCTGGAGAAACAGACAAAGAGTTAGAATAAGACGAGGTAGTCGTTGTAGCTGTGGAGGAGCCAGAGGAACCAGAGGAACCAGAGGAACCAGAGGAGCCAGAGGAATCAGAGGAACCAGAAGAATCAGAGGAACCAGAAGAACTTAATGTAGAAGTAAAAGAGGAGGAATCTTGAGTAGAAGTTTCTTCTCCACTTGAACTAGCAGTTGAAGCATTAGAGCTGGACGAACTGGAAGAAGAAGAAGAAGAAGAAGTAGAAGAAATAGAAGATGCCTCTTGTGATTCAGAAGCAGCAGTAGATTTAGCATTACCAATAGTTGAGACATATTTGTAAGTAATAACTTGTTCACTAGCAGAAGCGATTGTTGAAGTGTAAACTTCTTCAACCATAGTAACCACATTATCATGAACAGTAGTGGTAATAGTACTTAAATATGTTGTTGAAAGATCAGTTTCGGTGGCAGTTGCGTCTTCGGTGACAGTGACATCTTCATCATCATTGTCATCACTAGATGAGGTAGTAGAAGGAGAAGATTGAGATTCGGTTGAAGAAGTGGTTTCTACAGTAGATGTAGTTTGTTCAGCAGCAGTAGAAGGAGGTTCACCAGTGACAGTAATAGTGGAAGTTGTACCATCTAATGTGACTGTTGTTGTATAAGTGGTGTACTCAGAAATTGTTTCAGTTTGCTGTTTCACTAAGGTTGTGGATTGAACGGTAACAGCATCAGCAGTAACATAAGCATAAGCTCTTTTCTCTAAGCCTGGTTCTTCTATGTTTTGTCTGATTGGTGCTGTTAAAGCAGTTGATAAAAAGAGAGAAAGTATTATTAAGTTCTTGAATAACATCTTGGGGAAAGTTGTATTTATTTAATGAATGAGATATAGTTGGAATAGAGCTAGTAAAAGAGAGAGACTAAAGTTGGAGTTATAGTTTAAAAAATATTAGAGACTGTAGATTTGTAGATACTAAAAGGGAAACGAATGACTAGTATAACAAACAGTAAAGAGAAAGAGTAGAAGAGGATTCAAGGGGGTGAATGTGGGAAAGACATCTTCTTTATATATTCCGCCAGCGTCCTCTCTGAAACAGAGAGCCATCAAATGGGAGCATCCAAGGAATCTTCCAGCAATTTATTGCATTTCAGTGATGCAATAATAGAAATAAATAGGGTTTTGAATAGAAAAGTAATAGAAATTCAGTAACTAGACTAATGAGCTTTAGTTCAGAGATTTAAGCGACGATGGCTGGAGCGAATAAATTCCCGTTTTGGAATTGTGCGGCAAAGTGCGGCTAGCTTTGTACTGCTTCCACAATTGCAACGTCTTCTACGTCAATAGGGACAAGCACCGATAGCTTCTCTTTCAGAGAGGTTGATTACCGGTTATGGGAAGAAACATGACTGTATGTACTGAGCTGTGTCAGAAATGGAACAGACTAAGTTCCGAAACAGGGTTGCAATATCTCGGTTGAGATAGGTTTTCTATACCACAGTTAGAGTTTTAACTATCTAAACAATACAGAAGGTTAAAATTAACTTATCTAAGTGCATGTGTTCTTTGGATGTATCCAAGTTCCTGAACTAAATGAACTACCTGTCTACTAGTTGGTGATTATCTTGTAGCATGAGATCAGATAAGCTACATTCCAAGTAGTTCCATCTTACTTTAGTTGGAACACAATTTTTTCGGATCACAAAAGTTGGACTTAATTATCTGTATCTTTGATCAAAAAAATATTGAGGATCTAATGAAACTTTGAGGAGGCCAGGATTTCATGTGGATTCCAGGTCGTGCTTCGAGTTTTTATCCTTTAAGGAAGCTGTAAATAAACCAGCCACTTAGTTGACGGCGCTCGCAAAGCGCGTGCGCGTGGCTCATGCGTAATGAGGCAGACTAATTCAATTCAACCCTCTATAAAGTTGGTGAAATTGGGAAGGGAAGAGTTATGTCCTTCTAAGCTTGTTCCATTTCACTCGTTGACGTAAATGACTTGAGCTAGCTTCTTTAGTTGCATTGATTGAGTTTTTTAGTCCCACGCAATGCCATATTTAGCTCAAGTATTACAATATGGCGAAGCTATTTCTTTTACAGTATTCTATTTTCTCACTTAGTCTGGATTAGATTTGAGTTTCGCTAGCATGAAGAGAAATTTGGGAATATTTTTAGGTAGGCTATACAGGAATTGAGTTAGCAAATCCTTTCCTACATTCTGATCTCAGTGGATTTGGTTATGAATTTGAGGAACTACAGTTGAGTAAATATATAATGACTATGATATTTCTTTCTAAAAAAGTATGGGGATATTGATATATGCTTTAATGCTGTTATAATGCGTCACACCAAGCCTTTATGGTTCAATATCCATTTTTCCAAAACCAACAATCTTAAAGTTTCACTAAGGGTATCAGCTCACAAAGACCAAGGGGCAAGGACAACAATCCATTAACCTCATTGAGCCAAGCTGTGTAAACCTCAGGATATCATTGAGCTAAACTGTATCAAATGTCTGATATGGGTAGCATAAACCACGCAGAGAGGGATATGCTATTTGTTTGATCAGATAAGCATAAGTTTAATATAAGTAAGTAATCTTGTATCTTGTGACCAATCAAAACCCAGGGCAGTGAAGTGGGCACGCGACCAGATTACGTAAGCGGGTGGTTGCGCCTGTGAGAATGGAAGCTATCTTTGTCAGACCATGTTCAACTTCTTCAGTGACTAGCAGTTTACAAAGGGTCTATCTGGCGTTTTGCACAAATCACAAATGATCAGAAAGTAAGGAAATACTAGTGCCTATTATGCTCCAGAAAGTGTGTGGATGATAGATGCAGCCACAACTGCAAGACGGGGAACTCTTGCTCAATGGCACTTTCACTGTGAGTTGTCATTTTAGCTCTTACCTTTTTCGTACGTTTTATTAGGATTTGAAGTGCCACTCAATGCCTATGTTGCCCCCCCCCACCAGTTCATAACAGAAGAAATGATATGAAACTCACTTGAAACAGCAAATCCTTGAGGGTTCTGCTACTCCCTTTCTTTCAAGGACACAACAACGGAAACTGCAAGACCTTCATATTACAGCTTTTTTGTTTATTTAACAGATATAGTATACACAGGGTGATAACTGAGAATATATCAAGCAAGTGATGGCCTCATAATTAGAAGGCTTGGGCATGTATGAATTTGCCAATAACATCGCAACACCGAAGACAAAACTCTTCTATTGAATAATCAACACCAATTTCCGTTCCAGCAAGATTTTGAGACATACATTTGTTAACTAACTTGTTTAAAGATCATCTGAATATTAGTATTTCCAATTCTTTTTATGAAACGAAAATCTTGGGCTTTGCTTCTTTTTTTTTTGATGTTGTGCCAACCGTTACTAAGACCAGTGTTTTGTGAAAACGGTAAGAATTTACTTGTGAACCTTTAATGAACTTTTTCAACTTACGAAATTTCATCAATGGATATTTTAAGCAAGTTTTGATTGTCTCAAATTGTTTTAAACATTATTTGAGGTTGCTTATCTCAACATAGAGGAGTTAACCCATATTTGGAGGAGCTGTAATATTGCTTTCTCTCATTACATTAGTCTTGCCCTGATTCTTTTTTCCCAATAGGTATTATTCAATCATTGAATATCAATATATGCTTTTTATTAATCCACTTTCTAATAACACATTTAATGTCTGTTGATTCTTTATAAATCAACTAGAACGTTTTAAGCTCAGATCTTCATTTATACTACACTGCTACATTCGTAGCTCAAAATTTACACAGAAATATTCATATTACTATTTTCAATATCACCATCGATATTGATAATATGTATTATCGAGATCGGTATTGGTCCCCGAAGAATTGAATCACAACCACAACAACACAACACCAAGACACACTACTTAGCCAAGCTCTTAATGCTTGGCTTTTATACTCCAAATCAATCGCCCGACAATGTTTGATGTTATAAAACAATTGATAAATTGCTTATTGGAAACCAACACAGCTTAGAAATCGAAAACAATCTTGAAATTCATTTTGGCAAAGATCTCATTTTCTAGTGTTTGTGTCTTACAACTTCATTATATCAGTTGCTGTGATTCAGAGTGTTTTACAGAGTATGCAATTCAAGTGTGGCTAGTGGGCATGCAAAATCGCTGGTATTACTGATATTAAAAAGAAAGTGCAACAGCTAGAATTAACGGTATTGGGTTTGGCTGAAATAAAGCGAGAGACTGGCGACTAATAATCAGCTAATGATATGAATTCTGTAGAGTATTTAATTGGGTTAATTAATACGGTTCTTATTCTGTAAGAACATTGAATTCAATTATACAGACTGCTGGATTTTCTGATTAACAGATGTATTGAAAACAGATGGAAGCCATTTTAGAAGATTTTACTTTGTTTTAAATAAGTAAATATATAGATTAAATGAAGAACTTGTATAGTCTCTTAAAAACAGCACTATAATTTATGTGTAAATTCATGAAGACGAGCTGGATAAAAATATGGAGGCAAAAAGACAAGACAGGGACTAATAGTTAATCTCTAGATAGCCTCTATCGGCAAGATAGGCAAGGAACCACAGGGGAAATAGCCATAAATAGTGCCGGATGTTACTTAAAAAAATTATCTGGTGCAGAGATGTGATAGTCAAGCTCGGTAATTGTGCCGGTGATGAGCAGGCTGTGCACGCCGCGACGCCGTATAAGAGCCCACGTGGGTGGATGATTCACAAGCACACGACCCATTTGTATCACATTCATTTGAATGGACAACCCGAAAATTCGAAGATTGAAGAAAAGAAAAGCTAAAGAAATGAAGAGGCACCGCAAATGTACGAGAATTGATTGGTGTGTAGCCTGGATTGAGAATCAGTGGCGCCAGTGTCCAACAATTGTAGTTTAAATTTATGCTGTTAATGAGTGTAAGTTACCCGAATCTTATTAGACATGGACATGAACATCGCTGATTGGGCGTACATTACATAGCTGCAGACACTACTGTCTCTAATTAAACCTATTCCTCAATTGTAAAACAGTCAGGGTAGAGATTATTATTTATGGCTTAATTCTCGATCGGATCCAAGGACAAGTGGTGGATATGTGAGATTTAAATGAAGTGATACTTAAATATTCTAAATTGTAATATGACGATGACGATGACGATGAGATACAACCAAGATACAGTAAAGACTGGAGAAAGATCAATTGCGTAAAGTTATTCGATCCCGTCTGATTCTGTTACAACTAGGGGGCCAAAGCGTGCAGTTACGGATGGCCGATTAGAAGGAAATTAAGAGCTCTTCTGAGCACTTGCTCAATTTGTAAATTTACTAAATTGTACGAATTGTCTCTTCTCCTTCTTCCTTTGCAGTACTGCCAATATCTCCTCCAATTTCCCCTTTCTCTCATCCACCACAAGACTGCTGTATTACCAGCTCACTAATAGATAGAGGCAGACAAATCGTCACTTTGACACACCCAAAGAGTCTCAACCAGTGAACACTGCTGTGCTAGCTATAACTCTACTCAACTTACCTACTGGCTTAGAGCCCTTTGTCACTACAACTACCTCACCACCGACCAGCTTACCGTTTCTCCTTATCCTCCTCTTCTCTTTATTACCACAACGCAACATTCCTATAGTATCTGGGTCATCTCTGTTTAACTGTCTCTCTCATTGTTACACCAACCTAAATTTATAGGCACACAAAGACCACAGACCAGAGTCGAATACTATGAGACGCCAGCACAACTCCCCTGCTAATCATCAATCCCAAATGCCCGCTGAAAGTACACACACAACTCCTCAAAGTTCTGAGTTCCCAAACCAGCATTCTGCAGACTTATTGAAAATGTTCTCCCCTAATAATCATAGCTCTGATAGTGCTACTATCAGCCATCATAATACTCCCCAGGAACAGCAACACGATACCATGAGTGACGTTAATTTCGTCGATTCCATGGATATAAATTGGTCCGCTTTCACTAATTTACATGATTTACAACATTTAGAAGATATCATGAGTGCAAATGGCACTCCTACGGCCAGCACAACCACCGCCACCACCACCAGTACTAGTACTACTGCCCCTTCTCATGTAACTGAGTTCTTAAATGATTATTCCAGCTTCATTATGAAACACCAACAAGAACAACAAAAATTGCAATTACAAGTACAACAACCAGTTGGTAGTCAAACTGCTTCACCTGCAAACCTCGATGATACTAAAGGTACTCCAACATTTTCAGAGCCTTCTCCTGGTTTCACTAGTCACCACGGAAGTATGTCGTTTCCAAGTGATGGTTCTTCATTTACAGGAACCAATTTTGACAACCCACAACAACCTGAATATATAAGTACAACATCATTTCCTCCGTCTGCAACTACAAATGGCGTCAATACTCTGAGGAGACAACCAACCGATGGTTATACACCTTTGATATCTCCTGCTGTGACCCCACTTGAGAAAGCTCAAGTTATATCTCATCATAAAAAGATTGGATTTTCTCCTTTAACTTCTCCTGCTCTGGAGTTTCAACAAAGCTCAAGATTCCCTAATAACAATACAGCTACAAGCTTAAGACAGAAAAGAAAGGATGTTCCAACTAATATATCTCCTCCTTTATCTAATTCTGAAGACCAAGGAACTAGACCAACTTATAAACGATCAAAGACCCCAGTAACTACTCCTTTAATGGCACCTACAAATAGTTCATCAAACTCTAAGAGTAGATCTTCTCCATCAGTCAAACCAAATTCGAGTTCCAGAAGATCCTCGTATAAACCAAAGAAGTCTTATACTCCCCTACATACTTCAACTAGTAGTACAAGTGTTTTATTTGAAGGTATGCCTGATGATTTAATGTTGCCTCCACCACCGCCTGACCGTTCTTCGAGCTCCTCCACTTTACCTACTAAAATTGATGAAATTGACCAAAACAGTCAACTTAAACAGCAGCAACAACTACAACTACAACAACAACAACAACAACAACAACAACAACAACAACAACAACAACAACAACAGTCACCACATTCTCAACAGCTACAAAAAAGAACTCCCTCTAAAAAGAGAGAAGAAAATTTACTGTCCAGAGTTACTTCAAGATCCGATCCTTCATCCAATTCAGCTGCAACTCCAGCTACGCTAATGTCATTTCCAATCAAGAAGACTAGATCATCAGCTAAAAACTCTCCAATGTTAAGAGCACATGACAATGTTTTAGTTAATCCTAATCATGATGCTACTTCTGCACAATCGTCTCCAGTTATACTACCTTCATCATCATCAAGTGGTACGCTTACGATGCAACAACAAATTCATAAGAATATGCCAAATTTCAATTTGGATGATCCTGCTTTAACTATACCCAAGTCTGGTTCTCACCATTCTTCTGGTTCTTCATCTTTGAAAACTTCTCCTACAATTCAACTTCAGGACACAGTGAGTGACATGACTGGTATTACAGCGACTCCGTTTACTTTAATAGCCCAGCCAATGCAAATGCCACAATCAATGTCACAATCTTCACAGCAAATGCCTACCCAAGAAAAGAGAAATTCTTCAGTTACATCAATTAAAACGATGTCTGATAAAAAAGTTAATCATAAGTTAGCAGAGCAAGGAAGACGTAATAGAATGAATGTTGCAATTCAAGATTTAGATAAAATGATTCCAGAAAGACTGAAGAATGAAGTTATGGTTCCATCAAAGGCAACGACAGTTGAATTGAGTTGTCAATTTATAACTGAATTACAGAGGGAAAATGAACGATTAGTCAATGAAGTTATGAGATTACAAAGACAATTAGAAGAAATACGGAATAATAATGGTGGAGATGCGAGTAATAATACTTCTTCAATCAGTCCCCTGGAGTTTGTTGATGAGACAAATCATAATAATGTTGATTTTTCTGAAAAGACGAAGGCATAAATGATCTTTTGATTTGGATCAGTTTTGACTGGCTAACTATTTGTTTTATTCTTGATGAGGATGTATTGTTTGCTTGTGTGTGGAAATTGGATTATGTTTAATGTTGTAGTAGTATAGATGTATGAATTTCTCATCTTATTTATATATTATTTCTTTATGTGCTTTAATTTGTTTGAATCTCTCTCTTATACTTCTGTTTAGTTTTAGTTTTAGTTGTTTTTGCAGCTTTGCTTTAATTCATTATTTTTGATATGTTCTTTTGCCTACCTTTTATTTTCTTCTATTTCTTTTCTGCCCGTTGTTATAAAACCACCCTCCTCTTTTTTAATGTGTATTGATAAATGATAAAATAATTAAAATAAAATAAAATAAAATAAAATAAAATAAAATAAAATAAAATAAAATAAAATAAAATAAAATAAAATAAAATAAAATAAAATAAAATAAAATAAAATAAAATAAAATAAAATAAAATAAAATAAAATAAAATAAATTACAATAAAATAATTGAGGATCCCACCCAACACAAATAAAAAAAAAAAGTGCGGAAGCCGCACCAAAAACGGCTGCTATTGTCACCTCACTTTAACAAATAAGATAAATTTATTTATTTCGACTTCACTAGACTCATCTCTCTTACACATTGAAAGAACGTTTTTTCTCATCTACACACACTTAAATTAAAGATAACTAAGATGTCTCAGTTAGAAAGAGAGTTAAGATCCAAGCGAAAGGCCCATCATAAACATGGTGGTTCCCGTACACCATCACGATCAGCATCAAAAACCAGAGTTGAATCCGAAGATGAATCATCATCGATGTTTGATACAGATACAAGCGATTTGAATTTCTCCAAACTAGACGAACTCCTAAAACTAAAGATACAAAATGATAATGGCGGTGATGGTAATAGTGGTGGTAGTGACAGTTCATTGTTAAACGTTCCCGAAGTTATTGCCACCCCAATTAGAAGACATGGAAGTGGGCTGGTTCTGAGTAGGGAAGAAAGCCGGGCTAATTCTGTGATTGGTTCAATTATTGATTCTGATCATGAAGGTGGATCCGCTAGAAGTGATAGCAGCGATTTATCTGATGAACCTGGTGTTATCAAAATTTATTCCATTGCTGATGTGATTGATGCATTGACTCAGTCTAGAAGTAAGATTAATTCTATATCAAGAGAGTTTTTGTTAGGTGAGTTGTACAAGATGATAATTAAGAAGCCATTAAATGTCACTGGTGGGGTTGTTAATGAAAATGACTTGGCTTCATTAATCGGGTTTATTAAGGGTTCAAGATCAAGTTTAGAGTTGTTATTAAGTTTAAGAAGTTGTGTTGCTTATTCATGCTCAGACTCCGATGAAGTCGCCACTGTTGTGATTGATGATTTGTTTCCTATTTTACTTTCACATATTTTCAGTAATAACTCTGCTGACGCTGCCGCATCAAAATCCTCTGATGACAATGATGATTCTTCAAATAGTTTAGTGGTTTCCAATTTCGTTATTGCCTATTTTTCTTTAACTTTGGTTATCTTTGATGGTTCAGACTGTTATGGATTAGAAGAAAATATTGGTAACTTTATGGAGTTATGCGAAGGATTTGCCAATTTAAATTTGAAGGAAAATGAAGAAGATATTTTGGTGAATTCATTTTATGGTATCGGTGCTATCTTGAGTTTACTTCACAAAGGTGGTCGTGGAGTTAATGAATATATTCAAGATATTTTGCCTAGATTAACTAGTTTTTTATCAAATGATTTTTCTAAAAAAGTTCATAAGTCAGTTGTCGTTTTAATTGGGTTAATGTATGAGATTTATGATTATCCTGAATTAGAAGAAGGTGTAGACGAAGAAGATTTGTTGGACCAACAACCTTATTATGATCTCGGTGAATTGAAAAGCATAATCGTTTCATTGATTAAAGAATCATCTAAAAAAATAAGTAAAAAAGATAAGAAAGATTCAAGATCAATTTTCAGAGAAGTTTTAAAAACAATTGAAAAATACACAACACCAAAGAGTAATCTTGATATTGATAATGACATCAAAGAAGATGATATTCTTTATAGATTCCATTTGAATAAAGCTAAGACCCTGCCAATCAAGTCTTGGTTTGAATATGTTAGATTAATCCACTTGAAATATATTTTTGATACTCAATTAAGTCTACATTACGTTTCAAATAGCGAAATTCGTGCCATTTTAATGTTAGATAAAGATAGTAGAAGATTTGATACTTCATTCGAAGATGATTCTTCATTAGGTCCAACTCATAATTGGAAAGATAAGGGCAAGAACATTAGTGGAATCAAGAAAGAGTTGAATATAAAGCATGCTAGAGATGCTAAATTACAAGAACAAATGCATGTGCTTGGTTTAGATGGTGAAGAATAATTTACGTTTGTTTCTTTTTGTTAATGTCGTATTAAAAGTGCTTATATGCAGTTGTACACATTTTTACAGAGGCTGTATCCAGGTTACTATTATTTATTTCAAATTTTCGTTTATTTTAATTTATTTTCATTTTCACAAAATTGTTATTATTTATTTTTATCAATGTTAGTTTCGCTTTATTTCCTTCATTCTTCTATATTCATTCTCATACTACAAGCGCTCAGTTAATTATTTACAGGGGTTTCATTTAGGATTAATTGAATCTGCATCATTTAATTATTTAAGTTTATTTGGAGTTGTTGTTTTACAAATTTTTATTAGTTTATTTTGTTCATTTTCTATAATGTATTTTCTTTCAAATTAGGTTATATTTACGTATATGCTAAAAAAGTCAATGATGAAGCTGCCGCATCAAGGTGGTAATTACTCAACGTTTGTTTTAGTATGTAAAGAACAATAGAACGTTAAGTTACAAGAAGTCTAATAAAGCATACGTTGAGTATAAGGAAAAATATTTAACAAGAATTGTAAAATAATAATTAAAATAACACCGGCGAGCAATTCTAAGATTGAAATAGAATGTAGAAAATAGAAAATAAAGATTGGAAATAAAATTAATAAAAGGTCAGAGCTGTAACTAGAAAAAAAAAATAAAGTCAATGGATAAACAAGTTCAAGTAGTATAGAAGAAATGAATCTGTTGCTTATCAGTAAGATCTTTGACTTTTTCATTTTCAACACCAGCAATATCTTCACCTTCTAGAGCCTTACCCTCTTGTTCTGCAGATTCACCAAGTTGTTCTAAATGACGTCTCTTTGTTCTGTTCATAGCTTCGGAAACAAACCAATAAACTAAAGCAAACACAATACAGCAACAATAAGCAACCAACATGGAGATGAAACCCCCCGTGTATTTTGGGGCTTGGTTACTTCTAAACGTTTGTGTTCCTGTAATGGCACCTCCACAGTATCCTAAGTAGTTGAAACCATAAGTAACCGATTTCTTGGTACTACCAGCAGTATTAGCTTGAACACAAGACATCATGACAATATAAGAAGCAAAGTAGAAATACATCATGTAAAGACCAACTAATTGAGGGGCAACTTTCGATTGATCAACCACATATAAGAGAATAGAACCAGCTAACGGAATGATTAAGGATATAACAGCAACTAAACAACGTTTGTTGGTCCAGCGAGAGCCAACCCAAGTGAAAAAGAAAGTTGAAATGGAAGCAATAACACCAGTAGGAATACCCATTAATGTAGATTGGACTGAAGTGAAACCTAAGTTCTTGATAATAATACTAGAATAAGTTGATAAACCACCATTTGGAATGTTGATACCAAAGTTGAACAGCATAATCACATACACACGAGGGTCTTTGAAAGCTTCAAACACTTGAGCCCATTTCCAAGAATGATTTTCAACACCAGTTGAGTTCTCAGCAACTCTTTTAACCATATGGTATCTTTCTCTTTCGTTTAACCATTTAGCATTAAGTGGCGAATCTGGTAAATAGTAGAAAATAAAGCAACTCCAAACAAATGAAACGGCACCAACTAAGATATAGATATACTTCCAAACTGGAATCTCGTCACCAAAAGTGGTGGCCAAAGCAGCCAAAGCACCATTAATGACAGACGAGAGGAACATAAAAATAAAAGCAGTACGATGAGGTGATTCCACTTTTAGATAAAATTTGGTGATCATTAAAGAACAACCTGGCACGACAACAGATTCCACAACACCCATTAGGAAACGTAAAGCTGCCAAACCAGCAAAGTTGGACCCTGCACAATGTAGTAACGTTAAAGCACTCCATATCATACTGCAAATCGAAATCACTTTACCAAGACTGAAACGTTGAATTAAATAGGTCATAGGCCACATACCGACCAAAGAACCAATGAAAAGAATTGAACCTAACCAAGAATAGTCTTGTCCCACTAAATTATTATCAGTTCTAAAACCAAAGATAGCTGCTGAACCCATCGAGACCTTATCCACTGCAGCCATAGATGCAGAAAAAAAAAGTATAGGTAGGAGGATGAAATCATTCTTTCTGATAAGTTTCTTGTGCTCTTGAAGAGTCAATGGTTTAAATTTACCTTCATTTTCAGCCAAATATTTTAAAGCAAGATCAACACCAACATCTAAAGTTGTAATATCGGAAGATTTAACTGAATTAGAATCTTGAGGAGCAGTTTCAACGACGAAAGTTTGTTTAGTATCTGTTTCAGGAGTGTATTCTCTCGAAGTCATCTAAAGTGTAGCAAAGTTGATTAGTTGGTGAACAGTTACAACTTAGCAGCAACAGGCCCAGTTAATTTGAAAAAAGGAATCAGGCTGGGTTTTAAATGAAAAATGAAAAAAGAACTAGTTGGAAGAGACCCTGACAATCGGCCATACTTGGAGATAAGGTTAAACGTTGTATAGAGAAGAAGCCCGACATGAGATGACCAAACCACCATTGTTGGTGTCCGTCCACTTTGGGCGCATTTTGATAGGAAAATCGAGGATCAAGCCAAGGTAGCTCGAGACGATCTGCCTTGCTCTTTATCACACGACTCACGACCTTCCAGCCTGTCACCGATAAGAGCATTTGAGGTGCACAGCTAATTAAACAGTGTGGAAGCTACTAATGAACCACTATGAATACAGGGTCCTAAGGCTGTACAATCCGGATCTTCGTCTCGAGCTGCCTGCTCACCAGTCCAACATTTGTATCTCCAAAGATTTTGCCGGTTCTATATATATATGAGAAGATAAATTATACAGCTCGTCTACAACTGAGGATGATAGTCTAATAACTTTTTAGTCAGATGATATATTTGGTGCATAGTAGATAAACATTAAAGAGATAACAGAACTATGAACCAATTCGGGCATGATTTACCTCTAGATGAGTTAAGAATTCTCTTGCATTAATTGAATGAACTCTTGATAAATGTTCTAATAAATCATCTCCATTTTTAGTAGATTTATTTACCCACATTAAGACCAATTAGCACCTGTAGGCTCAAGTGCTTTAGTAATTGAATCTTTTAGCGTAAATCATCAAATATCCGTGAGATCAGAAAAATATTCAATCACGTAGTCGCTTATATACGTTTTAGGCTAAACTAAATAACGAATATGATGGCACTCAAATTCATAACATCGTCATGCGCAACTCCTATTTATCCCATTTATCTCACTGAAACATGATGACTTGAATGAATGACTCGGAGTCATAATTTATAATCATGGATACATCCACAACAGCAGAGCCACCAAGGAAAAGCTTATGTTTATTTTATAACTGCAGCTCTCCAAACAAAAGTTGGTTTGGTTTGAAAGCTTTCTAACTTCATTTCCTTCCCGTAAACTTCCACAGCAAAAAACTTTCAATGCTTATTTGATATAAATCGTTTGTCAGTTGACTTTAATTGTCTTACATCGGAGAGCTATTCTGTTATCTGTTTTTTTCTCTCTGATAATTATGTTTTCTACCTCCCAGACTAGCCTCATGAAACTATTTCATAGCTATATTTTAAACAATTGGAGATTAGTAACGTTGATGGATTAAGAAAACCTAAATACATTGAACAGCCAGAGTGTGGGTTATCAAGAAGTTTCAACTTTTTTGAAAAACATGCACAAGCTTTTTGATTGTTTAGCTCTCAAATTCCATTTGGTTGTGCTGTACATTTCAAATGAGAACATTCATTCAATTTAGAAGAGTTAGAGCTTGATTCAGTTGGAGCCAATACATATCATAGCTTTCCTAACGATCTAAAAAAAAATGAGCGTGGGCTTCTTTTATCCTATCCTTGCAACATCAAAAATCACACACTTAAAGTTTTTACACTTGAGTTTAATATACCTTTCAGAGATAAATACAACTTTAAGACATATTGGTGACTCCAATTATTCCATCTCATTCTATAGGACGCAAAACAAGGGGAAAGTAGAGTAAGTTCATTGGCGGGAGTTTAAACTGAAGCTTCCATTAGTAGAGATTGAAGTTGAAATTGAAATTGGAATTGGAATTATGCTTTATTGCCATGGCATATAGCTGCTAGTTTTGGTTATTTTTTTCCTGATTTCGTTTTTGGATGGTTTACTCGATTAGTCTATTTCAGCGTGCTTTATGAAATGAGAAATTGGGCCATTTCAATTGCTGTATTTATCTTAAACTGGTAACTAGTATATATTCTACCCCTTTTCAGTTTCAGTCTTGCAGTTCCATATATTAATTTCTCTTACTAAACCGTTAATAGCCTAGCTTCTTGAAACATACTAATTTCATCACATGAAACGTAACAATGCAAATGTTTGAAGTCCAAACTCTTGAGTCAATCCAATTTTCTTTTTTGTCCTCTATCTATCTTATGTGAAGCCAGGTCATCTAGTCCTTTTTATCCATTGTACCACGTAATATATAAGGGAGCTCAAGCTGGGCTCAACTTAGACTCTCGGTCGTGATTCAAGCTATTCTCGTCTAATTAGGTGTTCGATATATCGGTAAGGACTAACACCCATAAATCATTCTATATGGAACAATTTCCTATTTGAACTTCCCGATCATATACTTCCCCTAGCTATATAGAGATGTGATATGTATCTCTATCCATATGTGATCCAACCTGCTTACAAAGTACCAGGTACCATGTACCAGCCAATTACAAACCGATCAAATGAACAGCATTCTCTTTGAAATTGAAGATCAACAGCCTGGGTTATCTTTTTTTTTTTTCTATGCAACTGACGGAATGATGATGAAAAAGGAGGCTGTATTAAAGGAGGAATTAGTCTGCAAAAATCAAAAATCTGAAGATCTTATAAAAAATACAATTTAGCTCCAGTTATTAATTAATTAAACTGAAGAAAAAAATAAATTGAAATTAGCTTCTCAAAATTCCAATTTACAGCAGCAGGTTGCAAGTTCTAGTTTGAGAGATGTGAATTCTATTAATCTCACCAGTTTGACCAAGCAGCAGCAGCTTATAAATGTAGATGCTGTCACCCGGTGAGAAGGAAGAAGAACAATTGTAATTGGCCAGTTTCCAGATTCTATTCTCTCCAAGGTTCCATGGGGCTACCAATGCCAGTAATGATAACTAGTATTATTGTACTCAGTGTTGAAACGAAACGAAACGAAAACGAGCGAGGGCACAAGCCTTAATCGAAGCAAATCATCTGGCTCGTCAATTCGAACAATCAACACTCCTTCACAGGTTCTTCTGCAACACAACTACCACCACCATCCATGACTGAAGATATACAGCCTTTGTCCACAGAGAACTTGAGCATACACAACATTCTGTCTTCTTCCAGCAACGACAACGACGACCGCGTCCTTGGTCATACCCTGGATCTCTTACAACAGCAACAGCAAGGACATGATGGCGAAGAAGAAGAAGAAGAAGAAAGAGACGCCGAAACAGAATACACTTACGAAACGGATTTAGTGAATCCACATGATATACAGAAAGAATGGGAAAAGAACCTTGCTCAACTTATCACCTTGGTG
The DNA here is from genome assembly GCA_030557395.1 of Ambrosiozyma platypodis. Taxonomy (NCBI): domain Eukaryota; kingdom Fungi; phylum Ascomycota; class Pichiomycetes; order Pichiales; family Pichiaceae; genus Ambrosiozyma; species Ambrosiozyma platypodis. The sequence continues at coordinate 198,531 of JAKTPC010000009.1, read as the reverse complement.
AATTTTGTGTTAATTCCGGTGGTGGGGAAAATTATTGGTAGAAAATGTGCCCACTTGGTCTGGGATAGATTGGCTAACAGGATTTGGTGATTTATTGTTCAACTCGATCAATTGTATATACGATGTCTTACTATTTTTTATTTATACGGAACACTTAGAATATACTCCTTACGTATTGCATGGTAGAAAAAATTACGAACCTTTATTAACCATCTATTAAACCAATTCTAGAAAAAATTATTAATAATACCTGTAACCATTATACAATTATATAGTTATAAAAAACTCCAAGCAATGCAAAAGAAGTGTGAATTTGTGTGAGGAAGAAATACACTGTGTATACTTTCATTTGTCGTAGAAAGCCTCGTCAACTACTCATCAATGTGATCATAGACACCTCAGCTTTCATCTTTAGTTTTGGATTTAGACATTTGTATACCTTTACCAATTTGTTGACGATTGAAATGTTGAATAATAATAGAAACCCTTTCAATTCTTCACATGACGCTTCGTAATCTGGGCTATTTCTGATCGTTGGTTCTATCCTCGTTAAATAGTTTAATAATAACACAAATACATTCTTCAACACTAATCTTAAATCAGGCATATAATACAATGAATCCAAGTATGTTTCTTGGGTCATACTTTGGATGTTTCCGGGTAAATGATTAATGTACACGTTTGAGGAAAGCATATTGACAAATTCTGATATTGTCAATGTTTTGGTATTTGAAGATGATAATTTGTAACCCAAATCAAGAACTTTTTCAAATTCCACCAGTTTGGAAACAACCTCTTTGGGTTCTTCGTGGGGTAATTTGGGTTTTGTGATTGATACTGTGTAATGGTTCAACAATCTGAAAAGTTCATCCGGGTCGATTCCCAGATTATCAGGATGCAATAACGACTCTATTATCTCATCCAATATATCTATTTCCTTTTGTATTAACTGTTGATGCAGGTTCATTGACACTTGGGGATTGTGATCGAGCATGATAGACGTGATAGAGTAACCTGGAGAAGCACCCATGACAAACGGAGGTATGATTGTGGTTAAATGTAGCAGAAATCAATGAGTTCGAAGTGGGTTGTTCGATTATTTCGTCCTTTGTCCAGTAGTTTTGACTTGACAATTCAGAGCACAAGAGCAAGGCGGAACAGGGGTGTGCCACGATGCCTGCGCCACGCGCCTTAACATTATGTTTAACGCTTAACAAAGGTCTTTAAGGAGAAAGAGCTGAAAGGGGTTGATTGGAGATTTCCTTCCCTTTCATTGTTTACTGTTGCAGTGGTTCCCGCTTCATCTTTATGTTGATGTTTAATTAAGGTACATAAATTTCTATAGACTATTTAGGTCTGGCCTTTGGCCCCCAGTTCTTCGTAGGATTCTCCTGGTATCTGACAATCCTAATGGTTCTCAAACGTTTCAGCTCTTTACTCACTGCATTCTCACTGAACAACCACTCTAAATCGCTTTGCTTAGAATCTTCTGGCTTCAATTCATTCAGCTTGATTCCTTCTCCAATTTTGTTGTTGGTCAAAATGTGATATCCCATGGCATTCTTGTTCATTTTGTCAACATCAATGTTGTTTTTTTCACACCATTTCTTCCCAATGAACCAAATAACTTCCCATGGCGCATCTGTCTTAATGCAATTGGTCATTGCATGGGTTAATGAAGCTTGATAACCTAAGTTACCTAAAGCCGCTGATATAACATCAATAGAAGGCGCAGTGACTTTCAGAATAGAAGACAGGGTAGTTGTCTTGAAGTAGAAATGGGTATCTAATAGTTCATTTTTGGCCATTGTTAACATCCCTCTAATTCTTGGTAATGTTTTATAAACATCAGTAGATACTTTTTTTTGTAATATTAAAATTCTGTCGATGAACTCAGGATTTTGTAATCTACCTGCCCACATTGGACCGGTCAAATGGTTAGTTGAACCACAGAATGAACAAGTTGGACCAACCGGTGGGCCTTTAGCTAGTCCGTATTTCTTATTGTTTTGCTTGGTTTTACCATTTGGGTTGGCTGTGACTTTACCCAAGTGTTGATCTGCTGTGGAATAACATCCTGAACATCTATAAGTTATCATTGTATTGGATGCCAATTCTTTAACTCTAATTGGTGACGTTTTAACCCTAATAAACAATCTAACATAAAAATCAATCGACAAACATAATTGAGGTTCGATATATTTCTTATACTTGGCAGCAGTTGAAGCAATCATGTTCAAAACCAATCTTAAAGCCGATTCATGAGTAGCATCTCCCCATAGATTGGTACCACCATATAAAGCAAAACACTTCTCAGGATATCCGTTACCTGCCAAAACACCCAAGTCAGTACAAGTAACCAACAACAACCCGTCATCCTTGATAGCTTGGATTGCTGTGTCCATGAATGGCGTTGCTGTACCATATGGGTCTAAATCAACAACGTGGAATTTCGATCTATTGTTTCCCATATAAGTTATGGCATCTCCTTCGTTTGGTTTCACTTTGGATGAAATATTGTTGTAATTGACATTAACGTTGATTGCGCTGACTGCAGCTTTACTTAAGTCGTTAGCTATCACTGTTTGAGCTAATGGGATCTCCTTACCATATCGTATGGCTCTTAACCCAGTTGCTGAAAGGGCTTCTAGAATATGAACAAATGGTTCTTGAACAGGAGTAGACTCTTCAACTGCAGTTTTTGATTCTTCTTCTTCTTCTTCTTCGCTGTTTTCAACTCCAGTATTGGTGGTTGTTGTTGGGCTAATGACACCAGCAGTACTGGTTGTCTTTTTAAAAGATGAACCATTAGTTGGTTGCTTATTTCTTTTTCTTTTTTCTTGTTTTTCTTCGGAATAAATCTCCGACCAAGCTCTGATAGCAAGACAACTCAAGTCTCTGTTATACTGTTGAACTGGATTATAAAAAACTTTGGATTTAGGAAATAAAATCTTAGCTGAACCTTCGGTCAGCTCTTCATATTTTGATGTGTCATATGCAGCTGTAGTTGAAGCTGGGGGTTCAACTGTAGCATTTCCAGTTGCTGGCTGTGGCTGTTGTTCGGATGTCATCTTCCTTGAACAAGTGAAGTATCTAATTGATTGTAGTTGGATCAATGAGTGTTTCAATGAGTTGTAAATCTTTCCTGTTAGTAATAGATTACCAAAAAATGACATTCACTTTAATGAATTGGACCAAAAACAAGAAGAAGAACAAAAACCAAGAAAAAGGGTGATGTTGTTTGAACAGTCGTTACTGAATAATCCCATCCTGAGTCTTGATAAAATTTATTTACACAAAAAATTTGTCGGTGCGGCTGGCTCTATCTCGAACTCATGAAATCTTTTGAATAGTCGAAACCGATGGGAAAGGAAGACAATCAATTCTCAAGTGTAGCCAATACAAGCTGTGGCTAATATTTTCTACATCGTTTAAAACAGGTTTCTAAGATATCGAAGTGTATTTGAATCTTAAGAAGTAGATGAAAAGTAAATGTCCGAAAAGAAAAGAATCAGGAGAGAGGGGGAAAATAATTGTAAGGATAGTAAAGTAAGAAAAACTATTTTTAAAAAGAATTAAAAACAAAGAGCAAAAAAAAAAGCAGCAAAAAAAAGAAGCAGTTGAATGACTGAGCATTATGTTTCAAAAATCGTTATGTTAAATAAAAAAAGAGTTACACAAAAAATAAATTTGTAAAAACAAAAACATATATGAAAAAGGAACCAGCCCTTCTTTCAAGATTTTAATTCTAGAGTGTCAATGTGAAAAAAAAATAACAAGAAAAATAATAAGAAAAAGCTCTATCCAACGTAAAACAAAATAAAGAAAATGCAAGAAAAAAATGTAAAATGTAAAATGTAAATACCAGAAATGTATAAGAAACAATCATGTAAAAGATAATCTAGGATAATTAAGCAAAATGCAGAGAGATAAAGCAGGATAAAGAGAGAAAGAATGATTGGGGGGTCAGTAAAGAAAGAACAAGTACTAAAAAAAAGTGAAAATAAAAGAACGTATCATCATCAGAAGAAGGCGAAATCATGAGAACATGAATTCATCTTTAAAATAAAAATAATAATGAGGGAACAAAAAATTTTATAAAAACAAAGATAATAATAAGAAAAAAGCACAGACAGTCCTTTGAATATCAAACATAATATTAATCCAGAATCAGTAAAAAAAACGAGTGTTGTATTTGGTCTATTGTTTTGTAATTGATGTTAAGTAAAACTCTTATGTACAATAATTTATAAATGAAAGTAGTATATGTTGAAATAATTTTGGAATAACTATAGTTGACTGAGATATTTCGGAAAATCGGAACAGATGGAATAAAGGACAACTTTCTTGGAAATCACGAACCAATCATTCAAAAATAGGTCTAAAAGCAGCAAGCAATCATCAAAACACGAAAATCAAAAACTGGTAGTAATCATCAAAAAGCAAAAAGCAAAACAAGTAGTAATCATCAAACAGTAATAAGCAAGCAAGATATCTCCCTTTTTTTTCGAGTACAGTAAAAGAACAACAACAAAGTAAGCAAGGAAATGGATATCAAAAAGCAGAGTTTAAACAGAAAACATTTTTTTTGATCATAAATATGGTGACAATTAATGTCATAAAATGTTATGAAACTTTTTCAAACAGGAACAATCTTAAAATTTATTCACAGCTAAACTTCAAACAAAGTTTTGAACGAAAACTCAAATAAAACACAACACACAAAGCAAGAAAACCAATAAAATCAAGAAAACCAGAGAAAGCATCATCATCAAGAGCATCATAAAAGAAAGTGGCATCATCATATTCTTTATAAACATAAAGATTAATGCACAAAGACATTGAATTGTCATTGGCCACCATACTCACCCATACCACTAATAAAAGCATATAAATCAAAATTCTGATCAACAACCCCGCTACCATCACCATCACCCTCAACATCATCATCAACCATCCTATCACCATTCATATCCATATCGATCAACCCATCAGGAACAGTACTATTTGGATCCACTTCCGGGGTAGGCGTCAACTTCCCATGCTGTTCAGAAATCGAATTATCACCATTGGAGCTGAATACTCTATTAAACATAACTGGTTGTTCATGTGTGTACTCATCTTTAATGGCGATTGATGTCGGGGCAACCAAGACACGTTTTGGTGGCATGTTTTGAGGAGTTGCTGTTGTTGCTACTTGTGGGAGTGGAGCTTGTTGTTTGAGTGAACTAACTGGGATAGCTGGTGAGTTACCGAATGACCCTGAAGATGGTCGTTTGGTTCCTTGTGAAGATGACACTTGATTGTTGGTAATTGTTGAGATTTGGGAGTTTGAGTCATTGTTAGAGAGATGGCTGAATGATGTATCATATGATTCTTGTCTCGTGTTGGAATACAAAGTTGATGTGTCAACGGACATGCTTGTGCTGTTGGAAGTTCGACTGTTTCGCTGAGGATATATTGTTGTACCGCCGCCACTTCCAGTGGCAGGTTGGATTGATCCTGGTGACGAAAAATGCTTTGGGGGTGGTTGTTGTTGCACTGGGGAACCAGATGATGGAGAGCCGGTGAATGAATACATTGGTGAATCAATTGATTGAACTAAACCTTGATATTGTTGTGATAACTCATAAGATGAAACTGTGTTATTGTAAGAATTTGAGGAACTGAAGTAATCATCAATGATTGATTTATGGAACAGCTGCTCTTGTGATGGTTCTTGTGATGATGCTTGTGTTTGTAACACTTGCTGTTGCTGCGGTTGTTGCTGCGGTTGTTGTTGTTGTTGTTGTTGTTGTTGTTGTTGTTGTTGTTGTTGTTGTATATACTCTTGTTGCAGCTGTTCTTGAGTCAAACCAGGTTGCTGTAGTTGTGGGAACGTCATCATCTGTTGGTGTTGTTGGAACTGCATCTGTAATTGCTGTTGTAAAGAGATCTGACTTTGAGGTTGTAAAGTAACGACTTGAGGTCTAGTATGATCAACAGGTTGAGTCTGCATTAATTGCAATCTAGTTCTTTCAACAGCAACTTGTTGTTCATTAGGTTGGTGGGGTAATGTATCTAAAAATGAAAGAGATTTTTGCTTATGTCTAGGAAATGAGGCTTTAGTGCCTTGCTGAGCACCATTCAATGGACCTTGAAAACTCCATGTCTTCATCAAAGGTGCCTTATTCCCTGCTGCTGCTGCTGCTGCTGCTGCCGCCGCCGCTGACGCTGCGTTACTTGGCAAGCTAGCAGTCAGAGCCCTAGCTCTTGCCGGAGTTCTAACATATTGAGGCGATTGGTTAACGATAGGTGAAGCTGGTGAATAAGGAGCACCGATTGTAGTTGGGGGGAATTGAGTCATTGAAGTAACAGAAGCCATTGATGCAATTGAACTTGATCTTCTTAAGGTTTTAATTTTCTTGGTAGACGAAGTGTTAACTGAACAAACTTCAACTAATTGAGTTTCATCATCCATGTTATCTGAACCACTAGAGTTTTGAGTATTTCTTCTAATTGTAAACGTATTATTATTTGCACTCATGGATCTTTGATGGAGATCTTCCGTTGAACCATCATCTTCAAATTGACTCTGCAGTGGGGTGTTGACTATAGGTGAATGGCCAATAGAGGCATTTGCAGCATGCTGTTTGGCCATATGAATTTTACCATCCATGTATAAGATCGAAGTACTTGAATTGGATCTTTCTCTGGATGAAGAATTGTGGTTGTTGTTAGCAAAAGGTAATTCAGGTTTTATGCCACTTGAGCCAAAGGACAAAAAGGATGAATCTTCAGAAGCAATCGGGGTAATTGGGCCCAGAGGATGAGAATAACTTAAAGGTGAAGGACCAACTGGAGTTCTATTAGGAATTGAATCGCTCGGAGAACTTTGATCTGAAGAACCCGAAGGAGGTGAGTTGACCTTAGTTGGAAGAATAACAGGAGCCTTCATTTTACCTTTAGACCTACTTCGATATAATTTCTTAAACGTGGATCTAGTACCTGTTTGCTGGTGGTCATGCTCATTATTGTTACTATTGACGCCATTGCTATTACCAGTAAAGGGAAATTTCAGTTTGGAAGAAGGAGAAGTTGGCTCTTTGGATTCGGAAGTTGAAGTGGTCTCACTTGAACCTGTTCTAGTCATCGGAGTATTATTCTTCTTTTCTCGGCCTTTGAATAACCTTGAAACCTTGCTAGTAGTTGTATCTTGCTGTTGTTGGGTTAGCGATTGAGGAAGAGGCAATGGAGGAGGGGGAATGTGATTCAACTGTTTAACAGGTTTATCAGTTTTAGGATCAGGAGCAGTTGGAGTACAATCAACAAACAAGAATTCGGTGGGTTGCCCATCTTTATCCACTTTCGGTTTAACATGCGATCTTCTAAAACCATGTTTATTGTTGGATTTAGTACTAATCAAAGACTCGTGACTTGACTGCAACAATTTGGATTGTCTTTCCGCCTCTTCACTTTTGAAACGATTCATTTTCCATAATCTTTTGGCATACAATTTTCTTTGAGGTGGTGGAGGAGAAGAAGAATCATCACTTTTCTTTGAATTGTTTGGGGAAAGTTCGTCTTTTTCATTACTCAAAGAAGATGATTTGGAAGATTTACTTGAAGGTTGTTTGGACTTGAGACCATCAATTTGCATTGGCTCGTTGATTGGCGGGAACAACTGTTGCTGAGAAGCTTTGGTCAACTTGAACGGAAATTGGTTGGTAAAAGAGGAAGACTTCAAATTCGAATTTTGACTCGACATGTTCTGCTTAAAAGAAGATGAGGTTGAAGAGTTGGAGCCTGTTGCGTTATATGAGCTCGGTGGTGATTTATTGGGAGAAGAATCTTTTTTTGAGGATTTGGAGCCTTTCATGCGGTCAGAGAAGACAGAGCTATAGCCAGTACAACTCAACGATGGACGATGGGAGGAGAAGAAGGGAAAAGACAGGAGCAAGGGTATATATGGATGAAACTTATGGTGCTGTTTTGGAGTTGGGCTATGACTTGTGATTATGAGATGGAGTGGAAGAGGACGAAGGGAGGGTAGGGATGAAAAAAGGGCAGGGAGGTAACAAAGAACAGAAGAAGCTGGGATTCAGGATAAGCAGAAAGGAAGAGAGTCAAAAAGATAGGATTAATTGACGAAAACTGAAGTTGAAATAAACAATTGTAAAATCGTAGGGAATAATTGGAAGAAGAGAACAATGGGCCACTGGTGTAAAACAATGCATGTCTTCTCTTCGGGCCTGCTGTAGAAAATCTTCAATCTTGCCGTGTCCCTGTGAGCACGGAAAGTGTCGACTAACTTTTTGGCTAGCTTTGCTAGTCCAACTGGTTTTAAGTGTATTAATAGATGAGATTGGCTACCTGACTTCTCAAAGACAGTAATTGTACAATATACCATACACCATGGGCTCGGTCTTTTGAAGATCTCATACTTACTCGTTCAACCAGCCTGGACCATCAATTATCGAGCTTAGCGCTCATCTTCAAAAACAGAACAATCGATCCATTGCAATTCCGGATTTCGAATAGTCGACAATTTACACTTTGTCAACTACCAATTCCAATTACTACCTACAGATGAAGAGAAAAAGATTCTCCTTTACATTTTATTTCAGTGGTGGGTGTGTTTGGGTCCCAATGAGATGACTCTTCGGAAGGAGATTTCAGGTTTAACTTCAAGTTCGGAAGTTGAGAAATTGGAACACCTTAAGAGATGGAGTGAATCTTACTAAGTCCTCCCTCTCATAATTAACTCAGATGGATGGATTCACACTTTCCACCAGATGAGCCTATCAATTGTCGTTTTCAAGGCTTGTTCTAATTTCTTTCCAACGCTGGATTCTGAGAAGACTCTGGGGTGGCATGAGTGGTAGTCATCTAGCAGAGTTAATATATAACCGGCCTGCTGCTCCAACAACTCTCCCCGGTCATAGTTCAGGACATATTCTATTCGTGCTTAAGCTCGATGTTCAACGGTTTAACGTTGGAATTGCTGCTCAACTTTCTTGACTACTTTCCGATTCATTTATTGGCTATCTGGCCGTACTCCCCTATTACACGTAGTATCTCCAACTTTAACAGGGCTTGTCCTACTTTGAAAAAACAAAAAAAAACTGGTGGTAATACTTCCAAGAAATCCCCCATAATTATAGTCAAGGACTCAAGATTCAAGCCGATCCCAACCCACACACTCAACTAGCTAGTTAGCTAACTATAACGGGACGGACGGCGTGTCGACAATACCACAAGCAAAGGAAAATAGTTACACCCGTACACCATGTTTTGGTCGATCGTCCCCTCCCACTCATCCCGCTGAATAGGCTAGGCGTATTTTAGAATCTTGTCCTAGCTTAATTTAACGAAGAGACCCTTAAATTAAGTTCCTGGATTCTGCCTCTAGCTTAAAGTAGAGACAGACTCAAAATTATTTAGCCGCCTGACAGAACAACTTATAATTGTGACAGAGAAAGATGCTTGGGTGCTTGGAAGCGCCAGCCAGTGGAAAGTAGTTCGGGGTACAATATAATATAATATAGAAGACGGTTGTATGTCATCCCGCCCACATCGATGGATGATGTTTTTATTGTCGGCAAGCGAGTTGATGGCCATTTTATGTTTTATTGAAGAGATCCCTCATTTCACATGAAGCCCCTACTATAAAGAGTTAAAAGCAACGTTGCACATGGGATTTTTCGTTATATAATGCAGCTGTACACAATGCAAATCTCAAAGTAAACCACATTTGCCAAACTTAGAGAATAAGAAAAAAAAGAGAACGATAAAAAAAAAGCACACTCAAAGTTTTAAAGTGAAATATTACGTAATTAATTAATTTGCCTTCAAATCATACAATACCGATTGAAAGTTAAAAAGTCTTTGAATAAACATTCGTGGTTGGGATTTTATATATGGCCCCTTTGAATTGAATCCATAACCATGTCACGTGTGTATAATTGAGAGGGTTCTATAGCTAGCTAGCTATAGCTATATATAGCAAGCACACAGTGAGCATTCTGAACGATTGCAACTGTTTAAATTCAAATCAAACCAAGAAATTTCAAATCCATTTGTTACTTATACAAGAGCCATGGTGTAACTGATTGGTTTGGGTTGGTGTTTGTTTCTATTTGTTCAACCTGTAGATGTTTGTTTATCCGCCGGATTTATTTTGCTGGCAGATTCGGTTTCTTTCTGTACCGAGTTGTATCTTTTTGCCATTTGTTAAGATAAGAATGGGTATAGTATAATATAATTAATACAGCTACTACGTAGTGATTGGCTCACACATAAATTAAGATTATGCAATTGTAAATTAAATCATTTACAATTTACAATATGCCGTACCGAAGCCTGTACAAATTCATATGAGATAATCAGAAACCGACTTTTTCTCAAGAACAAACTATGAGGTTTATCTTCATCAAGCTAGTATAAATTACAATTGTTCAATGAACTCAATGTTAATTAATTGTATTCATATAGGCTTGTGATTAATTCACCTAGGCTTCTGATTCATTCAGTTTTCTGATTGTTAAACCTTAACTATGTAGCACGCGTTAGCTTTGGGTTTTTTTTTAATTCACAGATTTGCTTTACAGTTTTTAACGAAATTCCATAGTTCAAATTTTTTTGGTTTTGACGACCTAGCTATAGTGCTAAAATCTCAAAGGTTCAATTAGGCTACATAGCTATTGTTTTTTTTGGCTAGCTGGCCTAGCTTTAACTGGTCTAGATATTGAAAGGCCAAACTCTAAGTTTTAGGTGCCATGTACCAAGTTTGAGGTTTCTAGAACAGCGTTCAATAGTTGACTTGAACATGGAGTTAAGCAAGCTGCTATATATTTGCACTACCTACTCTAACAAACAAAGGATGCAAAAATTGATCACCACTATATGATGCAGATGCTTAACATGCACATGGCGTGATCTACACTTGTCCTGACACTCTCAAGTGAGAAGAAGTGGATTTTAATTGATACATTTGTACATAGCATGATATCTGTTGAGATTATAGGATGTTGAAGCAAACGAAAAAAAAAAAAAAAAGTGATAAACTCACGGAAACTTCCATGTTACGATCCTATGAATTACGTTACTCAGACGGTTAATTAAGTTAGTTTTGTACTAGTAAAAATTTAAGCTTTCTTTGTGATAACATCCCTTCTTCTTCTATTCTTTTACTTGAAATTTGTTCTAAGCCAAAAAAAATTAAGAAAGTTTAAATCTTCTAATCATTCCTTGTGCACTAGCTCTCAGTTCTTGAACTAACTTCATAAAATTGACTTTTTTGTTACAATTTTACGAGCCTGATCAGAAGAACGGATTGGCTTGGGACCATATTATTCATTTAGCAAGGTCTTTTTGGGGTATCTTTCATGCAAGTTGTAAAAGGTTTTAATTCCTTTGCCTTATGCAGCCTTGAATTAAGGTCAGGCTAATATATATACATATCAATTTAATAATCTCACGCCATAGAATCACCGTTGAGACTACTAAAGGAGAAGGGTCGTCTGAACACCAAGAATTTTGAGCCATTTAATGATTTTATTGCATGCGTTCAATTTCATAGCTTTATTTAGCTGACCGGCTATATCAAACGTTCGAAGGATTTACTCCAGGCGATGTATCATCGATCATGGTGGTCCCGGACCTCGTACATATAAACGACTGTTACCCTCCCGTCACTGGTAGTAAAGTTTCAGTTTCGAACGGGAATAGAAGAAAAAGAATAGTAATTCGTCCTTCCGCACATTCACCACATTCACCACAATCAATACCAGTACGTATTTTAATGTTGAAAAATTCATTCAGTTGCTTCAAAAAGTTATATATACTGTATTGTCGACAAGACAATATATTCACAGCACCTACCACAAATCTCTCAAATCATATCTCATAGAGGAGGCCGATTACGGTTGGTCCGGGTAGCTAACAGTTATTTGCCGCTGTTTGAAAGTGATTAGTCTGTATTTGAAAGGAGATCCAGCCGACGAGCTAACTAGTTTGGTGCTTATATGCATTTAAGTCTCTAGCTCCTGCTATTTATGATTTATGATTTATGATTTATGATTTATGATTGCACAAGTATGCTCGACTCTTGCGTATCTATGCTGATGGTATGTGGCTGGATCTGAGATCTACTCTTGCAACATTATAATCCAACAGCTGTTTTGACTATCGTCAATTTGCTTTCGCTTCACAAACATAGGAATTTATAGAAGAAGTTCAAATGATGCATACGCATGATTGATTGTCATCTCACATTAATATAAATAGTGCAATTAATAAAAAAGATACTTTAATTTAAATAATTTTACGTAAATGCTACGGTTTAGAGATAGATCTTACAGCTGGGAATGTACAATTTTATGAAATATGCTGATCAATCTCATATTCGCAGATCTTTCAACTATGTTACGCTTTCTGCAATTTATCTACCCTGTGGTGTAAGTAAAATAATAATAAGTTGATATTCAAGTGTTCATGCATTCATTCATTGATGCATTCACACATTCATTCCACCTCGATATAGTACTGGTTCATTATTTAAACAAAAGAATATACTATTTACCATACAAGGGGGGACTTGCTGAACCCTCCGCATATTGTTCGTCGTATATTTGGCTAGTTTTAACAATTCTTAGATTGTATAATGCTGCAAATCCAAATTTCTAGCCATGCTGATCTAATTCATTATGATGACTTACTTGTACACTATATATAGCAGTCGTAGAAATGGCTTATATTACATCGATTACTACAACCATTCTAAGGCTATTTAAGAATCATGCGTATATGGAAAAGTAACTAATTTCCCCACCCCCTCACCCCACTCATATTTGTAAAGTAACGATGAACATCAAAGAGAATCTAAATATCGTCTTTGCTCGTGCTCGTTTAAGATTTGTACGCTGAACACAGACATACACTCACAGACATACACTTTTGCTTAACAGTTACCCCCTAACGATCGTTCAACGATTTTCATCATGAAGGAACTGAATCAGGGAAACGAATCCGAAAGAATTGAAATTCATATTGAAATGAACAATTAAAGTACGGAGACTGTAAATTTGAGGGCTGGAGAGATCAAGTTATTTCAGCAGATTGTATAAAAAAGACGGATCTGTGGCGGTGCGTTAGTGTTTAGTAGCTAGGTTAGCGGTTGAAAACATCCTACTTATTGAGCTCTATAGCTTGTTGATTTGATGGATTTTGAAATATATATACAAGGTAAGAAATGTAGAAGACAAAGTATAGATTGAGTAGGTTCATATTTTACCGAGTTATAGCTAATTAAGCTTTGATTAGAGTAAAGAAATCGAGAACCAACATCACGTCATTTACAATCAAATTTCTTGAAAACAGATTCTATGTACCATCAAAACAAATTAATGATCATGACCCGCAAGTAATAGCATTCATTTGGAATCACTTAGCTAATTTCTTGGATTAGTAAATCAGCCTATACACAAAAAAAAGGGCTTCGGTCAATTGCTTTCAGTTTTCACAAAATGATCAATTCATTATTAGGATGTTAAGGCATTAACTCTCCTTTCGGACATGCATCTAGGTCGTATATTAATATACGAAAGAAAGACTATAAAACTAACCTAAATTTCTTAACTTTGAACAAGCTAATTGGCAGTGAGTCTCCCGGCCAATTATACAACATGCCATTACGTATACTTTTTGAAACTTTAATCCAGTATCTATCTTTATCCTTTGATAGCTGATAACAATTTCTAGCAATACAAGATTCAGCTATTTTAGTTTCAGCGACACGTGTCTTTATTTATTTGAAGAACTTCAACATGCGAAAAACTTCAAAAAGTTTCCAACTCTATTCACATTAGCTAAATAATCAAAAGCATGACCAATAGTACCAACTAAATCATCTTGTGAAAACTCTTCTCTATTTTTATATAGTAATGTATAATCATCATTTTCAAAATTCCCAACAATCTTGGCTTAATCATCACCTAACCTCTATTTTAGTCTGGATTGGAATTTAACAAAAGATCATAAAGATTCAAATCAAAATTTCATTGATAATCTGTTTTGAATAAGTTTTACTCTCTTCTGTGAGATGAGATAGCTCTAACCAAGATACCCAAAGACTTTTGAATAATTACTCGAGATTCAACCGATTTCTCTGATCAATTGGACGCAAACTTTAGCTAACTTACTCAATTAAGCAACATTATCATTATTTTTTTATTAACCAAAGAAATAACAATATCAGTGTCACCATGAGTTAAATTATTATACAGGGAGACATTATCAAAGTAGATATCAAAACAAGTGTAGCAACATTTGTAGCACAAGCCATTTGAGATGAAATCTCTTAGTAAGAAGGGCACATTCCGGTGATTGATTTCTGTAGAAAATTCTATAACCTTACAACCCCGCCTAAAAAGAACAATTTCAATAATAGAATTGTTTGAGAACCATACCTGGAATATGGAAAATGCAATAAGAAGAATTAGCCAAAAGGTAAAATGACTTGTGAATGGGCTTGCTCATAATCCATGTGGCACTTGAAGTTTCGATTGGATACATACAATGATAATTATGCAAGTGAAATAGTTAAGTATCCTTGTGATAAGTTTTGTACTAAGTTAATAGTCACAGCCTATGAACAAAATGATTCAATGGAAACAAATCAGAATTGGATAGGACTCTGTGGGACTTATATATCTAGTTGAAGGATTTGAGATGAGCTAAGGATAATTGCGCTTTATTTAAAGTAGGCTGATAGGCGCGGGTGGCACATTACTTTTTTAGAAAAGAGGCAAATTGAAAATCTTATTATTTATCTAGAACTTTCAAGTTATTAGATTTGACCAATAATCAGTTAAAGGCATACATTAAGCCCATAATCACTTAGGTTCTATTTAATGAGCATCATCTTTCTAATCTTATGATTGAAAATGTCGTTTGATAAGCTAAGAAATGGCATCTGCCAGCCCAAGAGAAAACTCAAAAAGATTAAATTAGAATTTGATGATAATGAAGGTGAAGAAGACAGCCTAGTTTCTCCCAACAATCCAATTGACGAAGTTGGAAACAGCAGTTCCAATGAAACCTCACCAAAGACAATTAAATTCAAGAAACTATCAAAGGATAAGGCTCAGAAGATCAAACAAGAAGATCAAAACGAAGAAGATGAACTTCCCAGTATCTCAATCAAAAAAGAAGAACCTTATGCATTTAACACACCCATTAAACAAGAATCCAATCAAGAAGATGATGATTACAATTTGATTAAAAAAGAAGAAAACATCGATTCATTACTTCCCACATTTGGCGATTTCGTCAAAGCCCACAATAGGTTAACACTACAACAACTAGCAAAACAAGAAGAAGAACAAACGACATCAGCAACTCAATCTTCAGATGAAGAAGATGTGGATTTTGATAGAGACTGGTATATGCAAGATGAACAGGTATCACATGGTTATTTTAACGATTATGATATGAATGAAGAAGAAGAAGCCTTAGAAACAAAAATCGAAACTAAACGAATCATCAACAAGAAAGAAAAATTCAAAACAAATAATGCTTCTGAACAAAAATGGTTTGATGATAGACAAGCTCAAGCATCAGGCGGTAAGCATAGAAGTTTTGATCAAGATGATGATTTAGATGAAGTTTCCTATGATATAGAATTGCTAGTCCATAGATTAAATCCACCCTTTTTAGGAGCGGACACTGTTTTAAGTAATCAAGTCGAAATAGTTGAAACTATTAGAGATAAAACTGGAGATTTATATAAATATTCCAAAAATGGGTCAAATTTGGTTAATGAAAGAAGAATGAATAAAGATAGAAAGAAGAATGCTAAAGATGCTGCAAGTATCAAGGACTCCACTTTAGGTAAAGTTTTAGGTGAAAAGAAAGAGGACCGAGATAGTAAATCTGATAAAGAAGAAGACTCTGATGATTTTATCAAAGCCTTAGACAAAGATGGAAACTACTCAAGAGAAGCAATTAAAAAACAAAGAATGGATTTACCTGCTTATAAGGCTAAAGATGAATTACTAAACATGATTAGAGAAAATCAAGTTATTGTTGTTATCGGTGAAACTGGTTCAGGTAAAACTACACAACTCCCACAATTTTTATGTGAAGCGGGCTATCATAAACATGGTTTAATCGGTATTACACAACCTAGAAGAGTCGCTGCTATGTCTGTTGCTAAAAGAGTTAGTGATGAGATGGGTGTCTCGTTAGGTGATGAAGTTGGTTTCACAATTAGATTTGAAGATCATTCTAATGAGAAAACTAGAATTAAATTTATGACTGAGGGTATTTTACTAAGAGAAACATTACTAAATGCCGATTTGGATCAATATTCTTGTATTATTATGGATGAAGCACATGAAAGATCCTTGAACACCGATATTTTGCTGGGGTTATTTAAAAGTATTTTAAATAGGAGAAGAGATCTTAAGTTGATTATTACTTCGGCTACTATGAATGCCAATAAATTCTCTAGATTTTATGGTAATGCGGAACAATTCACTATTCCTGGCCGTACTTTTCCTGTTAATATCATGCATTCTGCTGTTCCACCCATTGATTATGTTGAAAATGCAGTTAAACAAGTTCTTAGAGTTCATCTTGGCCAAGAAGATGGTGATATTTTAGTGTTCATGACTGGCCAGGAAGATATTGAAACTACTTGTGAAGAAGTTGAAAAAGAATTACTTGCGTTAATCAAACTAGATGATTCGATCAAACCTTTACAAATATTACCGATTTATTCAACATTACCCGCTGATTTGCAAGCTAGAGTTTTTAGGAAATCTAAAATCAGAAAATGCATTGTTGCTACTAATATAGCGGAAACTTCACTAACTGTCGATGGAGTTAAGTTTGTCATTGATACTGGGTTAATGAAACTGAAAGTGTATAACCCCAAAATTGGTCTTGATTCATTACAAATTACACCTATATCTTTAGCTCAAGCAAATCAAAGATCTGGTAGAGCAGGTAGAACTGCACCAGGTATTTGCTATAGATTGTACACGTTAACCACAGCCATGGAAGAGATGTTTCCCGAGCCAATTCCTGAAATTCAAAGAACTAACTTAAGTAATATTATATTGTTACTTAAGTCATTAAACGTTAGAGATCTCGGTAAATTCCCATTTTTGGATAAACCTTCAATTGAAGCTATTAATACGGCTCAGTACGATCTTTGGTCTATTGGAGCTTTAAACAATTTTGGTGAATTAACAAAACTAGGGCAAATGATGTCTAAACTACCTATTGATCCAGCTTTATCTAAACTGGTTATTTTATCTACATTATCCAGATTTAGCTGTTCTAAAGAAATGATCACGATTGTCTCGATGTTATCAATCCCGCCCATTTTCATTAGACCTACAAATGATGCCAACTTAATGAAAAAATCTGACTCAATTCGTGAAAAGTTTCAAGTTGCAGAAAGTGATCATTTAACACTATTAAATATCTATAGTCAATTCGAAAAATCAAGAAAATGGGGAGCAAGGTGGTGCCAAGACAACTTTTTACATTTCAAATCGTTGAGGAAAGCCAAAGAGATTCAAATTCAATTGATTCAAATTTTGAAAGGTTTAAAATTACCAATTGTAAGCGCTGATATTGATACAGATAAGATTTTGGAATGTTTGAGCTCATCGTTTTATCAGCATGCTGCAAAATTTAAAAAGTATGGTGAATATCAAAACTTAAGAACTGGGTTGATTATGAAATTGCATCCGACTTCCTCGTTGTATGGTATGGGGGACTTGCCTAAGTATGTTATTTATCATGAAGTTATGTTAACAGGTGAAAATCAATACATGAATTATGTTAGTTATGCCAATGGAGAATGGCTTAATGAGTTTGGTAGTATTTTCTACACCAAGAAAACCAAATCGCTAACCGCCAAAGAGAATCAAGCTATAAAAGAGAAAGAATTTGATGAATTAATCAAAGAAGAGTCTTCTACGAGGTCACCTCTCAAAAAGGTTACCGAAGATACTAGCTCTACTAACAACTCTCTGTTCAAGAAGAGAAGATTTGGAGGTAGAAGAATATAGATTATTTTTTGTATATTAGCCATATGTATTAATTAAGATGCTTTTTGTTTTTGAAGACCCGCAAAGTAAGGTTGTGAAAAAAAAAGTTGTTTATATAGTTTTCTAGCAATGTTTAATGTACAGAGATGAAAATAGAACGCACAAGAATGATATGATAGGGTATTATAAAGGAATAAACAGAAATAAAGGAAATGCAAACACCTAAGCAATTGGGGCTAAAACAAAGTTATCAATAAGTCTGGTAATACCTTTAGATTCATCATTAGCATCATTCGGAACCTTAACAGCCAAACTAACAATACAACCTTTCTTAGGATCGATATCGGTCAAATAATCCAAATTATCAACGTCATTAAAAGCAATATAATCAATATCAAAGAATTTTTCAACCTTGGCTAGGTTGCCTTTCAATAAACTTTCCAAGTTTTCAACTTTCAACTCACCGCCTTTTGAATAAGAATCTTCGACTAATTTTAGGGATTTACAAATCGCAGTTGCTTTTTCTTTAGAATCATCACATAAATATTCGTTTCTTGAAGATAATGCTAACCCAGATTCAGCTCTAACAGTCTTGCCAACAACAATTTCAACCCCAAGTAATAAATCTTTAACCATTCTTTTGATAACAACCGTTTGTTGAATATCTTTTTGACCAAAATATGCAAAATCAGGTTGAACAACATTGAATAACTTTGTAACGACAGTGGCAACACCTCTGAAAAACAATGGTCTTGAAGCACCTTCCAACTGTTCGGACACACCAGTAACAGTAACAAAGGCACCTTTTTGCAATTTGAAATCTAGAGGAATACCCGATGGATACATTTCACTTACTGTTGGAGCAAAAACTGCTGAAACTTTTCTTTCATTTGGTAATGATGTTATTAGTGACAAATCATGATCTAAATTTCTTGGATAAGAATCTAAATCTTCATTAGGTGCAAATTGTGATGGATTAACAAAAATTGAAACTATTGTTATATCGTTATCTTCTAAGGATTTGGAAATTAATGATAAGTGACCAGCATGGAGAAACCCCATAGTTGGAATTAAACCAACCTTTGAACCTTGCAAGTAAGCATCTTTTCTGAACTTTCTTAATTCAGACACTTTTGTGAAAACTGGTATTTTTGAGACAGTCATATTTAGAATGTTATAGAGGAACCAAGAGGAAAAAAAGAGTATATATAAAGTCTTGCAAATGATAGATGACTGTTACTCGTTTATTTTCCATCGTACCGATGACTTTCTGGATATTTTTTGTTGGTGCGGCTTAGTGGCCCAACGTTTTTATTATTGAGAGAGTCAGATGGCCCTGACTACCGCAAAGATATATCTGTGAAGAATTATATTTATAAAGAAATGTAGTAGAAAACAAAGGAGATATATATAAATGTATTAATTATTTAATAAATAAGCAACAAAATCATTTTTCTAAAGTTTTGTTATTTTCCATCAATCTAAGCAGATTTCTTAATAACATAGTGATAGTAACTTTACCAGTTGAAGGAACATAAAGAGAGGCTTTTTGCTTGACGTCTTCATTAAAGTTCTTGTCACTTGCAAAATTTATAACAATAGCACCTCTTTTTATATATTCAGTTGGGAATTTATAGTCTTTGGATGGAACGCCAGTGATAACGATATCTGAAGCCTTAGCACATTCTTCTAAAGTTTTATTACATGGTAAAACAGTATGCTTTAACATATGTAAGCCATCTCCTCTTTCGTATAATTGGATATCTTTGACATCAGCAGAATAAACAGTGGCACCGTCATTGGCCAATAAAGCAGCTAAAGGTCTACCAACAATTTCGGACCTATTCACAATGGTAACAGTCTTACCGTACAATCTATCACCATAGTTCAACAAAGGGTTGTAAACACCTAAATATTCTAAAATTTTAACAACGGCTAAAGGGGTACATGGTAAGATCGACTTTTGAGTGCGTTCATTATCCAAGAATCTGATATTTTGATACATGTTTGAGATATATTTGAAATTTAAACCTTCAACGTCTTTTTCTAATGCGACACATTGCTGTAAATATTGATCTTGTCTACCACCAAAAACAGGAAAGTAGACCATAATACCATTAACTGAATCATTTGAATTACATTTATAAATTTCTTCTTCTAACTGATCTTTAGCAACTCTGATCAATTCATACTTAAAACCCAATGATTCGGCAGTTTTACCGGTCCAAGTAGCATACATTTCAGCAGCCGGATCAGCATTTGCTAACAAACCAACTAATTTTGGTGCTGTGTTTAATTTTGATGTGATTGATTTTATCTCATCAGTATATTTTTTAGAAATTTTTGAAGCTAAGATAGTTTTACCTGCTGATTGAATAGCTGAGGACATGTTGAATGATGTTAATTCCGGGGTTGAAATAGTTGAATGATGGTAAACCAATAGAAAAAAAAAAAGAGGTGGATTGAAAGCTGGTAAAAAGTAAACCAAAATTATCTAATTTAATCACAATTTATTAGAAAACACATGGTTTTTCAGTAAGAGATGAGCTGCAGAATCAGAGTCAGAAAAAAAAAAATAGATCTCAAGGCTGTGTTGACTCTGGGGGTGTGCGACAATCGATGCAGAATGGGGTGAATAATGAGGTCGATTTTCTCATGGTGTGGGGGAAAGGAATACTTGCGATCAGAAAAACCATAAAGCTATAGAGAACGATTTCACTTATCACATAGTCTCGTTGCAACATTGCAGGGAATTAGAACCATCAACGACTGTAGATTTCCTAGATCTTATATACTTCCTTTGGACAAATATCGAATAAAGGAGGTAAAGAGGAATAAAGGAGGTAAAGAGGAATAAAATAGCAGAAATATTTGAATTTGTGTATGTATGCGTAGGCGAAATAAACATTTTAGATGGATGGCATTTCTAGATGTTTTTATCCGGACATACGTAACCATTTTATTGATCAGCCTAAATAATCCGATACTTGACCGTAAGTACACATGAATTAAGAGCTGGTTTGCCATTTTTATGTCATAGTGGAAGAAGAGAGAAATGGAACCTGTGGTCCATTCCTTTCCGTAGAAAGAACGGATGATCGATCTTCCCAATGACAGGAGACATAGCATAAATAAATGGGGCTTCTTAGGTAGATTTGCATTGAGTGTAGGACTGGGAAAGAATTTGAATTTAAAGACGGGTCTAGCAAGTTAATCCGGAATTATCTGGGCTGGGGTTCTGTGCTCCAGGGTTGATCCGAGGCTTACCGTGGTGAGTTTCCCCATACAACGGTACGTGACTACATCTACATCTGGTCATAGCGTAACATGATTTATTCCCAGGTGTATTAACTATCAAATTAGAATTTTCCTTATCGTTTCTATCCCCTGAATATGGGCTAAATCCCTTCCCGAGTTTACATGATCTCAGTCAGTTGATTCTTGACTCTTCCGTGACGTATACGGAGGAAGTAAGCATAAAGCAAATCATGCGGGGAGCGTTTAATTAGCAGTACTTTCGATTTGATTTATCCAACCTGTTGTGAACAGGCTCCATACTACCAACTATGTGATTATACAAGACATATACTAGAGATACCATACAGATAAATATACGGTAACCAGTCGTAATATGGAAGAAAACCAGATGTGAATGTAATTCCGACCAGCAAATAAGGAGTGAGAACTGCCGGTCTTGCTAAAAGTGCGGTGGAGAAGAAATTGTTGGCAAGTGGAACCTCGATCGTGTATCTGTATAAATACTTGCACGATTCGCCAATTTTTGTGTCTTGGTTGCTGACCACTATCCCACCTCTTCTTTTTTATTTTAGTCTTGCAACATATACGTATAATCCACAAACATGGTTTCTAAAGCTTTACAGGCTAGAGTTAATTCTATAGTGCAAGAACTGGAGGTCTCAAACGACACCTTACATGAGGGTGTCGATTTATTTGTTCAACAAGCAAAGGAAGGTTTATCTACTTCTTCAGGCTCAAAAGGTTTACCAATGATTCCAACTTTTGTGACTTCTATTCCAGATGGTAGTGAAAATGGTATCTTGCTGGCTGCTGATTTAGGTGGTACAAACTTCAGAGTTTGTTCAGTTGATTTGAGAGGTAACCATACTTTCAATTTATTACAATCCAAAAACCCAATTCCAGTCGATTTGATGCGTGGTACGAAAGATGAATTGTTTCATTACCTAGCCAGTAAGATTGGTGCTTTTATTGAAGAGCATCATGGTTCTAAAGAGGTTAAAGGTCTGGATGATAAATTCAAGATGGGTTTCACTTTTAGTTTTCCTGTTGATCAAAAAAGTTTAAACTCGGGTAATTTAATCAGATGGACTAAAGGTTTCGATGTTCAAGATGCCGTTGGAGAAGATGTTGTTGCTTTATTACAAAAGCACATTGATCAATTAAACATTCCTGTTCATGTTGCTGCTTTGGCTAATGATACCGTTGGTACATTGTTAGCTAGATCTTATACTGGTGCTAATAAAGAAGGTGTTACTACGATTGGATGTATTTTCGGTACTGGTACTAACGGTGCTTATAATGAAAAATTAGAAAATATTAATAAATTGGATGATGAAGTTATCAAAGATCTGAAATCAAAGGGAGTTACACATATGGTTATTAACACTGAATGGGGTTCCTTTGATAACGCACTAAAGGTTTTACCTAACACTAAATATGATATTGCAGTTGATGAATTAACATCAAATAAGGGTTTCCATATGTTTGAAAAGAGAGTCTCGGGTATGTTTTTAGGTGAATTATTAAGACACATTTTATTGGATTTATACAAAGAAGGCTTAATGTTCCATCAATATGAAACTTTTGAAGCATTACCACATAGATTAAGAACACCATGGGAACTACAAAGTGAGGTTTTATCATTAATCGAAATTGATGACTCCACCAAATTAATTGCTACTGAATTACAATTAAAACAATCATTAAGACTACCAACTTCCCCAGATGAAAGATTAATGATTCAAAAGTTGACTAGAGCCATTGCTAAAAGATCAGCATATCTTTCTGCCATCCCAATTGCAGCATTATTAATCAAGAGCGATGTTTTCGATGGACATAATGTCGAAGTGGACGTTGGAGCAGATGGATCAGTTGTTGAATTTTACCCAGGATTTAGAACAATGATGAGAGATGCTATTGCTATGACTCAATTGGGACCAAAGGGTGAAAGAAGATTGCATATTAATATAGCTAAGGATGGCTCTTCAGTTGGTGCTGCGTTATGTGCTCTAAGTGATTAAATCAAATTAAATTGATGTTCCTCTTTACCTGTTTTACTAAAATGTTATACTTTATGTTTTTGTTTTTGTTTTTGTTTTTGTCTTTGTTTTTGTTTTGATGAACATTACTCTCTTTACTTCTATAAGTTCACGCTTTAATGTTATAAACGGTATCATAATTTGAAAGTAATATTCTCGGAAGTTTTTATACAGATGTATGTATACATACATGTAAGGAAGTGTACGAAATTTTTTTGGAAAAAAAGAGCGAAGGCGTTCGTGTTCCGAGATTATTCCCGAGAAGACTAAAGTGCCATCTGGGGGAGGGGAAGTGGTGGTAGCAATGCCTTGTACACTAAACAGATAGGGGTGATGAGTGACCAAGCAGTAACTTATACACACCAGTAGTGCTTATATTATGTGGGACCTGAACTGAGTTAGTACTAAAGTGGGTGTGTTGTAGCTGGTGTATAGGTATATGATGGGGCGTCTTACTCCGTTTCTCCTGAAGTCCAAGCAAACTTTTTCAAGTGATGGCCTTAATGAGCTGGTGCTGGGGTTAGGGCTGTTGTTTTTTGCCCCTAGATGAAGCTAGACATTAGTCACTAGGCACAGGCACAGATAGGTCAAATAAGTGGGTTTAGCTAAGTGGATTAGGAATCTAGAATAGTATAGCACCCGTGCACCAGAACAATTCCGAAATGAGGGGAAGACCTCAAAATGGGCTCACTTCCCACGAATTTCACAATTTCAATCGTTTTCTGATGTTTGAGTTAAAGAAACAGGAGTATAATGTAATACTGGAGTGGCTAAAGTAAATAATCGTCTGTAGTTGTGTTGGTGGAGCTGGGCGAGCAGAAGCAAAATTAAGTGAAGTGATTCAGCGTATTCCCCTCATATACAGGATGTGTTGATGAGCTGAGGAAGGAGGGGAACACTATTTGATGTCCATACTGGTTTTGGGTGTGTTCCAACTGGTATATCCTGTTTCCTTTCTATCAACTTCTACGACTACTACATTTCTTCTTTCAAACAGAGACACTTTGCCATTCCTTCCTCTACTCGCATACCCTCCCCTAGTGGTTGTTTCTCTGTTTTCTGTATCAGTGTCATCTCAGAAGTAGTCTGGCCTAGTTCACTCTGAATTTCTCTTTCTCTGTTTCCCTTTTTGCCCTTTTTACCCTTTTTTTCATTTTCCTACCTACCTTCTCCGTCTTTTACGACTCCCCAAATTTCCTTCTTCACTCCAACTAATAAATGACAAAACGATACATCTGCCAATTCTGCGCCAGATCCTTTTCCAGATCGGAACACAAGCTTAGGCATGAACGCTCCCACACCAAAGAGAAACCATTCCATTGCTCTATCTGCAAAAACGGCTTTGTCAGAAGAGACTTGTTACAGAGACACTTAAGAACCGTCCATGCTCTCCTGCAGAAGGACACTATTGAAGAGAATATATCAACTGATGAGCTGCTTCTGCATAAACCAGGACCAATTCCCGCTCTTGATTCCTTGCAAACTCCTAAGAACCCCACTTTCAAAGCTGAACACCAACTTCCGGACCAACAACTGCCTGTCCAAATTCAAACCGAAAGTCAACCCCAAACCCAAACTCAGACGACCCAAACTACGGAGATAACTAACACTCTGTTGACTAATGAAAAGAATATCATAACTTTATTGACTTTTGCTAATAGATTCAACTCTTTAAACAGTTCTTTAGATTTAAGAAACTCTGTTTCCAACTACCTTATAGCCTTTGGTTCTAGTTTCATCCTATCAAATAGTGAAATCTTGGATGAATTGCCTCCTATATTTGACTTGGATTCTTTACATAACTTAACTGAGGATGATGAATTATTGCATATCATTCTTTGTTTGGGTGCTTGCTTGAGAAAAGAACTAAACGATGCTGTCATATTATTCAATAAAGCTTGGTCTTTGATTATTGATCAAATTACAAATTCGAAAATCAATTATAATTCAGGTGACTCGTTCAGTGGCTTTGTTAATCATTTGATTGTCTTGTGTTTTATCTATTTGAATTTCTTCATTAGTTTCGTTAATGTTGAAAAACCAATGAACTCAAATGAAAAATTAGAATTAGATGAAATCTTTAAAAAGTTGGCCATTCCAATTGACGTTCTATTTGAATATCTAAATAACATAATAAGTACTCATTCTTCCACAACCTCTTCAAGTAATAACACCCCTCCCCCTCTTAGTGGTGATGGAGGCGATGAAAGTAACGATGTTGAAAGTTTTTATTGGTTTGCTTATATCTTATTATCTCATTATTCTTTCATTCACAATAAATCTCCATCTTCGTTGCATCAACACATGTTAAGTAAAAACATCCCAACTTCAACAAACATAAAACTAGGCCATTTAATTAATAACTTATCAATGATATCTACAACAGCACCTGCAAATTTAGAATCAGGGCTGAACTCAAAAATGAAAGAGAAAATCATAATAAGTGGATTAATGAATGAATTACAAATGGTGAAATTCAATGAAACCAATAGATTACATAAACAACCTGTTTCTCAGCAAGGAATCTTCAAAGATAATAAGAGTTTTTTACATAATGCAATTATTTTAGCTAATAAGTTCTTCAACAATGATCAAACTGATATAAGCTCCTTTGGCGATGGTAATACTTTGGATTTAATCACTTTAATGAAAAGAAAATTGATGGCTAATTGCCCCGTCAAGTATGCTGATTTGATTAATTCGTATGTCATGGTTCCAAAGGCTGGCTATAATTGGTTGTTGTTGTGCTTAACTATGAAGGAGTTTCTGTTTGATACTGAATCTTTAATTAACGATAGAAACTTTATTAATAATGAAAAGCCAATTGTTGAATTTGAATTTATTAAATTTATTTCTTTGAATTTGTTAGATAATAATGGAAGCAAAGATGATACTTTGAATGAGCAAGATTTATATAAGAATATTCATACTTATATTTCAACTCCTTTTAAGCATAATTTCATCATTAATAACAATCTGGGCATCACTTCATTGCCTATTTTGTTGTTGGCTTTAGTTAACATCAATCAAAATCTAGATGATTTGAAGAGCAATTTGAATTTTCCTGTTAACAAACTATGTTTTTTAGAGTTCATAATTGGAAATTTTCTAGTTTTATTTCGGTTAATGAATTTTTTCAAAA
This sequence comes from Ambrosiozyma platypodis, assembly GCA_030557395.1. Taxonomy (NCBI): domain Eukaryota; kingdom Fungi; phylum Ascomycota; class Pichiomycetes; order Pichiales; family Pichiaceae; genus Ambrosiozyma; species Ambrosiozyma platypodis. The sequence goes on along the minus strand of JAKTPC010000009.1, from coordinate 172,048 downwards.
GAAAATGTTTCCAAGATTTACCACTGCCAATGGAACGTAATTGGCAACTGCAATCCTCCAATGACCAGACCCAACAGCGGCATAGTTCAGAAGATGATGGTGATACCGCTGGTGATGACGACGATGAAGATGAAAGTATAATAATGTCTGTTATATTCTTTGTTATTAATGAGTTAGGCTGTCATTATAATAAATCCATTTTGAAAACCCCAGAGGAGGATGAATTCCCATTCCAACGCAAAAGAGCTTATTCTATAACCATTGGCGAATTCAATAATAATAATGATAAATTGAGAAGACCGAGCGGTGTTACTAATCTAACTAAAGAAACTAACAAAGGAAAGAAGAAAAATAATGATGAGAATACAATCAAATCACAAATCATGGATGATCATAAGTTCTATTTCATAATGAAAAACTTAGAAGTTTGTTTCACTAATTGGTTGGAGTTGTTCAATCATGATAATCCAAATTTAAATAAATTCGTTGATGTTTTCACCCAGGTTTTGAATTGTGAAGTTTATTCAAAGTTAACTTATCATAGGTATGGTTCTCCTGCAAGTACTTCATCTGCTATAACTACTCCATCTGTTTTCAATAGCAATAACTTGGCCACTTCTAACAATGGCTTTGATATGTTCAATGTTATTTCTCCATCCAGTTATCCTTCTAGTGTTGCCCCTCTTAAACCTTCAAAGAAAAAAAGAAATATTTCTCCACCTGACAATAACTTCCATAGACCAACTTCATCAAACCATCATAGGCATGCTTCTCACCAACGTCAACAGCAATTAATGCAACAACAACCACATCAACAGTATTATCAAGCTACTAATACTTCAAGTGGAAATTTCAAACATTATCCATCAGGATCAGCTGGTTCTGGTCCTAGTTCGGCCTCTGGTTCTGCTTCAAACAACTTTTATAATAGCTCATTAGATATGTCACTTTTCCAAGCACAGCCACTACAGCATAATCAAGATCCACTATTCGGTTTTGGTATTTCAACAACAAGTCATTTTAAAGAGACTCAATCAAAGTCAACATCGCCTCCAACAACAACAAATAACAGGATCATCTTACCACCGTTATCTCATTCAAATAGTACGTCTGGTATAAATAAGACCAACAGTTCAACAACACCAACCACAAAATCCCCAAATCTCTCAAATTTACCAGCAATATCAAACAACACAAACAGACAAATATTGCCCAACCCAAGAACGAAACCAACCTCCCCTTCATCGTTAGCCACCCACACCCACCACAACCATCAACATCAAAGCAATTACAGCACCACAACCCAATCATCAAACATGACTATGTCGATGAGTAACAGTGCTGGTGGCTCAGGATATGGTACAACTTCAATATTTTCTTCAAGTACTGGTGGTAATACCGGTTCTGCATTTTCGTCATCAAATTATGGAAATGGGTACACTGGTGGATTTGGATATGCTTTGAATACATCTTCTGCAACATCTAATAAAATAGGTGGTGCTCAGCAGTCTTCCGGTGGTGCTAATGGTGGTAATGGTGGTAATGAGAACAGTACTGGTGGTACTGGCATCAATGAACTGCTGCATGCTGCTATTATTGGTTCAGCTTCAAGTAGTCATGGTCAACAAAGTGATGGAAATAGTGGGTCTTCAGGAAAATAGTGTGCGTGGTATATAATTGGTTCGCAAAGTGCTTTGATATTATACTATTGCTGTGTTTAAACGGTGTTTAATTGGTAGGTTGATGGTTCATATGACGTTTGAGATTTTTAGATCAGATCTTATAATCGGAGTTTTTAAGTCCTTTATCATCATAGTTTTGTTTACAGTGCAGATCAGATCGAGATCTTATTAATTTTGGCTTTCCGATCCTCGGATTTAATTTTGTGGCTCCTTGCTACCGGACCGGCTGTGATTTTTTTTTTTTTGAGTACGTTTGATCAGTTCGGATGATACTTCCGATGGGTTACCATGCATGAACTTTTGTTGGTAACACCGATAGGCCAAGAGCATGTAGGTTGGTTGAGTTATTTCCGTTACGACCCAGTCTTCTTGAAATTTCAGAATTTTTGAAAATTAATCTCGATTTCTGCATGTGTGGTATAGGTTTATGATTTTTGGCACCTCTTTCTTGAATTTTGATTTACTTATATTTGCTTCACTATTTTACATTATCATCTTCTCCCATATCACTACGTTCTCTTTATTTATTTTTCTTCTATTTATTTACCTTCGTATGTTTTACTAGTATTCTGTTTTATATTTATTTTATTTTTATTTATCTTATTTATTTACTATTTTCTTCATTATTTTTATTCTTGGTTGTTTGCTTTTTCTAATTTGTATTTTGTGATTTCTCTTTTTCTTTTTCTTTTGTAGGGGTTCTTTAAAATTTGTCTTTACTACTATTTGTTTTGATCTGAATTCTATATTTTTATTGTACCACTAGTAGTTAATTATAATACTGTAAATTAAAGATTTATTAAAAGAGAATGCCATAAATAATAAAAAACGATTTGAAGCTATACAAGAAAAACCAAACAACAGAGAAAACAAAATTAATAAAATGCAAATGGTAACCACCGAAAACAAAAAGACAGAATAAGCAGAGAGAATAATTTATTTATAAATCGACAATTAATCAATGATGATGAGGAGTTTCAACTTTATCATTACCACCACCAGTAACAGCATTCGATAAAAGCATGCTTGAATAGTCACTTTTAGCGACTTGTTGTTCTTTCCTAAGTGCTTGGTTGTGAGCAGTAGTTCTAGTTGAAATTTCTGACTTAGATTTAGAATTAGAATTAGAATTAGAGTTAGATGATGACTTTTTAAGACCAAAATAAAGTAAACCCAACGAGCCAACAACACCAAGTAAAATCTTACTACTGGCACCATCACCAGAATCTGGTGGATTATGAACAGTTGAATATCTTGAATTAGCATTAGTTGCCACAGTAGACTTATTATAAACACTGTGACTGGCACGATTATAATGATAACTAGGTTGTCTAAAATAACCTGATGATAAATCATGTGAGATGATATCAGCGCCATCTCGAACCATTCTACGAGTTTGGACTCTTCTTTCATTTTGCAAGTTTCGTTTTAAATGTTTGACTGCATCGAAATGGGGGACGTCGTCTTGTGGGCTGTTTGGGGAATATGAGTAAGCTGTTTTATATGCGGCATATCTTGGTGGTCTTGAATTATAATGAAATGCATTTGATCTTGCGTGTTTTGACATTTCTGGATTATAGCAACCACTGACTTTGGAACCACCTAATGAAGAATCATATTGGGATTTGGAATTTGGGTTAGACAAAATTTCATATGATTTAACTATTCTAATGTACTTATCTTTATGATTTTCTCTTTCTTGATGTGATAACGTTGCTGATTTTAAAATATCAGGATGATGTTTCAATGACAGCTTTTTGAAACTGGATTTGATCTGCTTCGAAGTGGCTGTTTTTGGTAGTTGAAGTATTTCATAATGAGTTAGATGCCGATTAGAAGTTGCGTATGTAGTTGAATGGAAATGTCTTCTTAGTATGCCTTTGATAGAGGATGACCCCACTTTTTGGAGTTCTTTGAACATCATTAGCCGTGTGGTAGTATCTTGAAATACATCAAACCTGTTCAGTGAATAAAGTGGGAAATTTGACGGTTTTTATATCAACAGCAGAGTTTCGAATCTGGATGCCTTGGTGTGAGTCGGAGAATAGGATCAATGAAAATGGTTACAATCAATAACTCCCAGATTCATTGTTCGTGAGGCCATAGCGCGCTTACGTCAGCATGAATTAACACCGATATTTACTGGGTTTCTTAAATTGTCAAATCTTTCCTTTGTTCCTATACATATTTACAGTATACACACAACGTTATTCCGGTTTAGGAGTATCTGGATCGGAGTCATAATCATCTTCTTCGTCATCTCCGAAATCTAGCTCAATCCATGAAGGCCAGCCAAGTTCTCTGATAAGCAGACTTCTCAGAGCGGTCACCAGAAACTTCTCTATCTTACCAATATTCCTTAAAATGGACCCGTTGGAAGATTCTAAGTGATGATTCATAGCCTCATTAGACAAGTAGTCACAGTTACCTAGCTCTCCTTCAATCTTTAAGGTTTTAATGATATCTATTCTTTCTCTATTTAATGCTGGAATATGATGCAGTTCTGTGATCGATGATTTGCGTGAATCTTGTCTCCCGTCCAAGCTTCCACTACCATTAGTAGAGTCTGATCTGGCTTGATTTCCGCCACTGCTAGCACTGCCAGTGTTAGCGTTACCGTCTTCAGATTGTTCATTATCGTCGATATCACATAGAAATGATATGTACACTTTTTTATCTAAGTATGCAACTATGGCTAGTGAATGAATAAATAAATTTGTAATTTTAAGTCGAACTGGCAATTTAATAAATTCAGGGGCCGGATAGTTGACTAATAGATTACAAACAACTTCGACGTATAGATTAGAATCCCATTTTAGATCAACACTTAATTGTAAATCGAAATTAGTCTTCGGTGGTTCTGCAGATTTCTTTTCATTGTCATTCTGCTGCTGATGCTGTTCAGTAGTTTGATCAATATTTATACCAGATATACCTTTAGTAATGTCGTTGATTGAAGTGTTGATGGAATCATCGTTATAATCTAGTTCACCATCAATGCTTAGATTTGTGTTCATAGGGACAGAATGGTATTCAGTCGCCGCCCCACTATCTTCATTATGCCTTTCCAACTCACCATGCTGTGATTCCATCAATCCAAAACCGCCCAATCCAACTCCACCAGAAGTTAAGAAGTGGGCTGAATTGGAACGTGATGCTCCACCTCCTAAAATCTTAGTTCTTGAGGCCATTGGGGAATTCAGAATTCCAGGAGGTGAATTCAATGTTGGAGTAGATGGTCTCTGGCTATTACCACCACTATTATTATTTCCAAAAGGAGTCCCACTAAATGTTATAGGAGAAGGGGACCTTGAAGCTTCCCAGGTGGTTGGTAGGGTTGGAGGTTTTGCCGAGTGTCCTGGGATGAGAGAATGAGGGTTTGTTGACGAAAGGTGTCTAGGAAGACCATGAGCATAAGCAGGTGCTGGCTGCTGCTCCTGGGTGGTAAAAATAGGCAAGTTTGTGTCAGCATAGAACTCAGGAAAGGGGTAGTTGATGTCTTTGATGGTGAGTTGTGGTGATTTGTCTCCCAAAGAGAACTTGACTATCTTGAGGTCGTTCAAGTACGTGGGGAGTGGAATTTCAGAGAGCTTTTCGTTTAGGAAATTCTGGAGATCGTCTCTGATACGGTCATCAGTGTATATCTTTTCCCAGTTAATATCGAAGGACATTGTCAGGAGTATGGTGCTTTCAGACGAACCAGTTGTGCAATTCAGTTAATTTATCTTACTTTAAACTAAGCCAACTTTAATTCGATCTCGCTCAATAAAAAGCAAATAGCGAACGGCGCTGCGGAGATCGCTGAAATTTCTTATTTATTTTTTTGTATGCCGAATCACAGCTCCGGAAAAGAAAATAAAAAATACATCCTGAGAGAAGTCTGTTTGGTCTGTCCTGTCTGTTCCCGATATCTGGCTCCTTCTGGCAGAAAAATAACAGAACTGTTGTCTCTGATCCCATAGAGTTCTCATTTATAAATATGTTACTTTTTCCGTCTAGATCCATGTTATGTTTGACGACGTTGGCGAACCGTCGCCTCCAATCAACCATGACCAACAAAATCCCAAAATCCATGAAAAACGGTACTGCCGTCATGTTTATGAACATGGGTGGCCCATCAACTGTTTCAGAGACTTATGATTTCTTGTTCAGATTGTTTTCAGACAAAGACCTAATTCCATTTGGTAGATTTCAAAATTTTATAGCAAAAATTGTTGCTCTGAGAAGAACTCCAACAATTGAAAAATATTACACGCAGATAGGAGGAGGCTCTCCCATCAGAAAGTGGTCTGAATACCAGGCTAAAAAAGTCTGTGAAAGATTGGATATAATATCACCAGCTACAGCTCCTCATAAACCCTATGTTGCATTTAGATACGCCAACCCTTTAACTCAGGAAACTTACAAGAAGATGCTAGACGATGGTGTCACAAGGGCTGTTGCGTTCAGTCAATATCCACAATTCAGTTACTCTACTTCTGCTTCTTCTATTAATGAGCTATATAGAACATCTCTTGATATGGATCCGAACGGACAAATAGAATGGTCTGTAATTGATAGATGGCCAAAACATTTCTCCTTAATCGACACTTTCGTTAAACATATTGGAACTGCCCTTGATTATTACCCTGAATCAGTTAGAGGTCAAGTTGTCATTTTATTCAGTGCTCATTCACTACCTATGGAAATTGTTAATAAAGCTGATAGTTATCCTTCCGAGGTTGCTGCGACAGTTTATGCAACCATGGAGAAGCTAAAATTTAAAAACCCTTATAGATTATCATGGCAATCCCAAGTTGGTCCAAAACCATGGTTAGGTCCAAAAACTGATAAAACTACAATGAGATTATGTGACGAGATCAATGAGTCTGATGTTCCTGGTGTTGTTATTGTCCCTGTTGCTTTTACCTCTGATCATATTGAAACATTGCATGAGATTGACATTGGTTTGAAAACCACTTTGAAAAATCCACATAGAATGATTAGATGTGAATCACTAAATGGTGATCCAGTGTTCCACGATGGTGTTGCTCATTTAGTTAAAGATCATTTAGAATCTGGTGAATTGTTTTCCAAACAATTACCTCTAGATTACTTATTGGGTAAAGCTAAAGGTACTGTTATCTTTAACCATCCTTCAGAATTTTTCGGAGATAGAAAGAAGAAATTGGTCAAAGAATAAATCAAAATGAATGAATTAATGAACTATTTTTTTATTACGCTTCACTTCCGTGCTTTTCTATACCACCATTACACATCGACACTTACCCTCTTATTTAAGAATCGTATACATAAACACTTTCTACTTTATCTTTGTACATATTTTACGAATTTGTGTTTTTTCCGTTTGTAAATTTTATTCTGACAGTCATATCACCCTTATCTTTTGAATTTTTGTTTGTATCATCGTTGTTTTTTTTTGAGCCACACTATAATAACCCTACTTTTGTTTATTTATATATACTAGTACCTTAAAATATAATACTTCTAATTGTATGACTAGTAATAATAGTAAAAAAAAAAACAGACTAATAGTTAAAAATACAAAACAGAGAATATGGAAACGCTGTTATAAACTACAACTACTCAACTATTTCCTGAGGCCTCTGGAAACCTTCTTCAATGGTCTTTATAACTTCTTCGTACATTTTAGTAGTAGCAGTTTCAGCCTTCTTTTCTTTGGGAATGATTTCTTTAATGACAAAGGCTAAATCATCCCAAGACTTTTGATTATCAGCAGTACCTAATCTTTGGAATAATTTATTAACTAATTGGGATTTCTGTTTATCTTTCTCCACAAATGGGACAACAAATTTAATAATCTCTCTGAATTGTGTACTCTCCAAGTTCTCGTCTGCCGATAACCCACTTAGCATATCTATGAAACCATTGTAAATTGCATTATCTTTGGTAGCTAATTCAGTGAAGAACAACTTACACATATCAACAATACCTTGATCATCGTTAACATATAGTGTTGCCATTTGTGCTAATTGACCTTTTACTTTAACTTGTCCTGCCAAAATTAAAAATGTAACTGTCATTAGACATGTTCTTTGAACTGTTAAATCTCTATCTTTCAATCCAACATATAGGTAATCTTTATTAGCATCAATAACATGATTGAAACAAACAGCCATATCACCCAAAGCTAGCACTGAATTACTTCTAACGATTGCATCAGGCGAGTTTTGTATCAACTCTAAATATGTACTCAAATTCTCCTCACAGAATCTAGGGGAAATACACATGAACTTAGCTAAGCATAGAATAGCCTGTCTTTGTAGTCTTGGGTCATTGTAATCATTCTGCTTAGCAACAACTTCTTTAATTAATGGAACAAATTTAGCCAATAGACCATTCGGACTATATAGTAATTCTTTCTCTCTTATACCTGCAACAACATCTGAAAATTCGTCTTCGTTACCACCAATCATATCCAATTCATTATCTTGTTCTGATTTCTTACTTTCGGCAGCTATTTTCTTTCTTTTAAACTCAGCTTCTAATTTTTCTAAATGAACAATTGTTTTCAAACCAACATGACCAATTAAAAATAATAATTGCGATAAAGAAACAACTTTATCTTCATATTCATTTTCTTCATCATCGGAAAAGACACTCAATGCCTTCTGCTTCAAAATATCGGAACAAACTTGATCAGGACGAGAAGAAATAGTGTAAACTGTATTCAGAGCTTCTTCGGATGCACTAAACCATTCACCGTCTTCAGTGTATTCTAGCATAACAGCTCTCAATTTACTAATAGCCTCTTCGACTCTAGGAACTTGAAAAGAAGATGCATCTTTAGCTTTAAAAGGAACAACTCTCTTCAACGCAACACATGAAAATGCAACTAATGTCCAATCTTTACTTTGTAAATCTAAACCAACATTTAAAATTGAGTTTAATCCTTTAGCAGAAATGGAATTATCAACTAAAGCAAGCATACCCAAAACAATAATTGCACCTCTTCTCTGTTTTTTAGTTGTCTCATCATGAGTGAAGAATCTCCATAACATATCAATCACTATACCATTGATGAACTTTTGAGAGTATAGTTCACCTAATAACTTTTCTAATGAAGCTAAATCGGCCATAGAAGTGTTGTATGTTAATTTAATTAGGTTTGAAGCAATATAGTTTGAAGTTTCTAGAGGACTTGCACCAGATGGGGTATCAAGATAAAGTCTACTGTAAGCATTAATCAACTTATTAACAACATCATTACCTTCCGCTTCATTACTACTTTTCATCCAAACTAAATGTAACATTCTTTTAATACCAAGATAAGCATTTTCTACACCAAATGAATCAATCAAAACAAAAAATTCCATAACTTGAACAACTTCATTCTTAGATTTTGAATATAATAACTCACAACATTTTTCGCTTGCTCTATGGATAATTCTAATAAATTTAACACAATCTTTGAAATATCTATATTTTAATTGAGTTTCGGCAAGAACTTCTGGATCAACTTCAGACTGTCCTTGGGCAGGAGTTTCATCGATGTCCATTCTATCGCTAGGTTCAGATTTAACTATGCTTCGTTCTTCAAATTCATTTGATTCTTGTTTGGTGCCCTTTGCAACCATTGATGATTCATTACCTTCTTCTTGACTATTATTTTCCTGTTTTTCTTGTTGAGTTTGAGTTTGATCTGATGTATCATCAACAGCCTGTGTATCGTTAGCAGCATCTCCATCTTCGTCATCTTCGAACAAATCAGGTTGTAACTCTTTCAATTTCTCAATAGTCTTATTTAATTCGCCTTCCCAGAATGTCAAGGTTAGTCTACCATTTCCGATGGCTTCAAATGGATGATTTAAAATTAACTGACTTAACAACTTCAAGGCATTTTTTCTAACAATTTGAGATTTATCTTCAAGATGCTTGACAGCTAATCTAGTCCATTTAATTCTTCTATTAGTGAATTTAATCGTTGATTTTTCTAGTAAATGGCAGATACCTTGAAAGGCTCTACTTCTAACAAAAGTACTAACATCTAGAGCTCTCTCCTCAAATAATTCCAAGAAATGAATAACTTGCTTTTCATTGGCCATGTAATCCTCTTCTGATTTAGTCAAATCTAAAATCATAAATGAAATAGCTTCAATAACACCACATCTCAAAGTCATAGAATTATTATCTAATAATTGAGCAATTAATGTAATTTGTCTCATGACTAATCTAGGTGCCAATTCAGCTAGTTTGACCAGGAAATTTTTAACTGACGGAGGACCACTATTATCATCATCACGAAATTGTTTGGAACTCAATTCTTTTAAAATGTTGTCTGTTAACTGATAAGAATCATAACGTGAATATAATAAATATAAAAACTCGGCCATGTTTGTAGCCAAATGTGGGAAATAAGTTAAGTCTTGCAAAATTGTATTTTGAACATAATCTATTTGATTATGGTGTTTGACAGTAATGGCAATAACATCAAATGCTTGTCTTCTAAATAATTCGTCTTTCATTCTTTCGGTATTTTCAAATAATGAATTTATAGGACCTAAGAATAAAGAGCCAATAAATGTATTTCTTTCCGGGGAAGTTTGGAATAACAATGATAAATTAATGGAGAATAATTTCTTTAAAGTATCAAAGCAATCATTCAACAATTGAAGAGATTTTCTAAATTGCTGCTTAAGAACCTCTTTTTGTTGTCTATCACCAGCATCATTTCGGCCCCTACCAGTTTCCTTGATTTCAGGTTCTTTTCCTATCGTATAGAGTATAGCAAACATCACGTATCCATATAACTGCAAAATTTGTTTATGTGTTAAATCATTCACGTTTTCACCTTTCTCTAGATCTTCCTTAACATTAAGATCAACATATGAACGTAAGGCACCTGAAACCAAGAACCCTAATTGAAACTTCTGTTTTGGATTAAGTATTTGATAACAATGAATTAGTTCGGTCACTTTTTTAAAAATCTCTTCATCTTGGATCAAATCAGGTTGTCCAACTAATAAATTGAGATCTTCTAATGATTCTTTGGCGTCACTTTCTAATTCATAGTTCCCAAAAGCTTCCTGAAACTGGGCTATGGCCACAGATAAGTTGAATTCTTCAGCCATGGTTGGACTCAGTGGTAATATATGTGCTATTATGAGGGTATAAGGGTATCTAGTTTGTAGTATGTCTTTGTTTATACAAAGCAAGCAACTCCATCTGATGACCGTGTTTTGTTGATGTTTTGAAATTGATCTAGTTTGGAGCGACGCGCGGCCTATACTTAGATGCAGGTCGATGGACCATTCACACATCCCTACACCAAGCATTGAACACATCAAATTATTTAAGTTATTCTCCAGCCTCAGCAAAATAGCCTATTAGGCATATTCTGGGGCCCTGGTCCCTGATTAATATGCATGCAGTTTATTATTGGCAACACAAATTCAGAGAGTGGCTACCATATCCTTAAATTTGGCTACCACCTCTGCCGACATTATGCACTTGGTAATGCAACTATGAAGGATAATAATTTTTTTGTATTAAGTTGATTCAAACTGAGCCAAATAAAAAAAAGCAAGACAAAGATGAAAAAGATTAGCAGACTAAATCTAAAAATGAAGACATAGATTAGAATCAAATGAACTAAAAGCAAAAAAAATGTATAACTCAAAGAAAGAACTATAAGTAAATGTATTAAAAAATAAAGCAGTGAACACACACAAAAGAAGAGAAGCAAACCAAAAAAAGGCAATTTAAGCATAGAATAAAGAGAGCAAAAGAGAATAAAGTTTGACTAAAAATTTATTCTGAGGTATACCTGTAAGCAAAATGCAAAATTCCCAAACAAACAGCAGCAGCAGCAATCAAAACCTAACTAAAAAATCAATTGAAAGTTCAACAGAAATGAGAGAAACCTAAAATTGAGATTGAATAATAATTTATAATAATAATAATAATAATACGACCCAGCAAATTAAAAAGTGAAAAAAAAGCACTAAAATGACCACGACCACAAAGCAAAGCAATCATCATTCCTTCGCAAAACGACTACTTTAAAAAGTACTCCAATTCCAAGTACCCCAGCTCTCTCTTCTTTTATCTTCGTCTGACGAATCATCATCATCATCTTGTTGGTCAGGAAAATTTAAAACATCAACTTGTTGATTCAACTCAGAGTGACCAACTTCATAATCAACCCCAGTTCCTAAAAACTGGAGCCATTGTGAATTGCAGTCATCGCAAATTTTACAGTAATCTGAATAAGCCGAAGTAAACATCGTGCCCGCTGAGGTTTTTGATGTGGATCTAGACTTCAATGATGAGGTCGGTGAGTCAGTTGGAGAATTTCTAAACACTGAAGAGTTATTTGATCTAACTGCTGATATTAAAATCATTGAATCTATTCTTTGTTGTTGATGAGTATGCTTCTGCATCTGCTCCAAGTAGGTTGAGTAATTCATTGGCTTTTCAAATTTTGCTAATAAGTTTAAATTAGCCTTGTGTGATAAACAAGCGCAACAGAATATTAAGCCACAATATCTACAATGGTGTTTTCTGTTAAATAAATTAAATTTGTGCTTACAATTTGTGCATTGATTAGTTGAGCTATCTGGACGCCAATGAGCACGAGTTGGTTCAAAGTTACTTTTGCCTGAGTCTTTTGATAAAAGTTTTGAGGCCGAAACGATAGAAGCAGTTGGAGTCAGCGAAGAAGAATTTGATATAACTGCTTCTAAAGTGTTATTTGAGTTTATTGGAGATAAATTGTGAGAATAAGGAGATCTTGAAGGGACTGATGTAGCACGTTTCTTTTTGGAAAGATCTGGCTTACCACCGGAAAGAGGGTCAACTCCAGAAGAAATTCTAGCAAGTTTTGGCAAATTGGAGGATGTTGTTAATGAATCGGAAGGTGAACTTGAAGGAGTGGTCCTGTTAGTTGATGTAAAGCCTTTTGTATTTTCTTCAACAGAACCATTGGAGCTTGGAGAAGAAGTTAGTTGTTTAGGATAAGTTGATTGGTCAAAAGGTCTTAGAACTGGTGGGATGTAATCGTCTAATTTATGAGGATCTTTAATCTGTCTTACAGTTTTAATGAGAGGCTGTGAATGAGCCTTCTTCAAGTCACCACGCCCCTTATAATTTCTAGGAGGAGAAATATTTGAAGAAGTGGCACTGCCAGCTCTTCTCAGAGTACCGCCATTAGTAATATCCCTTGAAGTTGACTTAAAAGGAGTCTTGCTGTTGTTGACGCTATCAAACATTTTACTGAGATCGTAGGAAGCGGGCTTATAATCATTTTTATTAGCGCTTTTAGTTGAAGTTGTAGCTGAAGTTGTAGCTGTACCTTCTTCTAAACTATCCAAGGTATTTGTTGAGGAGTGCTTCGATCTTGAAGTATGGGTAGAAGCTCTTGAGGGTTGTCGCGACTTCTGGCCACCGTTACTGCTCAGCACACTGGCTAAAGACATTCTTGGAGCCCTAATTTTTTCAGAATAATATGAATCAACGGCAAAGCATGGATCCTCTAATACCTCACCTGGTGGTTCTTGTTTGTCTTTCAGTACCCCTCTGAAGTGCGTGTAGAATTTACGATGGTCAGGGTCGTAATCGATCTGATCACAGTATTGAGGTGGATAGTTGTTTATCGCAGAAATTTGAGACGAGTGGGAGGTCTTCTTAGTTAATATAGGCTTTTTAGAGAAAGAAAACGGTAAAGGTTCTATGGTAGGACTTGTCAGATTTTCCTCTTCCTGAACAAAATTGCGTGTTTTGTCGTCGGGTTCTCCATTGGCTGTCGCAATAGGGATGATTTGAGATTTCATCATGATTCAATTTGTTTAAAGCATAAGAAGCAAGAGCGAATCAAAGAGAAGTTGGTGTTGTGTGGTAAAAAAGTTAGGGGAAATCAGAGGTTTATATAAGTGGCAACGTTGTGGATATTGATACAGAAAGGGTAGATAAGAAATGGAGATCAGGAAAAAAGCAGATAAGCCCAGTTAGAACTAGATATAGGGATGCAAAATGGAAAGAGGTGCTAAATTGTGAGAAGGTCGGGTAAGAACGAGTCTTAGTCTTTGACGAAGAAGAAGAAGAAGAAGAAGAGGAGGAACTTCGAATTGGAGGTTGGATTTGGTGACTTGTTGATCTACCTCATCTAATCTCCCAGTATACTGCTTATGCTCGTTCATTTGTGTAATCAATACAGATTTAACCATCGTGGATGTGTGATAACACACCTATTGTTGCTTGCTTCTCTCGTACATTTGGATGCAAGATCTCATTTGCGCCAATCATGTGTCGTATTCTTTAGTGCTCAATAATGGAAGTACTATATACTATATAGCTAGCTAGATGTGTATAAGTAGTTATAATTGGCAGGAAAAAGTGATGTGTGATTCTAGCTGTCATACAAGATTAAATACGAAAATTAACTTTAACCTTTATCCAAATCTACAATGTGCGATCAACTGTGATTATATGTTAATAGTAACTCGATGTCGAATCACTGATTACTTAATTACTCGAATACTTAGATATAAATATCTGCCTTCTCCATCAATCCTTCCGACTCACTAAATTACTAAAATATCTAACCTTCTTTGCCAAAATTCCTGCAACTATCCTTCCGTATACCACCTCATCAACCGTCGATATTACAAAGCCTAAAATCAAAGTTCGATTGAATTATGGATCGATGCAACAATATATATAGGCAGCACAGCCGGGAGATCTCCGACCGCCTGCTTGTTCCTCAATCTCATTGGCCGAAAGTCCTTATCGCACTCTGTGTTGAGACAAAGGGGGAGGCCGGGTAACGAAAGCTTTGCCTCTAAAAGCTGTGCCTGAGGGACTTGTGTGGCTTGCCGCCCTTAAGATTTAACTTCGGTTTAGTTTGTTGTCCAAGTGATTTGAACTTTGATATATTGGTTAATGTTTGAAGAGAGCAAGATACTTTACTGTACACTTAACTAGCATATTAATGTACATATTAATGTATTTAAGGAGTCAATGATAGGACATAATTGTCTAGTTGAGTTGATAATTTGATTTAGGTTTGCATATCGGTTTACAGAAGTTACATAGTGAAGGTAAACAAGCGAGGTGAGGTGATGGGTACAAGGAGGGTACAAGGAGATGGTATTACACTCAAAAGCGCCGAACAGTTGGATGTACATATCACATAGATGGGTGCTTTTAGATATCCTGCAATTACATATAAGTTCCGAATTGCACAAGATGTGATTTAACCGTTAGCGTGATCAACTCTTTAGAATCTTGGATGTGGGGTAATTAATTTAGTTGCAAGGTGGCGATGACCATTCATAAATGGATACTGACGGTTTTTACCAGTTTGACCTTGCAACTCACTAATAGTATGTGTATTCTGTGACGACATAAGAAGAACTTTTATAAATTTGAAAAAAAAGTAGATTTTCCGTTTATTTAACCAAATAATGATGTAAGCGAAAAAGACCCAACTATATACTAAGTGATATAAAACAAAGAGACTCAGTAAAGAATGTGGGCTTTTCGATTTTTGGGTTGATGAATTAGCTTTGAGATTTAAAACTTGGGAGGGATAACTTGTCTTAGTTATATCTCCTTTATTACGAAAGCAATGATGATCTTAAGGGCACCAGACAGTGAGAAGAAGGGGTACTAAATGAAAAATGGATATAGCGTAACTTTGGTCTTGATGCATTCACACAACAATTCTGAAACTCTCAGATACAGATATTGAAGGTGGTCTCATAGATCCTATAATGAAGTGCTAATCAAACAACATTACCTTCAGAAATACTCATTAAGTCAGAATAGAGACTTTACATGTGACAAAGTCAATATTGGAAGAAAACTCCGTTTGTGTACACTTGGTAATCGGACACTCTCTGTTTACTACTTTAAATCTGAGTTTGTTTTTATCAATTTCCTACTTCATTCAAAGACTTCAACTTATCATTTTGGAATCATCAATATAAATAATTATTTAAATGCTTTATTCTTTTTTCATTTAGAAAACAGAGTAGCATCTGTTCGGAAGACTAATTTCCACAAAACTTTATTAATTTTGAGCAGCTCTATGTAAGTCTCTGATAATTGAAGGGGCGGATATAGTTTCCAATTGGTTATGCTAATCTAACTTTTTTGTTTCCCCATCCTCTTGAAGTGGATTGTAAACTCAAAGCACTAATTCCCTCGTGATTGGTAAGATTAAACGGAAATAAGGATACACTTTAGATACTCTGTCTTATTTCAGATGAATTAAGTTTCTAAAATGTAATGTAACCTATTAGTAACTTATCTACCTATATTATATGTAGCTTTACTTGTTGAATCACAAAGACAGATAACAAAATATAGCAAACATGTTTTTTGAGATGGTTCAATCTGACTTGATACGTACGTACCACACTTGCCTATCATGATTAGTTATTCTCAGATTTGTTGCCTAGCATCAAAGTAGCCAGCACGTCGACTTAATCTAAAGAAGAAAAAGAACCTTGAGTCTCAATTCTTGATTACTGTATAATTACGCAATACAAGACATATATATGTGCGTGCCTGATTAATCTTCTTTCTCGAGAACTGACTATAAAAGAGCTAGATCACTTCGTAGAGTCGCTTCCAATGCCCATCGCATAATTAATAATCAAGACCTGTATCATAAAGTCAGATTAGAATTTGAGCCCAGATCATCTGAAGGTTCATAGATATATCGAATGATAAAAGAGCAATTATTTTTTATGAAGAAAATTACTTAATCAAGAACTGCTTACCGCTTGTTCCCTTCCAGACATCGGGTGAACTTCTTCGGATTAGCTAGCCCCTACCACCTATAAACCCCATACCCAAATCTTTTTTTCCTCGAGTTGTTCTTTGACTAAATATAATTTCAATCAGTCATTAGTCATGATTTTCCTATATCTACGTGATTATTATAGCTACTTGTGCTAAGTATGAGCCAAATATACCACCAAGACAGACAGACCGAGCATAAAAACCACGTATTTAACAATAGTGTTTTCAAAATAATCACTCAGTTTCAATCAATCGTTTAAACTAATAAGAGTAGGCTGAAAGAGGCTGAAAATCTCTTAAGGAACTATAAGCAAAAAAAAAAAAGAAAGATAGTATGTAAGTGATAAGAGATACGGTGCACCTGATTGAAATCCACATAATTAAAAAATTTTATATATTGTGAATTAACTTATCGTTTCCGTCAGGCAATACTTACGTTCTTTATGATCAACATGACTTAGCTTGCACATCAGGTAGATACTTCCAGTTTCCAGGGACATAATTACTGCAACAGACAGAGCTACAGTATGGTTGGTGGGAACATAATACCTCTGGCCCAATGAATATTTCAATTCATATAACCTAAGTGGCTATCCTCTTTTTTCGTTATATTCAATTCACGATGGCCTTTTTTCACAACTAGTAAAACTTACTCTTAACACATATAAGCTTATCAAGCATGTCAGAAAAAAACGCAGATACAGAAGCCCAAGTTATATCTACTGTTAGGTCTCCTACAAGAGTGCCTATTGATGCTGATGGAGCTGAATTGGCTGCCTTAGGTTACAAGCAAGAGTTCACAAGAAACTATAACTTACTATCCACATTTTCGTTTGCTTCATCAATCTCTGGTTTAATGGGTACCATTTCAATTACTTACTTGTATCCACTATGGGCTGGTGGGCCGGCCGCCTGTGTCTGGTGTTGGTTCGTTGGTAGCGTTGGGTGTCTATGTATTGCTTGGTCGGTCGCAGAAATTACTTCATGTTTTCCAACCTCTGGTGGTATGTATGAAATTCTTAAAATCACATGTATTATTATTCGATTATCAAAATTTTTGAGATTAATTAATTTACTGACCATTTTATATATTTTGGATATTTAGTCATGTATTATGTTATCACTCACGTTGTTCCTAAGAAACATGTTCCAATTGTTTGTTGGATTGATTCATGGCTTTATATTACAGGTGCCCTGACTGGTGCTTGTTCCGCTGACTTTGATGCCGCCACGTTGTTATTACAAACTGTTTCAATGTATCAAGATTATGCCTACGTCCCAACTAAAGGTCATATAACCGCAGCTGCAATTTTAATTATTATCACTCATGGTATTATCAATTCCTTACCAGGTTCTGTTTTATTCAGTGTTACCAAATATTATTGTATAATCAACATCTGTTCTACAGTTGCTCTTATTGTTACATTACTTGTGAAATGTCCTGAATACAACACCCGTGGTTTCACTTTCGGTACAGTTCTCAACAGCACTGGTTGGAGCGCTGATGGATGGGCTTTCTTATTTGGTTTCTTGAATGTTTCCTGGGTTATGACTTGTTATGATGCTACTTCCCGTATGGCAGAAGAAGTTCAAGATGCTGCTATGCAGACTCCATTAGCTATCTCAAGCGCTTTAACTACAACTGCGGTTTTAGGCTGGGTTTTAGTTGTTGTTATTACACTTTGTATGGGTTCTGATGTTGAAGGGATCTTAGCAACTTCCTCAGGTCAACCTATCGGGTATTCTACGTTCTGATTTCTGGCATCATTTGACTGAGAGGACCGGTGCACCAACAAGATGTGTTTTGGTTAATTGTTCTGATTAATTCATTATTGACTTTAATTAACCTAGGTTCAACCGTTGCAATGAATGCTATTTTCTCAGCCTGTGCTATTTGTACCGATTGGTCATATATTCTTGTTATATTTTTCTTTGCATTAAATTCTAAGAAGATGGGTGTTCAAAGAGGTCCTTTCCATCTAGGTAAGCTTTCTCAACCGGTCAATTATTACGCTTGTTTATGGACAGTTTTTGTTTCTGTTGTTTTCATCTTCCCTAACTACATGCCAGTTTCCAAAGAAGACATGAACTATACTGTTGTTATTTTAGGTTTTGTTTTCATTGCCGCTGGTGGTTGGTATGCTCTTGATGCCAAAAATTGGTATGCTGGACCTATTACAAATATTGATGATAAATATGCTGATGTCATTGAAGCAATTTCTTCAAGAAGAACAACTAATAGTCATCTGATTGCCAATTTTAGTAGGGTTTCAAGGGTCTCCGTCTCTCGTGAGAAAGATCAGGAAGAATCTGACTCCTCGAAATAAATAAATTCGCCTTCTATTTTATTGAATGTTTATTATTTGATTCTTAGTTAACAATATGCTTATGTTTATAAGTTCTTCCATTCATATAACAATATGTATGGCATTAGTTACTGTCTATTTAGTTTCCTTTCTAGTTATATATGCAAGCAATCAGCAAATGATTAAAATACAATAATCTAACATCCTATATGGAGGGGCGGAAACCGTTACCTATATTTAATAGCTCACTATCTTTGTTCCTTTAACTAGCCTCGATTATTAGATTAGCTGAGCGTACTAATCTGGTTGCGATTAACAATGCAACGGAAATACAGAGACACTTCAGGCAAGTATTTTCTTAGTCTCGTCTCACATGAATTGAGTTTCCTAAAATGATAGAATATTGATTAAAGACTTATCTACATATAAATAAGTAGTTTTGCTAGTGGAAATCTTTTTTTTCCTGAGATATTCTCTAGACTTGTACTCCTCTAAAATTTTCCATACATATATACCTTTTCCACGTGTGCATGCATATTCAGTCTCGAGTAGGGCAAAAACTAACAAACATCAGTTTCTAGATGTTTCAATTTGAGAATTCATACATTTGATGTTGGCTTATCATGTGCTTTTGCTCTTCAATAGGAACAGTTTTTAAAGTTCGATCAAGCTTTCGTAGATAACTTGCCAAGCCAAAACGAGTAAGATCGACTCGGAGTTGAAAACAGCAATGTAGAGCCGCTGATAAGATTGTAATCCCTAAAGTTGGATAGGATCATTAAACTGCTGAGAAACAGAAACCTATAACACTAAGCTTACCTAATCAAAACAAAAGTAAACACAATCTGTGATTTCTATATGGTGTGGGTGTACTCTTGACTCTTGATCATCGTGTAATTGTCAATCAGTAACTACATCTTTCATATCTAGGGTACTAACATACCTACGTGCTAATAATATTCTTTTTCGAGGAATTTAGAAAATGTCAGCTAGATCGACATGATACAGCCGCTAGATTCATGAATGCCCAATGTCCATCGCATATCAATTGAAGTAAAACTGGATGTTGAAGTGAACATATCTGGGGGTTTACAGCCATATCAAATGAGAAAAGAGCATACAAAAAATACTACCTAATTCAGAATTGGTTACCGCCGGATCTCAAAAATACTCTTGCCCAATCATATCAAGACCCATTATAAAAAAAAGGTGAACGCAGCGCTTGATTCACCGCGATCTATTTTCCTTTGTATGGGCTCTTTTAAACAAATATACATTCAATATGGAAGACTAATAACTGCCTGAAAAAGTATGAATGCTTTCGTTAAGCTTGTATTAGCTACATCGTATGTTGGCAAAGTTTCTCAGTAAGACGTGACTGCCCATCTGCCAATTTGTCCAAGGTGCGGCTCAGTATCCAAGAAAGATAAGAAAAACTGATAAGAGATTGCACCTTATTGTCTGGGCATTCTCAACATGATTTTAACCAGAAGTGCTATCAACCTATAGCTTCCAGACAGCCTTGAACACGGAATATACGCTGTCTTTAAAGTAGCTCAAATATCCATGCCATTATTTCCTTGGGACATAAGAAATATTTAGAACGATAATTATCGCAGTTCTATGCATATGTGACTGACAGTACTATAAGCTCCTATCAAAGATAAGAGAGTCGAGAGTACTTTTTTTTTTTCATTTTAACTCTTTTGGGTTAATTTTATGTTTCTCTCTTCACCTCCGTCCCCGTAGTGTACTTGTTTATTACACTGAAGTCATGAACAAGTACTAAGATGCAACTTTACTTAATAAAACTCACCCAGATCAACATGGGGGCAACTCAGGTCCCATAGATCCCACCGAAATGAATTTTCAGAACGCAATTAAACTATTACCCTAAACTATATATGTATTAAGGTACAAATCACGCCAGCTGGCATTCGGTCCGTCTTTATGTATGTAGTGATTGAACAAGTGAACAAGTGAACAAGCCTCAACCTATCACACACTCTCCGATCAGGATGACGTTAATCTGAATAACTTCGTTTTGGCCTATGCGGCATGCTGCTATTGTTAACTGGAGATACGAGTGGTTGATATGTACCTGATATCTTTGAAAAAATTTCAATTTCTATAAATCTAAGTGCTTATCCACATTTCTCCTCTCTCTAACCAACACCCACGCTCTTTATCTATCAACTAATTGTCAGCACATACACACGTTTCAAACATGTCAGAGAAGAACACTGATACAGAAGCTCAAGTTATATCGCCTGTTATGTCTCCTACAGGAGTCAGCATCGACGCCGATGGAGCTGAATTGGCAGCCTTAGGCTACAAGCAAGAGTTCTCAAGAAACTATAACTTACTATCCACATTTTCCTTTGCTTTGTCTATCTCTGGTTTAATGGGTACCATTTCAATTACTTACTTGTATCCATTATGGAGTGGTGGTCCAGCTGCCTGTGTTTGGTGTTGGTTTGTTGGTGCAATTGGTTGTTTATGTATTGCTTGGTCTGTCGCAGAAATCACCTCATGTTTCCCAACCTCTGGTGGTATGTATTATGTTATTACTCACGTTGTTCCTAAGAAACATGTTCCAATTGTTTGTTGGATTGATTCATGGCTTTATATTACAGGTGCCCTGACTGGAGCTTGTTCCACTGACTTTGGTGCCGCCACGTTGTTATTACAAACTGTTTCAATGTATCAAGATTATGCCTACGTCCCAACTAAAGGTCATATAACTGCAGTTGCAATTTTAATTATTATCACCCATGGTATTATCAATTCCTTACCAGGTTCAGTTTTATCCAGTGTTACCAAATATTATTGTATAATCAACATCTGTTCTACAGTTGCTCTTATTGTTACATTACTTGTGAAATGTCCTGAATACAACACCCGTGGTTTCACTTTCGGTACAGTTCTCAACAGCACTGGTTGGAGCGCTGATGGATGGGCTTTCTTATTTGGTTTCTTGAATGTTTCCTGGGTTATGACTTGTTATGATGCTACTTCCCGTATGGCAGAAGAAGTTCATGATGCTGCTTACAAGACCCCATTAGCTATTGCATCTGCTTTGACTACAACAGCCGTGCTAGGTTGGGTTTTAGTTGTTGTTATTACGCTTTGTATGGGTTCCGATATTGAAGGGATCTTAGCATCTTCCACAGGTCAACCTATCGTCGATATCTTTGATTACGCTATGGGTCGTAATGCTGCTACTGCCTATTTAGCTCTTTGCTTTTTGATCTTATGGATGTGTGGTGCTGTTGCAGTTTGCTATACTTCTAGATCATTGTGGTCTTTTGCTAGAGATAAGGGTATTCCACGTCCTGATTTCTGGCATCATTTGACTGAGAGGACCGGTGCACCAACAAGATGTGTTTGGTTAATTGTTCTGATTAATTCATTATTGACTTTAATTAACCTAGGTTCAACCGTTGCAATGAATGCTATTTTCTCAGCCTGTGCTATTTGTACCGATTGGTCCTATATTATTGTTATATTTTTCTTTGCATTAAATTCTAAGAAGATGGGTGTTCAAAGAGGTCCTTTCCATCTAGGTAAGCTTTCCAAACCAATTATGTATTATGCTTGTTTATGGACAGTTTTTGTTTCTGTTGTTTTCATCTTCCCTAACTACATGCCAGTCACCAAAGAAGACATGAACTATACTGTTGTTATTTTAGGTTTTGTTTTCATTGCCGCTGGTGGTTGGTATGCTCTCGATGCCAAAAATTGGTATGCTGGTCCTATTACAAATGTTGATGATGAATATGCTGATGTCATTGAAGCAATTTCTCCAAGAAGAACAACTAATAGTCATCTGATTACTAATTTAAGTAGGGTCTCGGTTTCTAAAGATAAAGGAGATTCTGGTGTGTCGTCTAAATAGTTAGTGTTGCCCTTCAAATTTATAGTGTTTTAGTGTTTTTTATTTCTTTTATTTAATTATTCTTATAGTTCTTGCATTAATACCGCGTTGCCATTGATTGGCTTTTGTTCAATTCACCTTCTAATTATATTCTTCTGAACATAAGTTGATTTTTCTAATAAAATCAAATCTTGATGATTTTGATTACCGAAGTAAGTGTAAGTGTTATCGCTGAGTCCGATCGACGCTGTTAATTCAGTCACTGCGAGACTATCCGAGGTGTGGTTGTTATTGTGATCGAGTTCGCTGTCACTCCATTTTAATTGTTTCAATGTGATCGATCTAATTTCTACCTACCTTCTTCCTTCATCTCCTCATGCCCCACTATCTACCACTATTCCAGATAAAGCCATGGGTTTAAAGACAACTCAAATAGGATTAGAATGTCCTCCATATGGGGCCAAGTTTGTCAATAACAACACAATCATTACTGCCGGTGGTGGAGGTGAAGGTAAAAATGGTGTTCCGAATAAATTGACTGTTTTAAAGATCAATCCATCCAAGAAAGAGAAAATATCAGTGTTTAGGGAATTCTCGTTAAAGGATAATGAAGACTGCCCAATGTCATTAGATGTTCAAAATGGTACTATTTTGACTGGTGTTAACATTAATTCAAAATCAGACAAAACTGTTCCGAACACACATTTAAGAAAATTTCAAATTGATGAAAAGAGCAATAAAATCGAATTTCTTGATTCAGTTGATGTCCATCAAGGTCATGATCATTTGATTTATCAGAAATTAACAGTGTTGAGTGAAGATGGCACTCAAGCTGCAATTGTCATGAGTGATCTAAAGTCATCGTTATATATTATCAATAGTACAGCAAATTTATCCAAGAGTGTTCCAGTTAAAACGTCTGGTGAAGTTAAGGATATTGCTATTTCTCCTGATGGAACAGTGCTATGCTATATCACAAAGAAGGAACTGCATATTGTTTCCATGGCTACTGGTAAAGTCATTACTTCAAAAGCATTGGGCTTCACATTATCTAAAGTTGAATTTTACAACGACAATACTTTAGTTGTTTCCGGATCATCAAAACAGAATACTGTGATAGTTTCTAAATATTCTATCCCTAAATCGGCTGTTGTTCAACAGGCGGTTGCTGACAAAGCGTCAAAGGGTGTAACTTCAATTGATGTAAATAAAAACAATGGTATAATTTCGTTGGCATGTTCCGATTGCTCAATCGTTTTAATTAGATACGCTGATTTAGTATTAATTAAAAAAGTGAAGAACGTTCATAAATTTGCAATCACTAAAATTACATCTAATGAAGAAGGTAGTTATCTAGTTAGTGTTTCTGCTGATAGTACAATTAACGTTCTTGAAATTCCTGAAAATTATGCGGAAGCTAAGTCATCCTCTCCTTTGTTGATATTTATGTCTATTATCTTTATTGCTTTGCTATCTGTTGGTTTGCAATATGCCCATAATAATGATCATATTACAGCACTACAAGAAAAATCAGTCAAATTTTATAATTCCGATACTGGACCGGATAATTCTAGTTCAGTTTCTGAATATATTGCTGAAAGTGGGACTGCAATCTCTTCTACCAACTATTTGTCTACTGAATCTGAGTTAGCTGCCGTTTCTGAAACCGTGGAGGAATCATCTGCAGACAGCGTCAAAGAAATTTCTGAAGAGACAAGAGATTCCACATTTGGGGCTTCAACAGAATCTGAAGCATCCACTATACAATTTACGGAATCATCGTCAACAGATAGCTTTGAAGCCAGTTCAGAATTGGAAAAAATGATAGGCAGCAGTGTCACCGAATCTGAATCACAAATCTAGCTCCACCTGCGAAGAAATCACTAGTGTTAAAGAATTTCACTCGAAAACTCCTGAATTATGGACTATTAGCATTACGTTACGATATTAGATATACTATTCATTAAACACTTTTCAAAAGAAAAGAATTGTTATTCTCTAGTTCTTGAAGGTTCAACATTAAATTGCCATTTCCTACTTACATTAGGTTACATTAACCTGATAATATATTATATAATTTAAAGATCGATTTGCTCTCATCAAACCAAATTGTTTGTTCTTTTATAAAATTAAATTTTTGTTCTTATTGTATATTACTCCAATACTAGTTTTCCTAATTTATTAGGTCTTTTAAAGATATATCCATTCTATTACTGGAAATTGAAGAGGTAATTGCAGTTCAAGCAAAATGCGGGGAAGCAATGACATATAAAAGAGCTCTATTTGAAGCACCAATGTGCCTAATGAAGCGGTTGTACCAATCATGGTTGGTTTAAAGTATAAACAGAAGCCACTTTCATCTGGGATGAAATCTTTATCTAACTTTAAAACCTCACTAATTAACTTTGTTGGTTCTTTAGGATCAAGAGTTGCTAAACTGATTTTAGCAGCTTTTTTATTCATTCTCGCGATATTCTTGTCTGGTCTGAATAGTCTAACTTTACCCTTCGAATCTTTGCTTTTATACATTAATAAGATTGGTGTCAACCGTGCGGTCGAGTCCCAAATAAGCTGCTCCGTTGTTTTATTTTGCCGTAGGCTTGGCCCCGGCGCAATGCATTTTCACGATTTGAATCAATATAACAAACATGATGAAAAGAATAGGAGGTATAATAGCCTGAGTGAAACACATAACAACAAACTTCACGCAATGTGCAACAGTTGTACTATACACCAAAAAAAAAAAAAAGCAAAATTAAACCTTTTTCAAATTTTGAAGAACGAAAACAAAAAACCATTTAACAATATACTTATCCAATCCACACAACATCCGCTAATATTGAAAGACTGAAAACCAAACAAAAAAGGGAATCTATTAATCAGGCACTTAAAAGCTGATGACCCTTCTTCATAAGAGGTTTTAAACAATTCAAAAGCTTCTAAATTTACTAAAATGGTACGATATTTCAAATCCCATCCTTCCTTCGCCTATCATATTTCGCCAATTCAGTCTAGTTGATTCTTGCATATATAATAAAGCTGGATGTTTGTTTTGTATTTAGAATGCTTTGAGATATCTGATTATCGCACAATTGAATGATTTGTTCAATCCAGTACTTTTAAGTTTTTTGCTTGTTTCTTTTTCTGCCAAGACCTTTCTGCCGTTCTTACAAACCTCAATTTTCAACATTATAATTATGTACGTACTAGCTACAGCTGGTTCTGGTTGCGGTTACCTACCAACGTCTCACTTCTATGTAGTATATGATTATTGCTATATAACAAAAAAATATATAGATGAAACTGAGACTTATCTAGCGCATTTGGGTGAAAAGTGCCAGAACATGCTCTCCGTACCTGTATATAGGCAACGCAACTACCTTTATATCATAATATGCTCGTTGGGATTAATTAGAAAGGGAAGATGCAGTTGATCGAACTGATAACTTTTTAACTGTTGGGCTCCTTAAAAAACCCTCAAAAACTTTTTGGGAGGCTTTTCCGCCGCGCGCAGTCGCTTCAGGACCCCTAAAATCTCAAACAAAAGAGGACCCTGAATTTTAGATTTTCTGAATAAGTACAGCCAGATCCAAGATTCAATGACAACTACTTCATCAAAGTTTCAACCACATAATCTTAAAGCACTCCATATAGTTCCCATATACAAGGCGAAATCTCCGTCTGGTGCTATTCACGTAGGTGGCCAAGAGTCTACCAATGAGCTTAAATCGCCAAGGACTTGTGTACGTATAGCAGTGTACTAACTAATTTGGGGTTTTTGGTTTCTATGTGAAAACTGTTAATTTTGTGGTTTGGCCAATCAGCAGGCTGGAAAAAATTATTTTGTTTATTGGACAGCCATCAATTTATGGGGTGTGCTGCTTCCCTCTATCCTAATAATTTTTAATTTAAATAGGCCCTGAAATACCCCCTTGTTGGGATGCAATTTGTAATCTACCACACCTTATTTTTTTTTTCTTGCCGTAAGTATTTCCTTTCATATTCACATTCACACACACACGTAATCAATTGAAAAGAAAAGGTGTTCTTCTTCTTTAAACTCACACTCCATTCCATTTTCCTTTCTATATTAATAAACAACTAAAAAAAAAAAATCAGACTTCAAAAGAGTTATGAAGTTCACATCAATTCTTGGAGGTACTTTACTGGCTGCAACAGCCCTAGCTGAAACCCATGTTTTCAATTGGACCACCGGTTGGGCAGACATAAACGTTGATGGTGTTCAAGAAAGACCAGTTATAACTTGTAATGGTGAATTCCCATGGCCAAATATTAGAGTTAACAAAGGTGATAGAGTTGAATTATACTTAAACAATGGTTTTGACGATGCTTTAACTTCTTTACACTTCCACGGTTTATTCCAACACAACTCAACTCAAATGGATGGTCCTCCAATGTTGAACCAATGTCCTATTGCTGCTGGTGAAACTATGCTTTACAATTTTACTGTTCCTGATCAAGTTGGTACTTTCTGGTATCACTCCCATCAAGAAGGTCAATACATGGATGGTATGAGAGGTGTCTTTATTATTGATGATACAGATGGATATCCTTATGATTATGATGAAGAAGTCATTTTAACTATTTCTGAATGGTATCATGACTTAGTTGATGATTTACATGCTAGATTTTTAAATAGATATAACCCAACTGGCGCTGAACCAATTCCTCAAAACTTGCTATTTAATGACAGTATGAATGGTACTTGGAACGTTAAACCAGACACCACTTACTTAATGAGAATTGTCAATATCGGTGGTTTCAATACACAGTATTTATATATGGAAGATCACGATTTTGAAGTTGTTGCTGTTGATGGTATCTATGTTGAAAAAAACGTTACTGATTTACTATATGTTACAGTTGCTCAAAGATATGATGTTTTAATCCATACCAAGAATGAAACTGGTACCAATTTTGCTTTCATGCAAGGTTTTGATACCGATATGCTAGATGTTTTGCCAGAAGATTTAGTTTATAACAGAACTAACCATATAGTCTATGACTCAGAGGCTGAATTACCAGGTGAATACTTCATTGACGAATATGACTTCATGGATGATTTCTACTTAAAGCCATTAGAACAGTACGAATTATTACCTTCTCCAGATTACAGAGTTGAAATCACAGTTGCAATGGACAATTTAGGAAATGGTGTTAACTATGCTTTCTTCAATAACATTACACATGTTACACCAAAAGTTCCAGTTTTAGGTACTGTTCTCTCAGCAGGTGAAGATGCTACTAATCCTTTGATTTATGGCTCTAATACCAACTCATTTATTTTACAAAAAGATGAAATTGTTGAAATTGTGTTGAATAATAATGATCCAGGTAAGCATCCTTTCCACTTGCACGGCCATGCATTCCAAATTATTGAAAGAGGTCCCGATTACACAGACGAAGCTGTTCCTGTTCCATGGAATGAAACTGCTGAATATACACCACCCGATTATCCATCCGTTAGAGATGTTTTGTTTGTTAGACCCCAATCCTACTTCAGAATTAGATTTAAGGCTGATAACCCAGGTATTTGGTTCTTCCATTGTCATTTAGAATGGCATTTATTGCAAGGTTTGTCATTAGTGTTTATAGAAGATCCATTAAGCATCCAACAAAATGAACAATTGACTGATAATTGGAAACAAGTCTGTGATCGCTCCAATATCTCTTATACTGGTAATGCTGCTGGTAATACTCAGAATTTCTTAGATTTAACTGGTGAAGCTGTTCAACCTGATCCTTTGCCATCTGGTATGACTGCCAGAGGTATTGTTGCTTTTGTTTTCTCTTGTATTGCTGGTATTGCTGGTGTTGTTATGATTTGTATCTATGGTATGTCAGACATTCCAAACATTGAACAGAGAGTTATGAATGATTTGGATGTTGATCAGTCTAAAGAATTGTTAGCCGATGAAGAACCAATCGATTCTTACAAAGAAACTAATTCAAGAGATTCTAATTAGTATTAGTTCAACTTGCATGTCTCAAGTTTATTATCACTCATTTTTTTATTATTCTTATTTTTGTTCAAATTACTTAGACCCAACAAAACTATTCCCAATTCCCAATTCCTAATTCCCCCTTTTTTTTGTGGTCTCTCCCATTTAATTATTTTTTTTTTCGCTTTCTTTTATTTCCCTATTTCCCTTCCCATTTTTTAGAAGCAAGAGTTTTAAAAGGCAGAAGAACAATCAACCCCCTTTCAGTCAATGTGTGAATGTGAATAAATCACTTTATTGGTCTTCTTAGTTGAATCGACTGATATTGAACTTTCTGTTTTCCTATTATTCTCTCTCTTTTTGAAACATGTTTATATCCCCCCTACAAAGTAGTTTCTTATAGATACATGTGTATATTATTCCCAATTTTATATATCCCCCCTATGTGTGTGCTTTTTTTTAATATTTTTTTAAATGTGTGTATGAGTTTATTTCGATTTTCAGACTCCCTCTAATTTTAATCACAACTTCTCTTAACAGTAAGTTGGCACGGCTGTATATGGTATGTTTACAAGTTTACAAACACCACTTTAATCAGAGGAGATAGTCAGACGTGCCGTTGAGATGAGATGAGACAAGTCAATTAGAAGGCTCAATTCTAAATCAAGCAACTATTATAGGAGGTGTAGGAGAATCTGCCGAAACAATCAGTAATCAGTGCTACTGTGAAGACCGAAAGAAATCTGGTC
Source organism: Ambrosiozyma platypodis (assembly GCA_030557395.1). Lineage (NCBI taxonomy): Eukaryota > Fungi > Ascomycota > Pichiomycetes > Pichiales > Pichiaceae > Ambrosiozyma > Ambrosiozyma platypodis. The sequence continues at coordinate 142,702 of JAKTPC010000009.1, read as the reverse complement.
TCTGGCTGTGCTCAACCTTAAATAAGCTTAAATAAACCTAAACGCTCTCTGATTGGCTAGGGGTCTTGGTTGTACACTTGCCGGTAAGTCCGTTGTAAGACTAACTGCAATTCATATTTTCAATCGACTTTGTAAGGTTATGAATATATGTGAGTTGACAGAATCGAACAATTCTCAATTTGGATAGACCCTCTAGACCCTCTAGACCCTCCTAGACCCTACGGACCCTAGGGACCCTCCCAGACCCTACAACTGTCTCTTCCAATTAAGCGAAAACCGTATCTGGTATCTTTCCACTTGCCATATACAGTGAAGGAAGATACACGAGATTCCCACAGTAAAGTAAGAATTCTTTGAAATAGCCGGAAAAAACAGGTTCTTACCTATGCCAAGTGAAAAGAAAGTGAAAGAAAGGCCGTTGAGCCAATGGGCAGCCGACAAATGTGAAGCAGGCCCCCGGTACTGCTTGTTCACAGGGCAGGCCCCCTGTCGTCCAGGTGGAGATCTGCAGTTTTGCCCAGGAACCTTAGCGTCTGGGCAAGCCGAGAGTCTTAACTCTTGGTAGTGGAACTATTTTTTTTGTGTTTTTTTTTTATTTTATTTTAATCTCTCCGATCGGTAATCCAAGTTAAAGTATATAAAGAGTGACCGCTTCCCTGCTTTTGGTTTTTTTTTTTCTCTTTCTTCCTTTCTGTTTTCCTTTTAAATACTTCATTCATACATAGCACTAGGCAATTCACAACCATCCTTCAAGGTTCTTCTGTTCTTACTTCCTTTTTTTTCACTTGCTGCTATCATGAAACTAACTTCAATTATCAGAGGTGCTTTACTGGCTGCTACTGCTTTTGCCGAAACACACACCCTGGACTGGACTGCCAGTTGGGCTGAGCTAAACCCGGATGGTGTTCAATCCAGACAAGTGATCACCTGTAATGGTGAATTTCCTTGGCCAAACTTGAAGGTTAAGAAAGGTGACACTGTTGTTATCAAGTTAACCAACAACTTGACTGATGAAAACACGTCTTTACATTTCCACGGGTTGTTCCAGCATAACACTACCCATATGGATGGTCCTCCAATGCTTAATCAATGTGAGACTCCTCCTGGTTACTCTTATACTTATAACTTCTCTGTTCCTGATCAAGTTGGTTCTTATTGGTACCACTCTCACTCAAAGGGTCAATACATGGATGGTATGAGAGGTGCTTTCATCATTGAAGATGATGACTTCCCTTATGATTACGATGAAGAAGTTGTCTTGACTGTTTCTGAATGGTACCATGAGTTAATTCCTGAATTGACTTCTGACTTTTTGAATAGATATAACCCAACTGGTGCTGAACCAATTCCTCAAAATTTGTTATTCAACGATACTATGAATGGTACTTGGAACGTTCAACCTGATACTACTTATTTATTAAGAATTATTAACATTGGTGGTTTTGTTTCTCAATATTTATGGATGGAAGGCCATGAATTCACTGTTATTGCCGTTGACGGTATCTATGTTGAAAAAAACACTACTGACTTGTTATACATTACTGTTGCTCAGAGATATGATGTTTTGATTCATACTAAGAATGAAACTGATACCAACTATGCCTTCATGCAAAGATTCGATATAGATATGTTAGATGTTATTCCAGATGATTTACAACTAAACACTACTTCTCACATTGTTTATGATTCTGATGCTGATTTACCAGGTGAATATGTTATTGACGATTTAGATAGCTTCTTAGACGATTTCTACTTGGTTCCTTTAGAACAAGAAGAAATTTTGCCGGAACCAGATTACACTATTACCATCGATGTCATTATGGATAACTTGGGTGACGGTGTTAACTATGCTTTCTTCAACAATATTACTTTCACTACTCCAAAGGTTCCAGTCTTAGGTACTGTTTTATCTGCAGGTGAAGATGCTACCAATCCTTTAGTTTACGGTTCTAACACTAACGCCTTTGTTTTAGATAAAGATGATATCGTTGAAATTGTTTTAAATAATCAAGATACTGGTAAGCATCCTTTCCATTTACACGGACACGTTTTCCAAATTATCGAAAGAGCTCCAGGTGTTGATGAAAGTTTAAGTCCTGTTCCATATAACGCCTCTATTGAATACGATGCTCCAGAATACCCAGCTAGAAGAGATGTCTTGTATGTTAGACCTCAATCCTACTTCAGAATCAGATTCAAGGCTGACAACCCAGGTGTTTGGTATTTCCATTGTCACATTGAATGGCATTTATTACAAGGTTTAGCCTTAGTTCTTGTTGAAGACCCAACTTCAATTCAAGAATTTGTTAACGTTGGTGATGAATGGTACTCTAACTGTGATGCTGCCGGTATCCAAACCGAAGGTAATGCCGCTGGTAACACTGAAAACTACTTAAGCTTAAAAGGTGAAAATGTTCAAAAATCTGCTTTACCATCTGGTTTCACTGCTAGGGGTATCGTTGCTTTGGTCTTCTCCTGTGTCGCTGGTGTTTTGGGTTGTATTATGATTGGTGTTTACGGTATGGCTGATATTCCTAACATTGAACAGAAAGTTATGCAAGATCTGGACATTGACCAATCTAGAGATTTATTGGCTGATGATGAATTAGACGATGAAGACGCATCTGCTCAAGGTTCAAAAAATGAAGCTGCTGCTAGAGAACAAACGTCTTCTGGCTCATCTAAATAAGCAAACTCCCTTTGTTTGCTCCCCCTTACATTTCAATTCGATGTGCTTTTTTTCTAATTGATTGCTAATAACCCCTCCATGAAAATTCAATCCAAATCCCTTTATTATTCCCATTTTTATTTTGCTTTTTAGGTCCCCCAAACCTTATCTTTTTCTTATTTTTTTTTTCCCTCTAGAATTTTCCCAATTCGTCCCCCCCCCTCCCTGCAAAAAATGAAGCAAAGTGATGAAAAGAATAAAAGAACAGAAAACTCTTCAATCAAGTTGTGAATTAACTCCTTAGCTAAACTGGTGTTCTTAATTGAATTACTAGTTTTTTTTTTCTCTTTGGCTTTCGGCTCGGCTGCTCCCTCGGCCTTTCCCTCCGCATTATTATTTGTTTTCTTCTCTCTCCCGACTTGAAACTCTTAAACTATTAATTTCCCAAAATTTTCTTCCCCTCCCCAACTTCTCCCAGTCCATTCCCTTTCATCTTATACTATTCTATAGTTTGTAACTCTTTTTCCGCCTCTTTTGTTACGTTTTCCCCTCCCTATTCATGAGTGATGTATATATATAATGTTTTTTATGTTTTATTTATACTGTGAATTTTCCTGTTTTGTGTGTATGGATCTTTCCCTTTTTTAATATGCTGTTGTGTTAAAACTTTCATTGGTGTTGTAATCTGTAGTAGTATAAATGTTGATTGGCTGATAAAATAATTGTACACTTGAAAAAAATATAATTAGTAAAGTCAAATTAGCATTTTTGATAAGTAAAATAGAGCTTGAAGATAAGATAAAATAAGATATGAATACATGTACAAAACAAAATCAAAAAAAAAAAAAAGAAAATATGCAAGTAATAAGAGAAAGCAAAGAACTACAATTAGCAACGGCCATAAAACCCATGAAACAAAGGCAAGCAGAAAAGAAAAAAAGAACAAGAAGAAAACCAACACCAGAACACACTAATAATCAAGCAAGCTTCCCACCACCAACCATCATCTCCTCATCATAAATATCCTCTTCGTCATCAAACTCAAACTCTCCATACATTTTCTCAACATGTTCAATAATCAGCAATCCAACCATGGACATCAAACAACTCAACGCAAACCACTTCGTGTACCAGTTCTCAACGATTTCATTTGCAATCTTATCTATTCCAACCTCATCAAACTTGGCTAAGTGATGAGGTAACGTGTTCGAGTTAAGCATTAGTGTTGTGGAGATGATGTATATCCCAGACAGTTCCGAGATAAGAAGTTCGATTAGGTAGCTTTTATGTGCTTTGCTGGCGGTGGTATTGGTGGTGGTTGTGCTAGAAGTAGTGATGGGTTTGGTGATTGTGCTGGCAGTGACTTCGTGGGAGGTGGAGTGTTTGGTGACCTTACTGAATTTGTCCATTGTCATTCTCACACTGTTGAAAGAGAATAAAAATAAACATAGTGATAGTGCTAAGGTGATGTTAATTGACAGCTTGTCAACGTCGTAGTAATTGTCCCCAAATACTTTCACAGCTAGGTTGGCTAAGGTTGTGGCTAATGGATCACCGTGTGCTGATGTCGTTGTTGTTGTTTGGTCATCATTGTAGCCTTTATATAAAATGTAAGGTAATTTAATTATACCAATACTGATAATTTTGTAAAGACAGAAAAAACCAAATAAGTAATCATAGATTTTCTTGAACAATCCATTTACTGATTTTGAATTCTGCTGTAATCTATAATTTGAAACTAGACTCGTTAATTCATCGATTAAGTCATTTTTCATTTGAATTAAGGCTTTGATTTCATCTTGTAAGCTAAAGTCACTTTTGGATCTTGTGTGTTGGTTGGTTGTTAACGATGATTCTTGTTGTCTTAGATCAATTAAATTCTCTGTGGTTTTTAAACTATCAATGATTTTTTTGATCTCTTGCAATTTCACAGTTTTTGGTTTCTTAAAATATGTGTTGAATAGCTGAGTCACACATCCTAGACCATTTAAAAACGCAAGACAAGAGATTCCAATCATTGATAGTTCAATTAAAGAACCTTGAACAAATGATAAGCCTGTCGATGTTCCATCGCTTTGAGTGGAGCTAGTTAGGCCAAGTTTTTCTTCTAATCTGATGTCTATCAATTGTGAAAAGATAATCCAACAAACTAAAACAACACCAAAGGTTGAAAAATAAGCTTTGTAACTGGAAATCGTTTTATTCTTCAAAATTGGAATATTTAACACAATGAAATCAAAAATCAACAGGGATGGAATCAAATAGGATAATAAAATAATTAACACAAATAAAGTGAATGACCAATACAGACTAATTGAAACTTCATTACCAAGCCCAATAATCTCAAATAAAACTAAACTGACAATCTGCAATGAAAAAGACATTGATAGATCGAATAAGAAACGCACAGAGAGATCAACCAGTCTTTGCTTCTTGTCTCCCTTGGTAGGTATATTAGCTGAAGGTTTCAATAATTGAGACGAGGAAGATATTCCAGTTTGTTTGACCTGATACTCTATGCTTAACTTCTTTAAATTCTTGTTCAAGTTTTTAGTTACACTGTTGCTGTTTGTCGATAAGAGATACTTTTGTAATAATGGATGGATCACCCGATGTGAAATTTGATAGTTGATAAGGTTAGATATTATGAGTGGAATGAACCCTATTACTGCTGATACTGAAGGCATTTCTGATAAGTTTCTATGCTGTTGGGGTTTGAATTTGGGCCAAATACTTTGAGTAGAAAACGTGTCGGTCTGCTATATAAAGCTACAATTTCACTACGAAATAAATTTTCACGTGCGCCAACCAGTAATCTCCCCTGCATTTTTGAATCTTTAGAACTTAGATATAGTTGTACCTGGAAAGCCTTCTTGCATCGATTTTTTCTCTCTGTTTTTTTAAATCTTGTTTTAGTTTTACTTTGTATATAATTGGGTGCAAAAACGTTTATATTAAGAGTTATTTACTAGTTATATAAACTATAGGTACTTTAGAAAAAGATAGATGCAAAAAAAAAATTAAGTAAAACAAGACCGATTAATTAACAGCCTTTTCGTGAATCCAGTTAACGGCATTTTCATACTTCCCTTTAAATAAATTACCATCGACGAAATCAATGTTTCCTTCTAGCAAAGAAAATTCAAACTTACCATTTTTAAAAGAAGAAGACAAACTTTCATCGTCAACCAAACCAGTGGCTGTAGATTCTGAATCTTCGTCACCCTCTTTTGAAACTCTACTTAAGCTTTTCAATCTTAAAGAGTATAAAGTTGAGATCTGATCCTCTAACATAGCTTTGATCTTGGTAATCTTCTTACTTGTAAATAGATCGCATTTATTGCAAAATATACCCAAATCAACACCATTTGGGATAGCTTCAGTAATTTCTAAAATATCAATTAATTCGGTGGCAACATCATGGCAATACTTAGCATTGAAATTTGAAGAATCAACAATGTAAAGGATACCTTTAGTAGATTTCAAATTGTTTTTCAAATATGGGAATAAGTGTAAACTTTTCAATTTTGGACTACTTGGGAAATCATAAATACCGTAATCACCAACCAAATGCTGCCCATCAAAATCTAATTTCAAATTATCATGGTTTGGTTCTATCGAAGTGACTGTTAGTTTCGGTAACTCACCTTTGGTCAACAATGAAAATAAATTAGTTTTCCCGCTTCCCTTTGGACCAAGTATAAGAAACTGATGTTGTGACTTTGCGAACAGCGATGATTTTCGTGTCAAGATAATGATTGTAGCAACAATGACAAGTAAAGAAATGGCAATAGGAGCTAATGGCAGTGACTTCAATTGGTCTATGTACACGTCAAGTTCTGAAGAAGTCATTCTGGTGATGTTTAGTAGTTTGGCGTGATAAATCGAGATACATGAGTTGGCTGAACGTATTTTAATTACGTACGTTGACCGATTTGATCGTTATCGAATTTGTTGAACAAACAGTTCGTGGCGTGTTACTCAGCCGCTCTAACCAGCCACTCAGCCTGACTCAATAGAAAGAGAAGGCGACAGCGGGCCGAGTGGACGGCCGTGGCGGGATTTTGAAGGCGAGCGCGATTCTGATTGCGCATGTATAAGATCCTACAATTAATTGGGTAATCGCTTGGTATCACCAACGAGGAAGATCACGATGGCATTTGGCATGCTCTTCAATTTTATGGACTCATTGATGCTTATCAACAGGGCTCACGTGATTAATCGTTAGCGGGTATGCTCAGATCTAATCATGACGCTGATTTTTTCGGGAAAGAACCTAAAAGAGAAGCTATCTTATCAGCTAGATGCACCTACACGTATGTAAAGGCTATACCCTTAAATTACAATTCATGGTCATGGTACCCAGGAACATATCAGATCCGATGCCAATTTTTTTGATATAAAAGAAGAGAGGATTCCTGGTTGTGGTTTTCTTTTATTCTCAATTCCTTCCTACAGAGTTGAATCCACATAGAACTGGGTAAAGATGTCTTCTATCAATCAAGTTTACACAATAAGGACTGCCCAATCTAAGGCTGAAAAACACGAAATCAATGCTAAGCAGGCTGTAAATGATACTTCATTATTAGCTGATATAGGTTACAAGCAAGAACTTCATCGTTCTTTCAAAACTTACCAAATCTTTGGAATATCATATAGTGTTATGATTATTTTATCTGGTGTTGCCTCAATGACTGGTATTGGGCTAGGAGCTGGCCCTTCTGGTTATATATGGAGCTGGTTTATAGCAATGCATTTTATTTATACCATAGGTATTTCAATGTCTGAATTAGCTTCTGCTATTCCTACCAGTGGTGGACTTTATTTTTGGACTCATTATTATGCTCCCGAGAAGTACAGGGTCTTTATCAGTTATATCATTGGTCTAAGTAATTCAATGGCTTTATGTTCTACTTGTGTTAGTGCTACCTACACTGTTTCACAACAAATACAAGCCGCTATTTTCATTCACACAGATGGGAGTTACGTTATAACTAATGGAAAAACTTATGGCATATTTGCTGCTTTACTTATTTCTGCTGCTACATGTACTTGTTTAAGTTCTGGCAGTTTAGCTACTTTACAAAATATCTCAGGTTGCTTCAGTACTTTTATGGTAATTTTGTTTTTCATTGCTTTACCTACTGGTAATAAAGTTAATGATATTCCTTTTAATGATAGAAAATTCATTTTTGGCACTATTCAAAACTGGTCAGATTGGCCAACTGGTTGGAATTTTTGTCTATGTATGATGGCTTGTGTCTGGTCAATTGGAGCCTTTGATTCTTGTGTTCATATGTCTGAAGAAGCTCAGAATGCAAGTTATGGTGTTCCCGTTGGTATCATTAGTTCAACTACTGTGGTTGGATATGTGTGTTGGTTTTGTGTTATTTGTCTTATGGCTTGTATGAATAATGATGTTGAAAGAATTTTAGGAAGTGAAACTGGGTTTCCATTTGCTCAGGTTATTTACGAATCATTAGGTAAAGAATGGGCCGTTGCTATGATGGCTTTGATTGCAACTTCTCAATGGATTGGTTGTACTTCAATTTTAGCTGCTCTATCTAGACAAATATGGGCTTTTGCTAGAGATGATGGATTACCTTTTAGCTCAATTGTCAAAGTTGTTAATCCGAAATTAAAGGTTCCAATTAGGGCAATCATATTTGCTGCTTGTGTTGGATTATTGATTGGATGCCTTTGCTTGGCCGGATCTGCTGCGTCAAATGCTTTGTTTTCTTTATCAGTTAGTGGTAATTATATTTCCTGGATATCGCCAATTTTCTTAAGATTAACATCGGGCAGAAAAAGATTTACTCCAGGTAAGTTTTATTTGGGGAATTTTTGGTCTCCCGTTGTCGGATGGATCAGTGTGATTTGGGGTGCTTTTGTTTTAGTGATTTGTATGTTCCCAAGCTATAAAGCTGTTAATAAAACAGACATGAATTACACCGTTGTGATTACCTGTGGTGTTTGGATACTTTCTGCTTTATATTACTGGCTTTACAAACGTAAGTACTATCATGGTCCTAAATCCAATTTATCTCCAGATGCAATATTAGCAATGGAAGCTGAAGTTATTAATCAAGAAGTAGTTGAATTTTCTGAAATAGCTAAAGATAAAAATGATAAAGAGAATTCTAGTTTATAACTGATTTTCTTGTGTATTGAGAGCAGTGTTTTGATATTATTACTCTTATCAAAGAAAGCAAGATTTCAGATTGACACATACACAAAAAATATAGCTCTGTTGTGTTTTCTGTTTTCCTTTGTAAATACTCCATGCTACAGATAGACATTTTATAACTTCCATAAATTTACAAAGAGTATATACAAATGCATCCAGTTAATAGTTATAGTGCTGGGATGGGAACGATCAACAAAATTGCACCGGGCTGGGGAATACATTTCTTTAACTGGCGATAGGCAGAGTATGAGGTGTATGGAGATGAAATTAAAGAAATTCCTTTCAAAAATAGAAATATATTAAATAATTTTTATGTGTTGTCAAAAATGCAGGTACACCCGACTGACCCTGCGAAAATGCAATTTTGACAATACATTTTTTAATTTAGCAAAATAACATTTAACTCAGACAAGACTTATAATGGCAACTCGTTTCCATACGTATGGCTAGGTAACTTTATCCAGAACCACGTCACAACTTGCCACATCACTGACCATATATGCCTCCTTCATCTCAAAGTTTTTAATAAACTCAAAATAGATCACTACACTAATTGACAGTTGCATATGCATATGTATATGACACTTTGTGTCAACCGCTTAAACTTGCTTAACATGCTTTGAAGCATATACTTACACGTATACAGCTACAGTTAAGTGGAAATTGTATACCTATTAGTTTCAGTGAATTAGGTACCAGAACAACCATATTAGAGTGTTAAGCTATAGCCTTGGTTTATAGCCTATATATATGTGCTCCAGATAAGAAGTTAATCTCCATTGAGATAGGGAGAACAACCAGTACATGCAGACAACGTATTATTTAAGAGTTATCCGAAAAAAGTTAGATATGTAAGTATATGTCTAAATTCAAAATTGTAAATAAATTTCTGAATTCAATTCGGTGTATCTATTGACTAAATGATTGTTAAACTAATTGTTGTTGTTATAACTTGTTCAATGCCGCTAAAGCACTCAAACATATATTCGGCATAATTCAAGATTTCGAAAATTGTGATTGGTGATACAATAAGACGCGTGTTTTAGATTCTAAAATGATTGTTCTGAACCCTTGACTTCGATTGGGTTGATGACAATAATCATATACAATTCGTTTCGGCGCGTGTACTGACATTTCAATATATATATAAGAATTAAGAGCCATCGATATCTAGAAGCTGTCAGGGAGAAAAATGTGAAAGAAATAAATAATCAATTGACATATGTTCCATCTCGAGACAATTTATCTGAAAATGTTCGATAAAGATCTGCCCAATGCTTGTGCGAGATTCCTCGATGCTTTGATCCAAAGGGGTTGAACATATTCTCCGAAATCAAGAATACGTTTGCTTCCTATTTTGGAAATCAGAGGAGCTCATATGCACACAGAAAGGAATATGTCCCTGGTGATATGTTTAAAGGCTGTGAAAACACAGTATAGCTTGGACCTGCATTTCTCTTTAATTATATATATAGTTCGGAAATAGTGTACAATTAATCAAAAAATGGTGATCTCAAAAGCAGGAAGTTCTCAGTGCTGCAGATTCTATGACCGAGGCATGCCGGCTCAAGTGTACATCGGAAGTTATATTACTTAACTGTTTAGTAACTAAATAAAACTGAATATAGTATATTGAACGGAGAGGGGAAGAGGGGTGAGAGGCAGTAAGAGAGACCAGGCCTTAGCTTGGACAGGTGGTACATATTGATATTGGGATCTGGTATAGCCTATACAAATAAAGCCATATGGATATGTAATTTTAAACAGCTTTAAACCACAATTACTTCTAACTCATTTCATTCCAAAGTTGAAGTTCTTTTTTTCTTCCTGGTTTGGGCGATCTTCAAATATAAATACTTCATCATATGCACATATGTTTTCCTGAATGTACGCTACGTGATGTGGTGTGCTATTACTATTTCATTTTGCTTTATCTCTTTAAATCCACTCATAAAATATGTCTGATAGCAAAGTTGAATCTCTTAAAGTTCACACAAACTCGGGAATCTCTTCTGAAGGGACAGAATCAGAACCAGAATCAAAAACAACATGGTATAAGGATCTTGTTGATGGTTTCAGACCCGCTGAATATAACTATGAATTGGATCCTAATCTGTCAGATGTTGAAAAGGCAAACTTCATATCTTCGAAGTCTCCTCTAAAGCGAAAGTTGAAATCAAGACATTTACAAATGATTTCAATTGGTGGCTCTATCGGTAAGTAAAGCTCACTCTCCTTTTCTTATCATCGTTGTTTTACTAACTTGTTATATCTAGGTACTGGTCTTTTTGTTGGTAGCGGTAGCAACTTAAACACAGCTGGCCCTGCTGGTCTTTTGATTGGTTATATTTTAACAGGTATGATGATGTATTGTACTATTCAAGCCCTAGGAGAATTGGCTATTGCGTTCCCAGTCTCTGGTGGATTCAATATTTATAATACCCGTTTTATTTCTGCGCCCCTTGGATTCACTTTAACTTGGAATTATACTCTTGGCTGGCTAGTTATCCTACCTTACGAAGTTGTTGCTGCTACTATTGTTATTCAGTTCTGGGACAAAACCACAAGTCCAGCTGCATGGGTTTCCCCAATTTATTTCTTCATTGTTGTTATAAATTTCTTTGGTGTTAGAGGTTATGGTGAAACTGAATTTATATTATCAGGTATTAAAGTCATAGCTATAGTTGGTTTCATTATTTTAGGTATCATTTTAAATTGTGGTGGTGGCCCAGAAGGAGAGTATTTGGGTGGAATTTACTGGCAAGAACCTGGTGCATTTTCTAATGGAGCTAAAGGTGTCTTCACTGTGTTTGTTACAGCTGCATTTTCTTTCTCTGGTACTGAGTTGGTTGGCTTAACAGCCGCGGAAACTTCAAATCCTCGTAAGACACTTCCAAGGGTATGTTTTGTTTTTGTTTTTATTTTGATTTTGATTTTTTTTTAAAAATTTGATACTAATACGACACTTCGAGAAACACTTCCAAAGGCTACAAAACAAGTGTTCTGGAGAATTACATTATTCTACGTTGTTTCTTTAACCCTGGTGGGTTTATTAGTCCCTTACGACGAACCAAGACTTTTGGGAGCCTCTTCATATTCTGCAGCCAGCCCTTTCGTTATCGCTATTCAAAATGGGGGTATTAAAGGTCTTCCATCTGTCTTCAATGCAGTTATTCTAGTTTCTGTGTTGTCAGTTGCTAATACAGGTAAGTATATTAGTGTTTTGTCTCTTTTATTGTCACGGTTTGAATTCAAATACTAACTTATAAAAACAGGCACGTATGCAACTTCGAGATGTTTCTTGAGTTTGGCCGAACAAGGTTTTGGACCAAAATGGTTTGGATATATTGATAGAGAAGGTAGACCACTGGTTGGTCTTATGATGACTTTAATTTTTGGTCTTCTTTCTTATCTATCTTGCTACGATGATCAGGAAACTGTTTTCACTTGGTTGTTATCGTTATCTGGTTTATCAGCTTTATTCACATTTGCTGGTATCAATCTTTGTCATATTAGATTTAGAACTGCTTTGAAAGCGCAAGGTAGAGACACAAGTGAGTTATCATTCACAGCTCAGACAGGGGTCTATGGTAGTATTTTTGGGCTTTTAATGATCTGTGTTATACTAGGAAGCCAATTCTGGGTTGCTTTGTGGCCACTCGGTGAAGAACCGAATGCTGAAGCCTTCTTTGAAACTTGGCTATGCTTTCCTTTGATTATTTCTTGTTATGTTTTCTGGGTATTTTGGAAAAAGGATTATAGACCATTTAGAAAGGCAATTGATATTGATATTGATACTGGTAGAAGAGAAGTTGATTTAGATTCATTAAAACAAGAAATTGCTGAAGAGAAGGCTTTGCTTGCTACTAAACCTTTTTATTACAGAATTTATACTTTCTGGTGTTGAACATTTACATGTTTTAGCACTTTTATTTGGAGCTACTTTCTTTTCTTATTCAAATATCACCCTCTTTGCCTTATACATTGTTCAGTTAGTTTTGCATTTCAAAACGTTGTACAATCTCGTTTTGTTTCAATCAAATATTACTTCTTGAGATAACTGCATACCTAAAATTTGTAGTGCTTGACATAATGAAAGTATTACAGATACAAAACCTTTATCAAGAAATTTGAGACTCTTACCATAACTCCGGAAAGACAAATCATAAATTGTAAGCTTTCAAACCGCTGGTATCATCAAGTTTCCAGGCTCGATCTAGAACTTCAAAACTTCATTGTAGCCAGAAAATTGTTAATTATTTATTGATGGGACAGCCTCAAGATAAACTAATACAGAAAAGAGTTTTTGCAAACGGTTTCATGTGTACTACACCCCAAAGGTGAGGAAATATTAATCTTACTAAGTAAAACAAGGTTTTATGTAGACTGGTGATTATTCTGTTCCGTTTGGTGACGCTCGCTGCTCACCAGCATATAAAAGGTCTTTTCTGCTTTTAGTTGGGGTTTGAATGAAAACTCTACACTTTGTTCATGTATAAGAAAAATGATTGATCTATATATAAAAACAAAATGTCATCTTTAACTAAACTATTATCTGAATTGAATGTTTCTGATGATTCGAGAGACAATGGTGGTCATCCTGTTCCCCAAAACGCTCCAATTCTCACACCTTTTGAAGATAGTGAACTGGACTTAGACTTAGATTATATTTCAATTAACGGAGTTTATGATAATACCACTACAGACAATCTACCATCAGAATACAAAAGATTTCAAAGAGATAATTTATTAGAAATTGAATACAGCTATTATAGATCCCACTGCTTATCAATTTTCTCAAGAAAAGAACCAGAACAAATTAATAGTTATCCATGTTTCCCACGTGTACCTGAAAATTGGACTAGTTTGGAAGGTTTGATCAAAATGTCATGTTCAAGTGCCACTAATATAGGCAAAAGAACATGGCCTAGATTAATTGATGACTGTGATCCAACTTTAGAATCTTTGAACAGAAAACTATTTAGAATAGTGGTGATGCTATATTATTCATTTACCGTTGATGAAGACATGTATAATATATTGTCTCACTGTGGCTGGGATGTATGTACACTATCAGAATTTGAAATTGAAGAATTGTTTGAGAAATGTTCAGGTATTTTGGCTACTACGTTACAATCCTATTTTCAAAAATTTGCAGATAGAATCGTTGACACATTTTTCTACACACCTTTAGATTGGTATATTCCAAAAGTGCTAAGACGAATTAGTTTGTTGAACGAGGAAGAATATTCTAAGTCATTTCCAATGTTAACAAAACTTAGAAATAACTTCTTCATTCTTGTTGTTCAGATTTTTCAAACTGCTGATGAGGTTTATCATCTTGACGCTCAAAAATTAACTGGAATCAAGATTGAAAGGATTTTATATAGTTAACCTTATGTATGTTTCTGTATTTGTTCATTTGTATATGATAATTTTTAACTCTAAACTAGGGTAGTTCACAGGACCACAACGGAACAAATGTTACTGGGTTTAGGTCGCGAACGTACTGTAAAGGTGGGGTGGGGCAGACTCTGAGATCGACTCAAGAATCAAACATGAGTTGAACTAACGTATGGAATAAAATAGATTGAATAAATAAATAAATAAATAAAAAGGATATGGAAACAGGTAGGCAGAGAAAGTGTAAGCTGTATATAAAAGAGGTAATGGGTTTACCAAATCAGATAAGCCTATTATGTAGTTTGAGAATAAAAGTGACTCCATAAATCCTATTCGTCTAAGTCTCCAACAAAAATACATTTTATAACGAATAAAGCTTTAAGCAGATTCCTTTTGTCTTGAAGCATATGCGTCATCACTTGGACGATGAGGGTGAACAGGTTTGAATATTTGATTACCCGTCTTGAAAATCTCTCTACCACCATCATCAGGTATTTGTTTCACTAATTGCAGGTTTTTAAAGACGCATTCATTTAACAAGTTTTCAGCTTTTCTACAATTCTTGAATTCCATATTTGAATAATTCAAGCATTTGAAATGCAATTCGAATTCTTTTTTGCAACTTGCGTTTAAATCACTGATGACACTAGCTGCACATCTTGTAACTTGACGCCCTTCCTTTAAACAATTCATTGGACCATTAGTACCATTTTCTGATTGACACAACATAAAGTTATCATTAAAATCACGGCATCTGGAACCAATAAAAAAAGAGGCACTCATTAAAGGACCAGTTGTAGCACCGATCTCCTTAACGTGGGGAATCTCTTCAGGCAATTTTCCGTTTTCAAAGACATAGTGGGTGTCTCTTCTCTTATCAGTAGCGTGAGAAGTAGAAATTGCATCGTAACCGTTGGATGTGGACATGACTGATTGAACACTGTTTTTGGTTTTCTTGTATCCACGGCAGTCTAAGTTGGTTGATTTGTAGGACACACTTTGTGAAAAAGCTCTAACGCTCCCCTCTTTTCAGATCTGGAGCTTACGTCAGCAGAAAAGTGGTGCACGGGTTTTCTGAAATTTATTTTGAGTTCAGTTTCTGTGTTTTAACAGAGAGATTTAATGGCAATAGGATGATGGTTATTTTACCAGAACAAGTACTAGAACAAGAACAGATAAACACATCATAGAGTACTGTCAATCTCAATGTTTGAGTTTGTTACCTTGTCACCCACCCCTGACAAGAATCAAGATGAAGACGATGAGTATGATCCATTGGCTTTGGAAGACAACGAAGTGAAGAAAGAAGAGCAAGTAGAAGATGATATAACTATTCTACCGCATTCAACAGAACCTGCAGCACAAATGACTCAAGCCAGAATTCTTACTTTTGATAAACAAATAAACATACTGGCAGATCCAGGCTGGGATGGGATCTCAGACCTTTCCTATTTAGAAACATTTATTCCCAAAGTTGATCTTATCATCTTATCACAAACAACAGTTGATTATTTAGGCGCATTCGCCTTGCTATTATACAAATATCCAATTTTGAGAAGAGTAAAGATCTATTCAACTTTACCAATAGCTAAATTAGGCCGTCTTTCTACAATTGAATTATATAGAGCTAGAGGATTGATTGGCCCCTTGGAAAATGCAGTTATGGAAGCTGATGATATAGAAAAGTTTTTCAATAGTATCATACCCTTAAATTATGCACAATCTGTTCCTTTACAAGGAAATTTATCAGGAATCACCATCACTGCTTATAATTCGGGGCATACCTTAGGTGGTGCAATTTGGTTGTTGAATAGAGAAGGTGAAAAAATCGTTTATGCTCCGACTTGGAACCATTCTAAGGATACATTTTTACAGAATAGTAAATTAAGCTTACATAATTTATTGAGACCAACTACATTAATCAGTGGATCTGATCTTGGTTCAGGTATGGCTCATAAGAAACGCGTTGAACAATTTTTAAACCTGGCCCAATTAACTTTGAATAACAATACAACTTTGTTCTTACCTACTTCTGTGACTGGTAGACTATTTGAATTGGTGTTATTGCTAGAAAGATCCATTGATCGAAACATTCCATTTTATATGATTTCATTCACAGGCATTAAACCATTGCAATTTTCATCAAATATGCTTGAATGGATGTCACCAGACATAACGAAGAACTGGGAAACACAAAACCAATCTCCATTTGAATCAACCAGATTACAGCTAATAACTGTAGATGAACTAGATTTATTGGATCAAGGCCCCAAAGTTGTGTTTGCTGAGAACTTAGATATGTGTGAAGGATCATTAGGAAGAACAGCCTTGGCTAGTTTATGCACAAGACATCATACTGCTGTTTTGATGACTGAGAGACCCCATTTGAATTCCACGTTTTATGAATTGTACGAAAGTTGGGAGAATTTGGCATCTGCTGATAATAGATTACATGAAGGTTCATTGGTTTTGTTGAATAAACACTTAACTATCACCGTTCATGCTGAAAATGCATTGCATGGTAAAGATCTTAACTCATATTTGAAGAGTGTCGAAGAAAGAAGAGCAGAACAAAAGGAAATTGAATTAGAACAGCAAAGAAATGATAATTTACTGGATGAAATCATCGATGAAGATGAAAACGATGAAGATGAAGATGGATTGAATTTAGGTCTGGTGGATGAAGACAAAATTTTACGGACAGGTGAAAATGGTAAACGTTCAATAATACAACCTACGCATGATTCTGCTAAAGATGAGGATGAAAATACTGTCTCAATGGCTGATATTTTAAAGATGCCTATGGATTTTGATGTTCGTGACGCTAAAGGTAAAAACAGAATGTTTCCATTTATTGTTAAGAAAGTTGCGGTTGATGATTATGGTACTATTATTAGACACGATGATTTTATGAGAGAAGAAGAAAGGTTTATGCTCAAGACAGGCACCGAAGCAGCTGACGGTAATGTAATGGGAGATGACTCAGAAGATGGTGATGAGTCCGATGATCATGAATCCACCCAAGTTGGTGGTAAAAGAAAAAGAAGAGGTAAAAGAGGCGGCAGAAAAAGAAGAAAGAGAAGAGATAGAAAAACACAAGGCGAATCAAGCCTGCAAGATGAAAGAAAGAATTTACCTACATTGTTCAATATGGATCCAACTGTTGATCCTGTTTCTATTAAGAGCACCACATCGATTTTCACAGCCAAGTGTGGTATAACGTTTGTTGATTTATCAGGATTAGCAGATTTAAGATCAATGAAAATCACATTTAATAATTTAAAGCCAAGAAAAGTAATTCTATTACCAAACACATCGCATTCGAAATATTTAGGAGATTCAAACTCAATTATGGAATCATTAGCTAAACAACAACGTGAAAAATTGATTGGAAATACATTCTATGAACAACATAGCAATGGAGTTTTAGGTACAGATTACATGGTATCCCAACCTAATGAAGTGATAGACTTAGGAAATGTTATAACGTCATACGATTTACAAATAGAAGAAGAATTAGATCAAGAATTGAAATGGCAAGAGATTACAGGGGGTTATTCCATAGCACACGTTGTTGGAGAGGTCAATAAAGTTCAAGAAGCAAACACTGGTAGTAGGAACGTGTTTAAATTACATGGTGTGGCTAAAAACAAGGCCGCTGGTCTGATGGAAATAGCCAACACTGCTTCTAAGAAGTTGAGTATTGGCGATATCAAATTGAATGATCTAAGAGCCCAATTAAGTCATTTGAACCTCCGAGTCGAGTTCAAAGGGGATGGTGCTCTAGTGGTGAATGGTCATGTTGCAGTGAGGAAGGTTTCTGATGGACATCTAGTTGTGGATGGTAATGCTGGCCCATTGTTCTACCAGGTAAGAGACGTGGTGAACTCGATGTTGGCTTATGTGTGAGAGTGGCGCAGCGGCGTACATATTGTTTGTTCTTTAATTAGGTGGGCAGAGTATGGCCAATACGACCTCTTTGCGGAGACCAAAATGAGTTTCATTCTTTTTGTGTACCACCTGTTTTTCTGTGTAGCTGTACTCAATTCAATTCATCTTTATCAACATGAGGATAGTGAACAACTTCAAAGAAGTGTACCAGTTCAAGAAGAAGTACATATTTGGTGACATACTGGGAGTGGGAACATATGGCACGGTGCGCCAGGCCACGGACAAGGCCTGTAAGAAAGATGTTGCCATCAAGATCATCAACAAGAAGAAGTTGGGCAAGAAGAAGTGTACCACTGTTAGAAATGAGGTCAAGTTACTCCAGCAGTGCAATGACCCTTATATAGTCCGTTTCCACGACTGCTACGAGTCAGAGAACTCATTCTACATTGTCACTGAGTTGGCTACTGGAGGTGAGTTGTTCCACAGAATCATCGAACAGCAGTCGTTCACTGAAGAAGATGCTAAGACGGTCATCGGCCAGTTGCTTTCAGCATTGAACTACTTGCATGCTAACAACATTGTCCATCGAGATATCAAGCCTGAAAACATTGTCTTTGAAAATGATGATGATAACAGTAAAATTAAACTAGTGGATTTCGGTATTGCCAAACGATTGAACTCAGAGAACCCCAATTGTTCAGGGTACGCTGGCACGTTCCTTTATTCAGCACCGGAAACGTATCAGGACTTATATGACCATAAAGCTGATGTTTGGTCTGTCGGAGTCGTTTGTTATATGTTGTTGTGTGGGTTTCATCCTTTCAGATCTAAGGATGTTGATTCATTTTTGGTAGAGGTTCAGAAACCGGTTGTTTTCTATGAAGAGTATTGGTGTGACATTAGCAACGAGGCTAAAAATTTTATCAAGACTTGTATGGATTTAGATAAAAAGACTAGGCCAGATACAGAACAATTGATTCGTCATCCTTGGCTGGCCAAAGATAACGAACCAACAACGACGACGGAGACCACAACTGCGAAAGAAGAAGTAAATTTGATAAATAACATCAAACATCATATCAGTGTCGAGGCCAAACTTAGACAAGCTGTCAAATTGGTTTTATTGAAACAAAAATTGAATGAATTACGGGATCTTTTAAATGAAGAGGGAGTTAGTGATGATGAAAGAGAAACATATGGGGTTGATTCCGATACTATTTCAAATTTTAATACCGTTGAAAGAAGAAGATCAAGTGCCAGTTCAATCACAATCAGGCCTTCTCAAAATTTACAGTTGTCTGATGAAGAGAAGAAATCTAAGATCTTGAATTCGACGTTTTATAATTTGGTTTTGGCCGCTAAGGAAAATAAGCACAAGTTCCAGCATGATATTCCAGAAGAGAAAACTGGCGATGCAGTTAAAGAGGAAACTCAAAAACTTAGGGAGACAGTTTAGCTTTTTTATTTCAAGTCTCTTTTGCATTTGTTTTATTTACTTCACGTTTTTAAAAAAGGTCTTTTGTATCTATTCGTTTACTTTATTTGTGTAATCTTCTTTGTTTTTGCATTTCTGTCAAACCTGTTATTTATTTGCTTTCACATTTCATTTTAAGCCACGTTGACATTTTTTAAAGCATAGTAAAAATAAACACGAAAAAGGCTATTATTAAATGGTAATGAACTAAAAACAGAAAAAATATAATGAATGGTAAGAAACAAACCAAAAAGAAACAGTGAAAAAGCAGTATGAAATGTAGATAAAACATCAAAACTAGAAAATACTCCTGTATAGAATAAAAGAAACCAAAAGTCCAAGCAAAGCGACAGGAGCATACTTTCTCAACAACATTTCAAAATTCATCTTCTCAGCGTACTTCTTATACTTAGCACTTTCTCTTTTTAAATTATGAGATAAATCTTGTAGCTTATCCAACGAATCACCTCTGTACAACAAATCTTCGATGTTTTTATTCATGATAGTCTTCACATCGGCCAAATCATCATTCATCTTATCTAAATTAGACTGAGCTCTTGAATCACTATAGATTCTCTTAGTTTTGCCAATAAACGACTCAAACTGGATGAATTGATAAGGTTGGAGGGTTGGTTTAACCAACTCAGAAGAATACACATGGTCGAACTCATTGGAAATCTCATTCAAATACGAAAACGCTAATTTCTTCGGAAATTTGGAAGACGTGATCACAATGTATATGATTTGGTTTAAGATTAAGTAATGCATTGTAAATTCGGATGAAGAACTGATAGAGGCCATTGGTTCTGAGGTTTGTGGATCGATTTTTGATATTATCACTTTTGTTTTGTTCTTCAGGTCAGTTAGATCTGGCTTTTTGGTATCGTCCATGGACCCGTATAGTGGGAGGCCATCAGAAAGTCTGTAGATTAAGGTAGATTCCATTGTTGGTGTGTGGTATGCCAATGAATTACACACACAAATAGTAGAAACTAGTTGTTCGTACGAACTGAAACTTTGTATGCGTTGTTTTGTTTTGAGCGAGCGGCGAGATTAGTAGTACAAAACATAAGTCTAAAGCTGTCATTACACTATGAAAAATACACAAGAAGTAAAACAAATAAACACAAAAAGTGACGACTTAAAATAACAGAACTGGAACAAAAAAAAAACACTACAGCTTCGATCTATTAATTCAGTTGTTTCTCCAGCTTATCTAAGATTTCCTTATCATTTTCCATCATCTCATACAAGTACTGAATACCTTGCTGTTGCTTGGCCAAAATCGTAATTAACTTATTAATCACAGCTTCGTTTTTGTTATTACTAGAGTCACCACCAGAAGTAGCACCAGCACCTGACGATTCTTGCATTTGATCTAGAGTTATGTTCAGATTACCTAATCTTTGCTTCAAATTTGACAATCTAGCCCATAACTCATTAGCTCTGTTTAATCCAATTGGATCATCTATCTTGTTCAACAATTCGTGGAATTTTGCGACTAGCTTTTCTTCATCATTGGTCAATTGATATCCTTTGTATCTTAAAATCGATAAATTGATTGCGATCTTCAATAATTTCAAATTCAATTGCTTTTGTCTCAGTCTGCATTGGATTAACCTATTAGTTGAATCTAAATCATGCTTGTCGCCCAATTTGACCAAGTTATCGTTGATTTGGTTCAATAATAGTCGGGACTGCTTGACATGTTCAACTTGCAGATTAGATCTAGTGAATAGTTCTTCAAATCCTTTGGCTTTAACAGGAATTGTGTTATAATTCTTCGGTCTCGCTTTCATTGCATTCTCCCAGTCTTCTGGAGTCACATCAGCCGGTCTTTCGAAATTGCTGAATTCTTGCGGCAGCTTATTGTAGAAAAACGTCTTCATTAGACATTGATCTGAATTTGCATCCCAGGAATTTATAACTTTAATTAATTGGTCATTCACTGTAGGCGTATAACTGTTATTATTGGAAGAAAAGGTTTGTTGTTGGTTTAATTGCTGAGCTTGTAATATAGAAGGGTGAACTTGACTTTGTTGAGGTTGGGTAGATGACGAGGACCAAGCAAATAGTGGTTGGGAAGAAGTACCCCCTTGACCAGGTTGCTGTTGTTGTTGTTGCTGTTGTTGCTGCTGCTGCTGCTGTTGTTGTTGTTGTTGCTGACCTCCAAATAAACTTGTCGTTCCAGTGGATCCAGCATTACCAAACAAGCTTGATCCTGTACTAGTTGCAGGCTTTGAACCAAATGAAAAACCAGTTGAAGTTGTTGGTACAGCATTGGTATTAGCAGATGGAGTCGATCCAAATGAAAATCCAGTAGATCCGGTAGTTGCTGTTGGTCCAGTTGGTTTGGCACCAAAACTAAATCCTGTAGATGCTGGTGCAGCTGAAGTTGTATTATTATTAGTTGCAGTGTTACCAAATGAAAAACCAGTGTTACCTGTACTTGTAGTTGCGGAAGGTTTTGTCCCAAACAGACCAGTCCCCGTTGAAGTCCCCGTTGAAGTGTTGTTATTAGTGTTACTGTTTGCTCCAAATGAAAACCCTGAAGAAGGGTTAGCGTTTGTATTGGTGGTAGGATTATTATTTCCAAACAGACCACTTGATCCAGCGTTTGCAGTGTTGTTGTTACCAGCGCCAAATGAAAATCCACCTCCAGTAGATGGACCCATAGTAGATGAGGCAACTGGCTTTGAGCCAAATGAAAAGGTAGAAGATGGACCTGTGGTTGATGTGGCATTGGTAGTATTTGAGCCACCAAAAGAGAAGCCTGAAGAAGGATTTGAAGAGTTGTTATTTGAAGAACCAAATGAGAAAGAGGAAGATGCTGGTTTGGAAGCACCTCCACCAAAAGAAAAGCCTGAGTTACCTCCTGAAGAGCCAAACATGCTGCAATTTGTAAGTGTAGATTGGGAGTATGGCACAATTAGGGATGTTTACACTAGGGAATTGGAAGGTTTCAAGTGTTTTTTTTTGCAATTCGCAATATTTACAGGAGGCCTCTGAATTTGAAAAACGGCGGTCAACGACGGTGGCTGCGGTGGCGGGTAATTGGTGTACGGGTGCGTGCGTTACAAACTAGCTGGCTCTGCTACTAACTACGACAGGTATGCATAAAATGTCATAAATAGATGAATTAAAAGAATAAAGAAGCAAAAGGAGATGTCTTCAATACCTAATGACCACCTCTTAAAGATAAGACCAAGTGGAGGTCGGAACCAGCCACAATACCATATTCTTCTAGAGACTTATCATCGTCTCTGGATTTAATTTGTTTGGGTTGGTTAGTATTCATTGGAATGAAGTTTGACGTAAAATAGCAAGAAACAGTACTCACAATTGTCTACCAGCAAATAAGAACTTTTGTTGGAAAGGTGGAATACCTTCCTTAACTTCAATGATTTCTTTCAATTGATAAACCTAATATTAATTTAAACTTTCTAGTTAGTAATCAAGAACCAAGAGGTGGGAATATAATTGAACAAACAAATCAATTAATCAGCTGTATTTTTAATTAACATAATAACATACCTTATCCTCTAATTCGACATCAATTGGGATCTATATTATAAAACTCCGATTCAAGTTGCAATCAGATCATGTTGGTTAGTATTATGATTTTCAAAAATCAATGGTGTTCCTCAATGTTTTTCAACTTGCATCTAAAAATAAGCTAACTCACAATTCTACCAGTTAAACTCTACATTATCAAATCAGCTGTCACGTTAGTATAATCGTTTCTGTATGCTGCAGAATTGTGAAGGCGTTAAAACCCCCTCTCCCATAGACCAAAGATCGTTAAATCAACTCTTCTTCTGCTGCAAAAACACATACTCTGACTTTAACTTCAACAATCATTGTGCTATTTTGTATTTTCCTGTTAGTTGCTATGACAGTTTGGATACAAAGAGTGCTTCTAAGGGGAAGAACACGCTACACTAAAGAAAGCCCAGTTAGTTCAGCGCACTTCAACAAATTGGCTTCAAATTTCAAAAATCCAATCAACAAAACCATCAGAAATACAGGATAGTGAACGAACACTTGACAACATGCTTCCGAC
Source organism: Ambrosiozyma platypodis (assembly GCA_030557395.1). Classification (NCBI taxonomy): domain Eukaryota; kingdom Fungi; phylum Ascomycota; class Pichiomycetes; order Pichiales; family Pichiaceae; genus Ambrosiozyma; species Ambrosiozyma platypodis. Next base: position 119,016 of record JAKTPC010000009.1, on the reverse strand, counting down.
CCCAGAAGTCGTTAATCCAGACTATGATCTAGTCTATGAACCCGCTGAAGACTCTTTTTTGCTGCTGGATCTATTTGAAAAACTCCAAGAATATTTCACAACAAAACAATTCACTCATAAAATACCACTGATAGTAGAAATAGGAACTGGTTCAGGAATAATATCAACTTTTATAAATAAATACATTATTCCAAGCTCAATAATCATTTCGACGGACTTGAATCCACACAGTTGTCGGTCCTTGCTAGCTACAAATGAACATAATGTTCCAAAGAAAGGTAACTTAGATGCCATACGAGGTGATTTAACCACTTGCTTTAAATCAAATGATGTAGATTTGTTGGTGTTCAATCCGCCTTATGTTCCAGCAGAATTCATTCCTTCTGTTGAAGAAGCTGAGAAAGATGAATATAATTGGGTCGATATAGCCTTAAACGGTGGTCCATTAGGTATGAATATCACTATTAAAGTTTTAGATAGATTGAATGATACCTTAAGCCTTTCTGGCGAAGCTTATATTTTGTTTTGTGCTAGAAATAAACCTGATGAGGTTGTTGCCAACTTTTTAAAGAAAAATCATAATTTCACTGTCGATAAGGTGATTTATAGAAAAGCCGGATGGGAAGAATTATCTGTTTATAGATTTACAAAATTAAATTAATGCTTCTTGCTTTTGATTCTTTACTAGACATATCCCTAATATTCTTTCTGATAATTTCTAAGTATTATATTATAAACAGTAAGTAAAAGAGATCAAAACGAGAAGAAAGTAAAAAAGGGTTACCAAGAAGAACCGAAATAGGTTTAAAATCAAAAAAAAATAAAACTAAGATAAAACTAAAGCAATATAACAAACACTTTTTGAAAAGATACAAAAAACGAACAAAACTCCAAACAGAAACACTTAATCAAATAAATCTTTGAAAATATCGTCTTCAATAGTCTTCAAATCATAAGTTCTCATATTATAATCATTTTCATAATTACACATGGACAACTTATCAAAAAATTCTTTTAATTCAATAACTTCAACCTTTTTAACTCCTAACAACAAAGGTTTCTTAATACAGCCATTTGCTCCACTAGTCCAACTAACCTTCAATGATGATTTGGCATCTGCAATTTTAATTGTTTTCAAGCTTCCAATTTTATCAATTAATGCTAACACGGGGAAAGTGGATTCTCTATAAACTGCATCGGTAGTGTCTGAAATAAACAACCATTCACATAATTGAAATTCTTCAGGCTTTAATATTAAGATAACATCCAACAATTTACATCCTTGCAAAACTAAATTCTTATCCAAATCTTTTAGTTGACTATCCCCGGTTGGAACGATATTTGATGCCTCTTCTTCAAACTTATATTCAATTAATAATTCAAAAAGTTCTTGAAATGTAGATTGTAATTCTGTATAAATTATAGGCCATGAGGTGACCAAATGAGGTTCTAAAAATTTTAGAATCAATGTTCTGAAAAGTAACAAAATATATGGTTTCAAAGCTGAATTCGATGAATTTCCCACTATATCATTTATTCTATTTTGAATTTCTTGAACATTAGTTAAAAAGTGGTCCCTTTCACAAATTAATAACAAATAAACTATTCTTTTGATATTTAATATTTTACTAGTTGCTTCTGTATCATTCCATGCAAATAATGTAGAACTTGATCCATAGTATGGTAACATCTTAACAACAAATTCATTCAGCTTTTCATTATCATCTTTAATCCAAGCACTGAAAATTTGATTCCATCTAACATCACCACCATTTAAAGAGAAGAATCTGGGATCCAAAATAATATCAGAGCATAAAGTTCTCCAGACCTTTAAGGAAGAAGCTTGTGGTAATAAACTAATTGAAACAAAGAGATCTAAAATATATGAAGGAGTATTAACGAACAGTCTCGACTTAATAAACGGAGTACATGCATTGTAAACTACACTGGTTAAAGCAGCGGAAACCTTATCACTATCTTGTAAAATAGTTTGAATCTTAGGAATAACGGAAACTAATGCATTAGCCAGCTCTTCTTTAATAAGATATTTATCAGATGGGGCATCCTTACTTGGTGAAGGTTCTCTAGCTGAAATTAGAGTGGAAGCATCCATATTGTTAATTCTAGTTGGTCCAGATTCTAATTTTAAGGATGATGCTGCATCATTAGTTTCCAGTTCTTGACCAGGCAAAATGTTCAATGGATTCAGCAAAGAAGCTAAAGCATTCTCATCCTGCGAGGTAAATTTGATTGTAACTGCCACGTTTAAAATTCTTGTGAATGATTCAGTCATTTCTTTTTTAACTTTTCTTTGATCTCCGAAACTTGTCTGTGATAATTTAACGCCCACTATTGCAGAAAACTTAAGCAAGTCTGGGTAAACAAATTTATAGACAGTGTAATTTGAATAAATATCTTTCAAAAATTGCGTAACTGGGGTCCAAATATCTTCAATCGTATCACTTGTTAAAGACTCCATATAGTCAACTAAAAATGATGAAACCTGTTTATCTGATAAATCTGTGATTAGAGAAGAACGTTTTTCAGCTTCCAAACTTGTGATGTTAACTCTCGAAATCAATGATCTTAGTAAGTGAGGTAATGTAGCTTGGGATTTGGAACCATCTAAAACATGAATAACTTTAAAGACAGAATACGGATTTCCAGTTAAAGCAGATTCCTTTTGATAAGCAATTAAAGTTTCCAATGTTTCTAAAGGTTCTAAGTTAAATATACCTTCCATTATTCTCTTAGATCTGAATTTCAATTTGGATGCATTATAATTAATGGATTTAGAAAATCTCAAAAATTGGGGCTTCTCGTCATTAATCATGTCATGTGAACTTTCAATAGCTGGAGAAGGTAAGATAGTTGTTATTGTTCCCAAAGAACCCATTCTACTAACACGTCCATTTAAACCATTTCTCACTTTAGAATTATCATCAGCCCATAGCCAGATTCGGTAGGAGGTTAAAATAGCTTGTTTCAGCGCTCTAATAATAGTTTCCTTCTTTTCCAGTAATTCATTCTTCTCACTTGGCGATTCAACTTGGAAAACGCCTTGAATAACAGAACCAAAAAAGCCAGCCTCTCTACTTGTACCGATTGTACCATTCTTACTGTTTCCAAAAGCAGCGGCTTGCTCTAATGAAGCCTGAATCGCATCATGTCTTGCACTTAGCCATTCTTGAAGTCCTGAAATTAGTTCACAAATAGAATCATCCACATTTGAAATATTTTGATCAGTTCCATCATTAATATAACTTTTATTGATTTCAAATAAAGCCTTGATCTTATTGCAGATACAATTTGTAACGTAGGTTGTAGCATCTAATTTTAGAGAAAATAGTTTGTTATCTACTTTATTAATAAATTTTATCCATGAATTAATTATAACTGTTGAATTAGCACCTTGAATACCTCTACCCACAAACTGGGCCCATGGAGAATTCTTATCTTGAAATTCTGAAGGTTGTAATAATGTTAAGGAACCATCCACATCATTCGACTTTTCTACGACTTTCGTTAGAACACGTAAATAGCAAGAAACAAGAATATTATTAGGGTCAATTCCATCACTACCACAAACTTTAACTAATAGGCTCGAAATTTCCTCATAATGGGAAGGAGAATATGAAAATAGTTCTTCAAGAAGTTCTAAGCAAGTATTAGCACAATTCGAATAGTCTGAAGAAGCTCCAGATTTCAGAACTTCAGAAGCATCATTTGAAAGGAATCTTAATAGAATTGTTATAATTAACGAAGAGTAGTTAGCAACATTCCAATGATTATCATTTATAATCTTAATCTCTGCATCGTTATCAATAATGCACAACTCAGTGCTTAAAGCTTTCAGTACACCATCATCAATTCTAACTAGATTTTGAAGAGCTTTAACTTGATAAGCAAATAATTCAAAATCGTCTTCTTCGGAACCAGAAAATTCACCAGATTTAATATATTTATTTTTCAACAGCAATGAAGAGCAACAAAGTTTGAAAATTCTATTAATCGATCCAGAATTAACAGTTTTCTTGATCCAGTCAACAACAAATAAGGAATCAACCTCTGTTAAAGTAGCAATTTCATCAAGAATTAGAAACAAAGGACGAGCTAAGATGGAATCCGATTCATTGATTTGTGAAGAATGAGACCAAAGTGCATTAAAAGCTTTAATTTTGGTAACGATGCCAGACTTTAAAAATAATCCACATAATGCGGCTTCAATATAATGCGATTCGATATCCATTTCCAAATGCCAAATTCTAGTAACAGCTTCAACTTGATACTTACCACTATTATGAACAAGACAACTCCACAGTTGGTTCATCGCTATTTTCAATAACTTCACTGCTTCTGGTTTATTCGTTTGCTTAGAAACAATTTTAAACAATATTGAAGTCCCAAATGCTATAGAGACATTACATTGATCATTGCTTGAATTATGCTTATAAATTGCATCTAATAAAGTAGTATCGTTCCAGGGTTTATCAGAAGTTGGAATAGCTTCAACCAAATCATGTAACAATTCAGAAAATCCATAAAAAGCTTCAGCATTTCCACTTTGTAAATTTTGAATTATGGTATAAGTGATAAAACTTAATAACAATGCTGACAAATCGGCAGCTGCAAATGGCTTACCGTCAGATGTTGTTTGAACGACAACACTGACTTCGCCGTTGGCTGTAACTGAATCTATATCGTAAAATGCATCTAGTCTTTCTATTATTTGTGATTTCATGGAATTGTAATTAATATTGATTTCTTGAACGTTTGTGTATTTTGGATTGGCATGCTCAATTGGAAGAAATGCACGCTGTGGAATACAGGCCAGCAGGGTCTTCATCAACGAAAGCCAGCCATTAATATCATCAGAACACAATAATAATAGCGCCAATAAGTTTAACGGAATATGTGTCACCATCATATCTTCATCTTCAACATTGTAATTCTTAAGTATGAATGAGATTAATTCTATGTCTTTTTGCTTAGCTAGTTTATAAATGTCAGACCAAATGTTCATGGTTTCAATTGAATCAAAAAAGGCATTAGCATATTTTAAAAGATTATTGAATTCATCTTCAGTGTTGTTATCATATGTTTCTTTAGTCACTTTTAATATTGGGATTAGAATCTTTGGTACTATTAATTGTCCAATTTCCCATTTATCCATAATTGCAACTGAAATTTTACAGGCTTCTATCCGTTGTTCAGTAGGCGTGTCAGATTTAGCAGTTCCATCAATTAATAAAAATAATCCAGAAGTTAAACTTTCTAGACCATAATTTTCAAAATATTGCAGTCTATCCATCGGAGATTTTACTGGATGTTCAATGGAAGTGATTGATGCTGATGTTGAATGAGTTGACAAAGTACCTTGACCATCAGATAGTTGCTGTTCGGGACCTAAGAGCCAATTCCACAATCTTCTATTCAATGACATGTCTTTAAGAAGCACAGTGCCAGCTGCATTTAAAATCAACATTTCTCGATCCTTGGAAGTGGTCAACACTTGTAAAACTTCTGAATGTAGGGGGATTCTAGAAAGCAAGAGATCAAAGAACCCTCTTTGCACTAACACATTGTGATCTTTTAATCCTTCACAAAATGCCCTAATTAATAAGCCTGACTCCGGAATTATTGTAGCTCTGGCATCTTCTGGTAATTCTGCGATTATAGATTCTTTCTTAGTTTTCAAATCTATTTCTTCATTGTCATCGCTAACTGATTTTTCTGCAGAGGTTGATATTTCTGAAGAATTAAAAATTGGAAGTTTCCGGATACACCATTCTAACGCACCCAGTCTTTTGTCTGGAGAAGTGAGAACACATAAAAATAAGCATTGCCAAAAATGAGAGTCATTATTCAATTGTTTTTTGAAAGCTTCGATTAGTTCTAACACAGAATTAAAAGATTCGGAAGAAGTATCATCTAAAGCTGGTAGCAAACTCAACAATATAGACTTGAAAATAATTCTTAATACCTGGGGATCAAGCTTAATTAAATATTTGTTAAACATATCAATCAATTCTGGCTTCACGCTGATACTAGCATAGGACATTAAAGGTAGTAAACCAGGAAGCCATATACTAACACGTCCACTTAAAGCTTCGGACCCAAGGATTTCGAAAACATGGGAATAAACTTCAATTGTTTTTCTATGAACACCAGAAGGTAATTTAGAGGATAAACACTTGGAAAGAGTCTTAGATATTGCAAAATCTTGAGGGATCCATGAATTTGATTCTGGCTCTGGATTTGATTGTAACGCTTTTTCTAGTTTTCCTAAATAAGAGATATAATCGGCCCATTCGTCAACTGAATCAAAGACAGTCAATGCCTTTTCTATGTTTGAGACGTATTTCTTTTCCTTTGAAGTCAGCTGTTTGGCTTGTTGAGAGGAGTATTTTCCTGAGAATAACGGCATTGGAGACATAGCTCTAAGAAAATTGGAGGAGGACATGCCCTGTTGTACAATAGTGACAAATTAAGACCTACCTAATGATGTCAATTGTACTGGACAGTTTTGTTTCTCTTGAGACTGTCTCATCACTCCATCTCTCTAATTCGTCTTTCGTTCTACGTGTTGTTAAACAAACGTTCCGATGTGGCGCGCATGGATGGGCCTTGTGTGGCACAGTATGATGATAAGGTCTTGTGATGAGGTTGAATGACTAGTGTTCCAGTATTCCCATTACTTCTTTAAAAACCAAAACAGCCTCCACAAGTTCACGAACAATTGCGATAATGACTCTGTTTTCCATAGAGGTCTGCGTCTACCCGTTTCTTGTATGAAGAGACCCAACAGCTTTCCGTTCAGAATACCGTTATGCCACAAAAGCATTTGATTCTAACTACCTATATCCTGAAACACTTTGTTAATCTAGGGAATATACTACTTTATAACTCATTCAGAATGTTGGTACTACTTTAAACTTCATTTAGGCCCATTATTTGTTTTATGTTTAATAATGTACTCGTTTACATTCATAATCTATTTAACTACTCTTATAATCACCGGTGGATTCTTATCATTTTTCACAATTGCCACTTTCCAACCTGCAAATATAATCATACAATTCATTTCAAAATTTTTATTATTGCCTAAACCATTAAGAAGAACTTTTGATCATGTGCTTATTCAAGAGCTAGGTTTAGAAATTAATCATATCGGAAGAGGTGGATTAGTTAATGATGTGGCTATCGATTATAAAGAAACGAAATTTGGTAGATTATTTAGAAGATGTAGGTTTACTATAACCCCATTTTTATGGCTAGCAAGGGAAATTGCTTTACTATGTGTTGGGTTTATTCCTTTTATTGGCCCTATTTTGGTTATTTTAATGAAAGCCTCAAGAGTTGGCTTTACTAAGCATAAGAGATATTTCAGATTAAAAGGTTATAATAGATCACAGATTTATTTTATTTGGAAGACTAGGAAGCATCAATATTTTTATTTTGGTTTAGTTGTTGTTATTTTGGAGATGATTCCATTTCTTAATGTTTTGTTCTTCTTTACGGATATCACAGGTGCTGCATTATGGGCAGCTCATATAGAAAAAGAAGTTTGTGATGAATATATTTAAGTTAAATCTTCGGATTTATGATTGAATTGATATTTCCCCATCAGAAAATAGTTTTTTTGTGATTTAAGTTTTTGTTTTGTTGTCATTATAGCTGAATATATGTTGAAATAATCGCAGATGATATTAAGTTAATTATTCTTTTTTATTCTGATTTACTCTTTTTACTCATTTTTGTTTTGTGTTTAGTCTGGATTTATTCTAATAAGTGAAATAGCAAAAATTTTTGACTGATTCCGGATAATTTTGCCACAATCGGTCCACCTCCACCCCCACCCCCGTTGAATTTAAGTAACAAATATCTTATTTCTAATACATTCAACGAGTAGCTAATGTATTACAGGGAAATTACATTAGAAGGATAGTATTGAATTAAATTAACTAAAGCTAGAGTACAAATAAAGAGAAAAAAAAATAGTTATTTCCTGTTTTCAGCTGGTAATATCTTCTTAACAAATTGAACTATATCAAGCAATTCGTCATTAGAAGTAGAATGTCCCATTCCAAGATACTCATGAAATTCATACTTCTTGAACCCTAATGATTTATAAAGGTCACGAGTAGAATTAGCATACTCAATTGGCACAACTGGGTCCATATCACCATGGCCATGGAATATTGGAGTTTCAAGATTTGCATCTTTTAACTTTGCTCTAATCTGTTCTTGAACAGGCATGAAACCAGATAAGCATAAAACTGATGAAAGCTTGGTTTCCGAAGTAGCAACAACACCAAGACTAACAGCAGCACCTTGACTAAATCCACCAATCATTATTCTATCTGCAGATATACCCGATTCAATTTCTTTTTTAATTAATAATTTCATTTGATCTACGGAACTGAAGTACCCATCAACATCTTGTTTTAATCCTGGAGTTGGTGCACCTAATTCAAACATATCAAACCAAGAGAAAGTAGGCATGCCACCTTGAAGACTTAATGGCTTCATTGGTGCATTTGGAAAAATAAAATTGATATGTTGCAAATCTGGAGATTGATGGAAAGTATCAGCTAAAAATCTCCAACCTTCACCTTGATCACCTAAACCATGAACAATTATCATAGTAGCAGAAGGAATTGATTTAGCTGGGATTCTCAATAAAGAAGGTAGTGACGTCATTTCTTGTTCTTATTGTATCCTTCTAGTATTCTATTTTCTGATCAAGTTAACACCTTCGTTGGTTCACTGAATACACAACAATTCCAATGAATTAAAGAAATCGATTTGTAAATTTGGCAAGTCCCGGCTCGCTTAATGTGCGGCTCGATAACTACAACTACATTTTGAGCTTTTAAACAGTTACCGCAAATTCACAAATAAATAACTATAAAACCAAAAGAATAGTAATATAAAAAATATATTTAAAACAAAAACTAAAAGAAAAGTATATCACTTTTTTTTTTCAGGTAATGCAGTCTTCACAAATTGAAACATATCACGTAATTCATCTTTACAGGTTGAATGTGCCATTCCAGGATATTCATGGAATTGATAGTTTTTGAATCCTAAAGATTCATAAAATTCCTTAGTCTTGTGAGCATAATCAATTTTGATGACTGGATCTTTATCACCATGACCATGGAAAATTGGAGTTTCCTTATTAGCTTCATTTAGTTTTGCTTTGACTTCATCTCTAATATTAGCAAATCCAGACATGACTAAAAGCCCAGCTATCTTGGTATCAAAAGTGGCTAAAGTGGCTAATGAAATAGAAGCACCCTGTGAAAATCCACCTAATATGATTCGATCTGCTGGAATACCCAATTCAACCTCTTTTTTGATTAATGCTTTCATTTGATCAACCGAATGAAAGTATCCTTCAACATCTTGTTTAGCATTAGGATTACCCATTTCATAAATATCAAACCATCTATATTCTGGATATCCACTTCGAATCGTCAATGGTTGTTTGGGAGCATTTGGAAACACAAAATTAATGTGTTGAAAATCAGGGAACTGATGGAAAATGTCTGCTAAGAATTTCCAACCCTGGCCCTGGTCACCTAAACCATGAGCAATGATTATTGTAGCTGATGGAGTTGCTTTAGCAGGAACTCTTAGTAATGAAGGGAGCGACACAGGCATTTCGGGAAATACAAAGTTTGTCTTTGTGTTTTCGTATGGTTGATTTGTATCAATTGATAGGGTCTGTGGGGATTTAAATGAAAGATATACCGAGAATGCAACTAGAACTGGTACTAGTAATCGAACTAATGTCTTCATCCCTAGTAGAATCCTAATCTGCTACTTGAAGTGAACCTCCCGAAAACGGATCAACACTCGCTTTTATAGTGAAATCACTCGCTCTAAGCACAGCACAGCAATAACCCTCCGCTGACTAAGATGACAAACACATCTATCATCAACACTTCTTGAATAGGACCAACACAAACCACTCACCATGCAACAACCTATGATTCCTCAAAAGCCAAGTAATAATCAAGGCCAAACAGCAGCCGCGCAGATGCCGCCATCAATTGACAAGCAAGAGATAAGTTACGAAAACTTGGACTACCCACTGATTCCCCCAAACACAGCAACAGAGCAATTGTCATTTGAGCCAAAACAGCCGCAATACTTTCATGAACTATCATCAGCCAAACTACGTGAACTACTAAGTGATTATGAAGTGCTTAAAGGGTTAGTCTTATTCAAATACAGCAACGCCTATAAATCGTTAGGCAACAATATTTTAGAAACATTAAACAAACAGATTAATTATGTTAAAGAGTTAATAATGAATTATGAAACCAAAGTTTTAGCCGAAGTTGATGATTTAAATGAGAAATTGGCGGCACAAAACGCTGCTTTGGAGAATTTTAATCACTTACAAGTTTTAATGTATGATAAAATGAACAGTGTTTCTAAAGTTGCTGTTATTGATACATTACGACAAAATATGAGAAAGTCGGATGACGAATGTTTGAGATTAGTTAATGATGTCCGTGGTAAAACTGGGGGTCTTGATTCCAATGAATTGGATCAGTTTATTGAACGATATAAAATCCAAAGACAAGTTTATTATCTGAAAAAAGAAAAATTAGCTAGAGTTTTACAAGAACGTGTTGGTGGTTTGGATTAATTTTGAAAATTTTGTAAATTTGTGCTGTTATACTTTTCTAATTTTATAAGTTTGTGTCTCCATTTTCTAGTTCAGTTCTTCAATATTTCATCACATAAATGATACTTAATATATTTATAAGTTAATCTCAAAAATACAATAGGCTACTATAAATAACGACAAAAGATAAAGGTTAAAAGGATAAAAGGATAAAATATTCAAATACCTAGAACAACGAAGAAAAAAACCTAAAAGAGAACGAATAGTAAACTTTTGTAAAGTCAAACGAAAATAATAAGAATAAAATAAATCATAAGGAAGGCAAAAATCGAAATAAAATTAAATGTATAGGACGAACAAAAAAATTACAAAGGCATTAGAAGTATGGGGAACTCAAAACTATTAACGACAAAACAAAAACAAAAAGAAGCACATTTATTATTAATTAGTATAATTTAATAAAACTCTAAACAGCAAAACAGAGCTAGGAATAAACTTAATTAAGCTGAATCTAGTAAGTAGTTAGTAGCTAGGTCCAGTTGCCAGTTATTTTTCTTTAAAGCATCTAATACATCACTTTCTTCAAAGCCCATGCCCTTTAACTCTTGTATGGCTAATTGTTGCCCTTGACTGTATCCAGACCCTGATCCTGAACTAGTACTGCTCTTCTTTGTTACCTTAGCAGCAACATCAGAGAAACTTTGAACATTGGCAGCTGGTGTAGTTGGAGTACTAGTGAAATCATAAGCTGGAGGAGCAGGAGAAGCACCACCGAAATTTAAACCATCTTCATCACGAACTTGCATAGCAGGCTTCAAGTTTGGATCATTACCAAACCCAGCGAAAACTTGTTCCCAATCATCAGAAGAGCCAGCAGCGGGGGTAGTGGTTGACTTTTCATTAGTTTCTGGTCCAGTTTGTGCAAATGAGAAACCAGTATCAGAGAAACCATTATTATTGAAATCAAATGCATTATCAAATGAATCTTCGGGTTTAGCGTCTTCTAATCCTAAATCATCAAACAGATTAGCTGAATTAGAAGTTTCAACTTGAGCAGTTTGTAAACCACCGGCACTGAACGGATTATTTGAAAGTGTTTGTGTTGGAGCTTGTGAAGAGGTAAATTGTCGTTCGTTTTCAGCCGGGTATGGCGGAACAGAGGGAAGGTTTGAAAATTGGTTTTCAAATGAACCTGATTTAGCTGGAGTTTGAACTGTGTCATGGAAAACTTCCTCATCTTCACTTGAATCATCGTCATCTGCTGGTTCCAGTTCTTGTATAGGTGGGAACTCTTCATCAATATTAGTTGGGAAAGCACCCGGTGTCTTAGAAACTCTCTTTTCAGATTCAGCAGCAGCAATAGATAAATCATCAACTGAAGGGAATTTGGTTTCTTCATCTTTATTGGTAGTGGGAGTTAATTGATCCTTTGTGAAGGCATCATGATTACCAGAAGATGAATGAACTGGAACTGGAGATGCAGAGCCAATAGTTTCTGTTTCAATCAGTTCATCGTCATCAGCAATATGCTTTGGAACTTCCAATTGATCAGCAACAGATTCTTCTGGCAATTCCTTTTGAGAAGCAACAGTTTTGGAAGTCTCAGGTTGAACTAATTCTTCTTCTTCTTCCAAACCAGAATCGATCTTTCTTTCAGTTAGAGTAGAGGCAGGAACAGCTGTTTCTAACCCTCTATCTAAGAATTCTTCAGGAGTTGAAACAATTGATGAGTTGGTATTTCCAGATGGTGGTTCGGATGCCAATGAATCAGGAACGGTTAAATGAGTTGATGGTTCATGCTTAATCGAACTTAATGGACCTGTGGCTGTACCAGTAGCTGTAGTAACATCATCACTAACTTTTGAAACTGGTGACTTATCTTCAACTTCATCTTCTTCGTCATCAGAAGTTTCAAATTTATAAGGCACTTCAAAGGCATTGCAATTCTGCTGTGGAATGGCTGGAGATGTACCAGTACCAGTTGTAGCGACAGATCTCCAATCATGAGCCTTTCTTTCGTCTGTTGGTTGTTCGGATTTCTCTGCGACTGTGTACTCACTGGAAGCAGAAGCAGTATTAGCAATAACTGTAGAAGCAGCCTCGGCAGCAGGATAAATGTAAGAACCTTGAGCTTCTTCGTGGTTGACTAATTCAAAAGATTCAGCTTGATCATAAGCTGGAACAGCAGTTGCAGCACTCCCAGGTTGACCTGTTGTCAGCATTGGACCTAATTCTTGACCACCTTCAGGCAGAATTTGAGAGCTCAAGATGGTTGGAGGAGCGCGACGGTCCTCTTCAATAGTGGAAGTTGGAGACTCAGTAACATCTAAATCACCTCTAACAGATTGAGATGGGTTGTTTTGAATAGAAGAGGTTTCAGAATGTGGAATGCCAAATGGTAACTGGAATTGTTGATCTTGTTGTTCTTGTTGTTGAATATAAGGGGAATCTGTAGTTTGAGTTGGTTCAGTTTCACCGGATGATTTGATCGAGGAATCAAAAGCACTGGCAGATTCAGAAGGTGACATTAAAACTTCTTTATTTTGAGTAGCAGCAGGAGTAGTACCAAAATCGTCATCATCGAAATCGTCTAAGGTGGCTGTTGGAATTTCTTCGGATTCATCACTAGAACGTGATAAAACAGCGGCACCTAAAGCAGCGGCACCGACGCCCAAAGCAGCTCCACCGGCAACATAAGCACCCGAAGATAAAGCAGTACTATAATCTAAATTCTTTTCAGCATAATCGGTACTTAGCTGGCCATGCTGTTCATGTAAATCTAACTGTTCGTCTTCTAATTGATCAGCTCTGCGAACTAAGCTGGAATGTTTAGCTTGAACTTCTCTAATAGCATTGGTAACTTCTAGAACCTTTGACTTCAATTGATTATTTTCAGCTTCTTGAGATGCAACTTGTCGTTCAGCAACAATAACCATATTTTGAATTTGTTTAGTTTTAGAAGTTAATTCTTCGACTTGTTCTTTCAAATCAATAGATTCAGCGTTTAACACACCCAACTTTTCTTTAATCACTTGATTCTTCTTTTGAGATTCTTCATATCCAGATTGTAATTGTTGTAATTTAGTTTGCTCTGCATGATAATTAGCTTCTGCAATTGATAACTCTTGATTTAAAGTATCGGTTTCTTGTTTTGAAGTGATCAGTACAGCTTCAACCTCCTTAACTTGTTGAACTTCTCTTTCATATAAGTTTCTTAATTGCACCAACTTGGATTCAATCTTTTCTTTAACCTTTAAAGTTCTATCTAATTCCTTTTGAGCTCTATCTCTCTTGGAGTTCGTGTTGGTAGTTTGATTTGTTAAAGAATTAATTTGATTGGAGAAATTAGCGATATCAACTGAAGTTTGGGTCAGTTTGTTAGAAATATCTCTATCAGTAGCACTTCCAAAGTTGTTTTGAACTGGAGATGAAGCATCCTGTTGAGAAGTAAATCCTGCAGTGGGTTGGTTAGAGAATCCAGCAGGAGCTTCAAATCCAGAATCAGTGTACCCTGAAGGTTGATTAGAGAATCCAGATGGTTGATCGGTAAAACCCGATGTAGCCTGATTGGTGAAACCGCCGGCAGTAGGTTGATTACTGAAACTAGAAGCAACGGATTGACTTGAAAATTCTCTCGTTGCTGTAGCTGGTAGGGTTTGTGGTTGTTGTTGAGGTTGACCAACAGTGGCTGGAATTTGAGAAGGTGAATTGCCACTACCAGTGATCTGGCTGTTGAATCTTAGTGCTTCATAATTTGGACCAGTTGGAGCTCTTTGAATAGATTGCGGAGATGATGTATTCTCAAATGAACCAAAAGATGGTTTTTGGTCTCTGCCTGGAATAGCAGGAGGGGCAAGTCTCTTATGATCTAAATTTTCAGGACCTTCCTCATCATCTGAAGACTCTTCTTCATTAGGTTGATGTTGCTGTTGTAAATGTTGACCAAAGTTGGATGAAGGAACAAATGCACGGCCACCCGTTAATGAAGTAGTCAGAGCCGGAGCACCAGCATTAACAGATCTGTCAGTTGGAGCAGCTGGAATAGCGGGGGACCCTTGCCCTGGAGCCGGAGAAGCAGATGGAGATGCACCAAACACATCCAGTAAGTCATCCATGTGAGTTTGAGGTTTTTGAGGTTGTTGTGAGGATTGTTGGGGGGCATGAGCAGTTCTACCAGGAGCAGGTGGTAGGGGAGGTGGAACTGAAGATGTTGAACTAGTTGGAGTATGTAAAGATGGGTGTTGAGGGGTGTACTGAACTGAGCTTTGTCTAACTTGTTGTGGAGAGCCAATGGTAGATGTGCTAGTTTGAATTAATTCTCTAGGCGTTTCTTCTGGAAGTTCAAACCCTGCTAATTTCTTCTGCACTAAATACATAGCAATTGCAAATTCTTGTTTATTGAAGTTTTCATCATCATTAATATTTGCTAATTCCCAAATAGTAGCTAAAACATCATTTGGAAGTTTAGAGGTACTTAAAAAGTTTGCAACATCACCACCAGTAATACGGCCAGCTTTGGCTTTATCTAAATTATCAAAAAGTGCACTATATTGCTGTTTTTGTTGTGAAGACATAATCCAAGTATTCAGGTTAGTTGCTCCAGCTGAAGAGACCGAATTGCCAGAATGCTGGTGTGAAATTGGAGAAGTAGGTGTGGCTGGTGCACTTGACTGAGAGGCAGTCGCCCAAATTGGTTCTGGGATTACAGTTGGTAGGATAGACATTGACTTATTCATAAACGATTGGATTAGATGCATTGCAACAATAAATTGAGGTCTAGTTAATTGGCCAGCTTGATTTTGATCTGCCAACATCCAGATTTTTTCTAAAATTGGAACAGGTAATCTGGCCTTCAAGAAAATATCTCTAGCTTTATCACCAGGCAATAAACCAGTTGGTGCTTCTTTATCAAACATAGCGGCAAAATTCTTAGCTTGCTGAGGAGGCAAAACAGGAATAACAAGTTGAGGGGTGGATTGCTTTGGAACAGGTGACAGGGAAAAAGTATTAGAAGTAGCCCTTGCACCTGTGTTGTTGGCTTGTAGAGAACCAGTTCCAACTGAAGTCAAAGGAATAGTACTAAATTTAGCCAAAGCACCAGCTTTTTGAGCTAATGAAACCTCAACTTGAGAACCAGATTGAGCATGTCCAATTAATCTCATAGCTGTACAAAATCCCAATTGATCTAATTTACCAACATTGGTAGGATCAGCAATATTCCAAATTTCCCCTAAAACTGGCAATGGTAGACCGGATGCTTCAAGAAGAGGCTTAGCAGCAATACCTGATATATAACCAGACTTTTGAGGATCTAAGGTTCTAAACATTTGACTGTAGAACCTCTTTTCCTCTTGAGTCAGAGATTCGTTTAATGTTCCGCCTGTAATTGACGATTATGTGTTAGTAAACAAACAACAATGCTGGAGAGAATAGAGTATATATATATATAACAAGAACATACTTGATGACATTGCAGTAAAAGTGTTGTCTCAATGGAAAAAGATGACAAGAAGTGGAAGATGCTACACAATGGTGACTTTTGTAAGTCTTCAGGTGAATCAAGTTGGTTCAAGGCTTTTGGAAAGGTTCGGGTGATTCCATTCGGATGTACGTGGGAAGCGTTGCGAGCCCTCGCACGTCGATCGGTGCGAAACCTGTGGGCAAAATACACAGGGTCGACTCGATCATAAGATCTGAATCTTACTTAACAGGTCTTACAAACTAAAAGTGCTTCGAACTAAAGCATAAAAAAAGTATATATCTACCTAAAGCAAACAGTAAGAGAGAAGCTATTAATCTACCTTGATCCAACTGTAAAAGTAATGAAGAAAGGCTAAACTACTAATCTACTTCTTCAACTTTCCTCCTTATCTTAGAAACAGATTCATCAAGTGAATCATCATCATCAACTTCTTGAAACTTTCTCTTGTTCAAATACTCGGCAGTAGAGCTGGTGAGTAATTTGAATCCAGGTATTGATTTCCTAGAAAGAGTAGCAAAAGGTAACATGATCCCATTCTGGGTTTTAATACTTTCAGATCTATCAAATTGATACAATAATCTAACATTATCCGTTGGAGAAGCAACAGTAACATGCTCACCAATCCCATTAACGACACAATAAGGCATTCCCAACTTCTCGATGACTCCACCAAATGTTTCGTCAATACCATTTTCAACGTTAACTACAGCAAGCATCTCATGAGATGAATTGATTTCTAAAAACAATGGGGTGTCGGCATCTCTAGCAGTACTGACTTTCATTCCAAATACCTTTCCACTAGTTAAAGCCTTGGTCGGTGCTATGCTTATAGATATATTTTCAACAGACTCTGAAATAGTGTTCCAAACATTATCCAATTCACTGATTCCCGCTACTGATTCGCGTGCTGAACCATATAGAAAGATAGAATCAAGACAGCAGCATGAAGTAAGGTCCATCTGTGTAAACGTATGTATTCCATCAACTGTTAAATCTCTGATACCATTGGGGAGACGATAAAGATCCGTCTGACTATCCCCAGGTAAATTCAAGCTCAAGTATAACTTATTTATGGAATTAGGTAAAGTGAACAAACTTTTAGGGTCTATTCGAGCATCTAGTGTAACATCTTTCAATCCTTTAAGGCCGCTGAAATCGCAATTCTGGATTAATTCTATGTCAATCAATTTTAGTTCCTTTACCTTCTGCGCGGTAAATTTTAAATCTTTGAATTCCTTAATTTCTCTAAACACCAAAGTTTCAATCCTTTTGAATTTTTCAAGATTACTCAGTTCATCAATTGAATTTAACAGATAAGTGCCTGTTGAATAATTATGAAAACCATCCAGAAACGAAACGTTAGTGTACGGAGGCATAAAATAAGGAATTTCTAGCTTGATATTAGAGAACTTAGATAACCGAGAGATTGATTCATTAGTGAAGAACCCGAGATGAATAGCAGGATGTTCCAACACGACGCATTTCACTGATTCACATAATATAGTAATGTTATCGATATCGTCACTGAGTAATGCCTCGAGAACGAAAACTTTGACTTGTTTGATGTTTTTCAAATGCGGCAATTGATCAATAATGCGAGGTATAAGTGAGAGTTCAAAACAAGTTATTGTTTGGATTTTACCCAGTGGTATTTCCCAGGCTTTCAACTTCTGGGGATTGTATTGTCTAACAGTAATACTTTTAGCCCACGGAATCAATTGTTTCCATTGATCGTTAGCATAAGCTTGTGACACCACCAAATTCTCTATTTGAAAATTTTCGAAAAGGGTCATATAATCATCCAAGTCTTTCACAAGGAACGACTTACAATCCCCAGCACCATCATATGAATATATTGATTGAATGTTGAAGGAGCCAGCATCATCATCCGGATAAACTTCTAATTTAAAATCATTGTTCAATTTTAAATACTCTATAAATTGTCGGTTATGCTTCAAAACGTCAAATATATGCATGCTATAACTGATTATAAGACTTTTAAGTTCAATTGGTAATGGTGAAACTAAGTCTATATACTTTTGTAGTTGAGTCATGTTCATGTTCACGTTTCAATTGTTGATTTTCTGCATGTCTTTAGTATGCAGTACTGGCTGAAAGATTCGTAAAAAATTCAAAGCCGGGGAAATATTGAATTAGGATTTAACTTGGATGAAAGGCATCATTTCCAAGTAAAATCAATGATAAACTTGGTACAATTTCTCTCGATCGATATCTTTCTTTTGAATTTAACAATATGTGGTGCACGGATGTTAATTTTGTTCAATTAGCTAGCCGCCAGTCAGCCTCGAATTTTTTGTTCAACATGGAGAACAAGATTTCTTCAAATTAACCTAGTCCTTTAATCTTGATCTAAATCCAGCTAACTGTATACACATCAAATCCATATAACTCACAATGTTAGGACCATTCAGACCAACACTCACGAATCTAGGTGGTTTATTATGGAAAAAGTCATGGAGACTATCACCAAGTCAAAAGTACAGACAAAGAAAAAGAATGCAACAAGTTGATGCAAACATCGAAGCACTATACGAAGGATTAAAAGCCAACTCAATGAATACAAAGCTAACAGATAAACTAATGTTTGAATTTCCAAAAGAAGCTGATATGGCACCAAAGGACAAATACACAGTGTTTAATAAGCATTCTAGAGGCTATAGAAAAGGTGTTCATTTTGTTCCTCATTGGACTAAATTATCACTTAGAAGCAATCCAGATAACTATTAGATGGTTGTGCTGTTGCTTACACATATATTATACATTGATTTCTACTTGTACATATATATAGTTGTTTAATGAATAAAATTACACTATGATAAATTAAAAATACACACATAAAATAGATATGGAAAGGGTCTAAAGAGAATCTAAAGAGCCTAAAGACTATCCCAAATATAATTAGAAACAAAATACTCACTGTAGTTATCATCCATATTCAAAACATTTGAATTATTCTGTAGTTTATTCAACACCAAGACTTGCCTTTTTTCAAAATCTAATTTGAGCCCTAAGCTTTCAAACAATTTCAATTTAAGTATTTTAGCAGTATCATGATTAACAGAAGTATCATCTGGTTGGTTATTTTGCGGGATTTTGGAAGAATGATCTATTTTTAAAGAGTGTAATTGAGTTTCCAGTTCTTCTAATTTCTTTAGGTCTTGATTGTATGTTAATTTCAAAGTATTTAAATCTAAATTTAAACTTGATAAATTATTAGCAATAGCAAACAACTCATTCTCTAGTTGTACAGAATCTTTAATTATATCTTGTAATTTACCAGATGATTTTAATTCTTGTACCAATGACTCAAGTGATTCAATTTTCTTACTTAGATCTAGAGTTCAGTTTTAAATATAAGAACAAAATAAGTTAGTATATGCAAGCAAGTAATAAAAAAGACATAATTTTTAAATTGCTATTATGTCGGAAGAGTCATAGTACACATACTTGTATTTGCTTTTCTATGAGTTTCCAAATCAGATTGCCTAATCGAATCCAGCGTTTTTAATTTCTTATTGATTCCATCGATCAAGTCCAAGTCGTTCTTCAAATCGAATCCCGATCTGGTTTCGCTGATGGTCGAACTGAGTGTTTCCATGATTGCTTGCTGAGTCGTGTTGCTGTATGTAGTGAGGATATGGATCAAGAAAAGAGAATCAAAGTAGAAACTCAAACACTCATGTAAACAAATCAACTAGTGGTAAAAACACAGCGTGCGCGACACAAAGTCCAAACAGCTGTTTTTTTATACGTAGTATAAAAAAGTGTTTCGAAGTTTCTCTTATCAAAGGCCGTAGTGTTCAACTAACTATAGTCAAACTAAGTACAACTACACAATTTACAAATTTACAAGAAGCAATATGGACAGACAAAGAATCGAAGGACTCCCAGTGTGGATGCTTACACCAAAGGAAGAAAAAGAAGTGTTTGAAAACTGGAGAGTTAATACGTGGAAATACTGTGATGAATACGTTAGTGCCTTCCACCACTGTGAGCAGGTGGCCGGGTTTGGAGTTTGGATAAAGTGCAGAAAAGAAGGTAAGGCCATGAGAGACTGTATCAAAGCTAGACAAGAGCAAAAGTTTGTTGATGAAGAAAGGGACAAGTTTATTCAGAGGAAAATTGAGTTTCAGAAAGTCCAGCAAGAAAAGCAAGAAGCTGAGAAAAGAAAGCTGGCTGATGCTGAGGCAGCAAAAAGCAAATCTGGGTGGAAGTTCTGGACCAGAAGTTAGCTGAATAATTATCAAATATAATAATGGAGTATAATTAAATATCTTGTATATAGAGCAACTAGCATTTCGACCTTACGTAAACAGCAGGCGGAGATATGTGCTGAGTAAGACTCGCTCCAATGACTATGTCATCATGTGCGAGCTTTAAACACTCCTCTCCACAAATAACAGATAATAACATAGTGGAGAGGAAAACACCTACTCCGAAAAACTGTGGTGCTCCGAGGCCTAGAAGAATGGATGGTCATTGGGAAATTGGGCCAATGACAGCACTATAAAAGGGGGCAGCTTTCTCCCTTTCTTAATCCTTACACTCTGCTACCCATTTCTTGCAATAATACTATCACAACCACTACTACTACTACTAATATTACTACCAATACAAACAAATCATTACACAATGTCATTTTTAGATCGCTGGTTATATCAATCCTCCAAGAAACATGGATCCACCTCCATTGCTGGTATGAACACCGGTACCCCTTACTCTTCTCCAAAGACCATGTCTGCCCCTGAAAAGCACTCTGTTGCAGACTACTCGAACCAAGTTAAAACAACTGAACCAAACTTAAGGAACGTTCCATATGCTTATTACAAGCAGGAAATAAATGCTAACTCTGGTATTCCTGGTGTTGAAGATTCGTTTGCTGACCAAAGAAAAGGAAGTGTGTCATCGACCATCTCTTCTGATAGCGAGAAGGATTAGTTAGTGCTGGTGTCGGAGTAACTGTGCTGCAAACTTACCGAGTCTGCCGGCAGATGAGTCTAGGTCACGTGATGTGTTTTTATGCGGCGTAGCGGCTGGCGCGGTTTTTCGCTCCAGTTGTGGTATCTATTTGATGCGTCTACTTGAGTTTTTCTATATCAGCTTTTTTTTTTTACTAGGTCTTTTACATTTTACATTTTACATTCTACTTATATAGTCCACTTAATTCATTTGCACATATAATACTACGTTGTATCATAATATACAGTATGGGTAAGCGGGTTATATGGATATTGTACGGGTCCGAGACTGGTAACTCTCAGGACTTCGCATACATGCTAGCTTACAAATTGAAATATCTTAGATTCACAACCCACGTCTTAGCACTAGATGATTTAGATTTGAAGAAGCTGTTGGATATAAAGAATCTGATAATAATATGTTCAACCACTGGTCAAGGAGAGCTACCTAGAAACTCTCTTAAATTTTGGAAGTTCATGTTGAAGAAAAAACTACCTCATGACTTACTTAGCCATGTCAAATTCACAACATTTGGTTTAGGTGATTCATCCTACCCTAAATTCAATTTTGCTATTAAGAAAATCCATGCTAGATTGTTACAACTAGGAGCTAAAGAAGTAAGCCCTAGAGCTGAATCCGATGAACAGTCCCCCGAAGGTTCTGAATCATTTTATTCCGCTTGGGAATCTGAACTATTGAAAAATCTAGGCACTCTATACCCTTTACCACCTGAACTGCCAGCCATACAAAGTACCCAATTATTATTACCATCGATTAAATTACAGGTGAATAAAAACAAATTCAAACTTAATACAGAGGCTAACATTAAAGATTTATCAGTAACTAAAGAAGACCATGATAACGTTACCTTAGTCCAAGTGGCGGAGAATACACGGCTTACAGCCTTTGATCATTTTCAAGACGTTAGAAAACTCGTATTAGAAGATACAAATGGTGGATTAAATTACAAACCCGGTGACTCTATTTCAATATACCCTCATAACGATCCAAAGCAAGTTGATCTTTTAATAAAAAGTCAAGGTTGGGAAAGTATAGCTGATTATCCAATTGATATATTGGCTAAAGAAGCATTACCTCGGATCGAAAATGGTGGGCTGATCAAGAAGAAAACGTTGAGATCGTTGTTAACTCATCATTTGGACATTGTTTCGATTCCCAAACGGACATTTTTTATGCTGATTTGGCATTTTGCAAGTGATGAACGAGAGAAGGAAAAATTACAAGAATTCTCCAAAATCGAAGAAACTCAAGCGTTATACGACTATTGTAATCGTCCAAGAAGATCTATCCTTGAAGTGATTCAGGAATTCTTTTCTTTGAAAATCCCAGTTGAGTATTTATTCGACGTGTTCCCTTTGATCAAACCAAGATTGTTTTCAATCAGCTCAAAACCAAGTGCGAATGAAGTTGAACTGACCATTGCTATAGTTGAATACCAAACCATTATTAGAAAACTTAGACAAGGGTTATGTACAAAGTACATTAAAGATTTACAGCCGGGTGATAAATTATTGATATCGGTAATTAAGAACAATTTAAAAATTAACCTAACACCACAGCCCCCACAACCTCCACTTATTATGATTGGTCCAGGTACGGGTATAGCACCGATCAAATCCATAATTGAGCAGGTTGTTTCCACTGATAGTATAAGAAAATTGTATTTATTCCCGGGGAACAGAGACTCGACCAAATCATACTTATATGGAGAATTATGGCTCTCATTGGTTCAACAAGGTAAATTGCATTTATTCCCATCTTTTTCAAGAGAGCAGAGTTGGTCAGGTGGCAGATACGTTCAGGATACAATGTATTTGAACAAGCAATTGATTAACGATTTGATTATGCATGAAGGTGCTATTATTTATCTTTGTGGATCTTCGGGGAAAATGCCTAACCAGGTTAGAATTACCATTGAGACGATTTTGAGTGAGTGCAATGATGGGTGGAATGACGAGAGAGCGAAGACGTATTTATTGAATGAGTTGGAAAATAAGTTTAGATTTGTTCAAGAAACTTGGTAGAAACTTGTTAGAAAAGTTTTTGATTTTATTTATTTGTTTGTTTGTTTGTTTATATTTATTATTTACTATTTACTGTTAGTTTGTTTTTTATTTCCTTTTAATATTTTAATATGTTTTTTTATCTATTTTGCCAGCTCTTTGATATAGTTTGTCCTTCTTAGCTTTAATTTTTTTAATAGATTATAATCTCTTAGTAAAATTAATTATCAGCTTACGCGGTTGTATCGGTGTGTACGGATGTTCCGGGAAATCACGGCTCACGGCTTACGGGCCAGGGCTCAACTAAATAAAAAGCCTGAGCAAGGGCCGATAGAAGGCGCGGTGAATGGTTCTGATAGTTGATCTTTTCATAACGATGTTAATTAGGACTATCAGAAGAGCAAGAGCATTTTAAGAAATAGCTGGAGGCATTTCAAGTTATTTGTATTTTGTTTAAAAATAAGGGCTGGGGCATGGATAATGTAAGATAGCCTAACCCGGTTTCTTGGTCTTCTGGTGTTAAGAACAGAATATTGACCTGATCAAAATTTTTCCTGAGCAGTCAAGAGTCTTGGAGTGAGATTTCAATTTGAGTTTAAGCTTGGAGACAAGCCAAGGCCTTATTTACGATGTTGAGCTGCCTCGACCTCAGTCGTTTTCCGTTTTGAGTGTTACCTCTTTTTCTTATAACTACTACCAGAACACTCTTACTACAGTCACTCTGACACACAGCTACTAATACTGCCACTGATTACCGTGTCACATCATCTCACATCACATCAAATCTCCTAGCTTATCTCCTTTCATCCACTTATACGATACCTGTTGTTTTCTACATTCTCTCTAAGATATACCATTTCCTGGCTGCTTACTCCTTACTCCTTAGTACTTACACTCCGTCTGGGCATTAATCAAAACTAAGAATACCATGGCTGTTTGGGAACACTTGAACGTCAACAAGACTCATGTGGCCTACGCTGTGCTAGCTGTCTTTGCAACTTTCTTCTCCCTATTTTCATTATTTGTTAAAGAAAAATTATACATTGGTGAAGCCTCGGTGGCCACTATTTTTGGCCTTATAGTTGGGCCCCATTGTTTAGACTGGGTTGACCCTACATCTTGGGGCAATCAATTTTATATTACTCTAGAAGTGTCAAGAATCCTCTTATGTATCGAAATTATTGCTGTTGCTGTTGAATTACCCAAAAAATACATTTGGAAACATTTCTATTCCGTTTTCTTATTACTAATTCCTGTTATGACTTGTGGGTTTTTAATCATTGGATTATTCATTTGGTTAATTATACCAGGTTTGAAATTTTCTTATGGTTTATTAATCGCAGCCTGCATCACTGCTACAGATCCAGTTTTAGCTCAAGCTGTCGTTGGTAAAGGTAAATTTGCTAAAAGAGTTCCTGCCCATTTAAGAAATCTATTATCTTGTGAATCCGGATGTAATGATGGTGTTTCTGTTCCATTCGTTTATCTATCGTTAGCTCTCATTCTTCATGAAGGTAAACA
This sequence comes from Ambrosiozyma platypodis, assembly GCA_030557395.1. Classification (NCBI taxonomy): domain Eukaryota; kingdom Fungi; phylum Ascomycota; class Pichiomycetes; order Pichiales; family Pichiaceae; genus Ambrosiozyma; species Ambrosiozyma platypodis. The sequence goes on along the minus strand of JAKTPC010000009.1, from coordinate 94,364 downwards.
TGCCGAAATTGCCAAAGATTTCATCTGTGTTACTATTCTCTATGAATGTGTATTTGGTGCTATAATGGGTGCTTCTATTGGTTATGCGGGTCGTAAATTAATTCGATTTGCTGAAGATAAAGATTTAATTGATCGTGAGTCTCTATTAGCTTTCTATATCATGTTAGCTTTCTTATGTGCTGGTTTTGGCTCTATTTTAGGTGTCGATGATTTGTTAGCCTCTTTTGCTGCTGGTGCTGCCTTTGCTTGGGATGGTTGGTTTACTGAAAAAACTGAAGAATCTCAAGTTACTACAGTTATTGATTTAATACTAAATCTAGCTTACTTTGTGTTTTTTGGTACTCAAATCCCTTGGGGCCAATTCAATAATGGAGATATAGGTTTAGATTGGTGGAGACTCGTTTGTTTAGCTTTAGTTGTCTTAACGTTAAGAAGAATTCCGGCTGTCTTTGTAATAAAAACTCTATCCCCAGATATCAAAAATTGGAAAGAAGCTTTATTCGTTGGTCATTTTGGGCCAATTGGTGTTGGTGCTGTCTTTGCTGCAATCATTGCAATAGGGGATCTTGAAGCGGAAGTTGCAGGTGTTCATCATGGACCAACTGCAATTTATCCTAATGCTGAACATTATCATCAATTAATTAGAATCATTTGGCCAATTGTTTGTTTCTTGATTTTTACTTCAATTGTTGTGCATGGTTCTTCTGTTGCCGTTATGACATTAGGTCGTCATTTACAAACTATGACTTTCACAATGACTTTCACAAGAGCTGATACTAACGGTACTAGCAGTGGATGGACTTCAAGATTGCCAAGACTAGAAAAATCAGGTACTTCATTCTCAATTAAGCGTGTTGATACGATGGCTCAATTCAATACCGATAGTGAAATATCCACTGATGAAAAATTATTAAGCGATAGATATACTACTGATGGTGGTCCGTTAAGCAATGCACCAACTATTGATACCACTGATTTCCCAGAATATCATGTCAAAGCTCCTGGTTTGAAAAAGAGAAGACATAAAAGAAGATTACAGAAAAAGAGAAGAAGAGAAAGAAAAACAGTTCCTGTTTCTGAAACTTTGGATTTAAGAGATAGACCCGCCCCTGTTGTTTTAGATTTATCTGGTAATAGTAGAAACCTTCCTGAAACTTATGATGAAGAAGGTGATTTGGCTAATCAAATCGCACCATCTCAACAACCTGATCAAATTCAAAATCAAAATCCTGATGAAAGTATTGATTCTGGGAAATTGGATGCTGAAATGGATGATCATAATGTTAATACGACGGGTTCATCATCCACATCAACTGAAGCTGCTAAACAACTTGCAGCCAAACAAAAGCTCGCTTCTGAAATCCCTCATGTGAACTTCACTACAGATTCAATGGAAAGATTAGAAAAAACATATTTAATTAATGATGATACATTAAAACCAAAACTAGATAAGGATGGTCAACTAAGATATCCAACTCATGCATATGCCGATAAATCGCAATTAGTCATTGAAGATCAAGATGGGGAAATATTACAAACTGTTAAATCAAGAACGAGTGAAGAAGCAACCATGAGCAACGCCGGTCTGAAGACTCAACATAGTTTACAGAGATTAGTAACCGACAATAGTAAAACTTCTTCAGTGGACTCATCTTCCAATTTATCATTTAAATCTGTTGGTTCATTGAAACGAGTCATTTCTAAAGCAGCTGTGAAAATAAATAATATGGAACATTCCAACGACGAATCGATCAAATTAGAGGGCCATTCGAAGCAAATGAATCCAGCTGAATACGCAGACCGTAAGATTCAAGAAATCGTGCATAATTCAAACCCAAGACAGAAAACTGCAATTGGTTATGGTAAGAGAAAGGGAACTCAAAAATCCCAAAAATTCCACGGTTACAGAGTTGATGATGATATTATTGTGGAGAATGAAGAAGGTGAAATTGTTGGTAGATATAAACTAAACATGAAAAAGAAGAAAACATCCAAAGAATCGGGCGACACATTATCTAAAGCTTTGAATTTAATAGGTATGAAATCGCAGCAACAGCAAACGCAGCAAAAACATTCAATTAGTCCAATCCATGAAGATTTAGAAAAGGGTTACTCTCAAAAACAGGAAATCGTGCCTGAGCTAGGTACACAAAGCAGTAAGAGAGTAGAATCCAAATTAAAAGGCTTCTTAAAAGCAGATCCAAAGAAAAGTTTAGTGAAGCCATCTAATACAGATGATGAACTTTCAAGTGATGAAGACGAAGACGAAGATTTTGATGATGAGACCGATGAATCGGATGATAACCTTAGAGATTTTATTGAAGGCGAGTCGGAATTTGAAAGGGCTAGAAGATTGGCTGCTTTGAATAGTAGTGGTGATAGAGATATTGAAGATGAAGAAGAAGAGCCAAAGACTATATAGGTCTTGTTGATATTATTTTTTTTTTCCGATTCATTTCTACCTCAATTTGGTTCTTAATGTGTTGTTTGTTTGTTATTTTATTTAATTCTGTTCATGGTCATTGATTCCCTGGTTTCTGTTCTTTAGATTGACATACCATTTCACTTACATCTATCTATTCAATTTTTTATCTAGCTCCACCACAATGCAGTGTTAAACCATCATGTCTTGTTTGTTTTTCAATCGAATTAATTCAACTCAATTGTTCTCATCGGATTACATTGCATCCTTTAACTTTTTCCATCATTAATGACTAATAATACTTCATATTTACCCTGTTTTTGTCTCTTTTATTTTTTATTAGGTTTATTTTCAATTCTTGAATTCTAACTATTGTTCATTCACCTGATTATTTTATTTCACTGTTTTTACTATATTATTTCCCATTGCTTTTATACCCGTTTCCATTATATTCCATAATTGCCCTTCAGAAAGAAAAAAAAGGTCAATTGGAAAGATTACACACATGTACGCATACATTATTCAGTTTATTATATCACACCGGATCGATCATTGCTGTTATTGTTTTCTTGAGGAAAATAAAGAGCGTAATGTGATTGAATATTTTCAAGAATTATACTATTTTGTGTTCTTTTTTTCTTTTTGAAAGAATTGACGTTTTGATATTTGCTCAGTTTTTCATTCACGCATAATATACGTTGTTTTACTTTTTTTATTATTATTTTTTGTTGTTCTTGTTGCTATTATTATTGCTTACACTTTTTTGTTTTGTAAATACAACTTGTTTTTAGATGTTTATATTTTGTTTTATTTACAGTTTTAGTATTTTTGTTTTGTTTTGTTTCGGTAATTGAGATTTCCTTCCATCTTGGCCACCTATTATTTATTTTATACTTCTGTTCTTTGCTTCTTGTTTGTTTAATTTGCTGAACTGAGTTTTTTAACTTACTTTTTTTATTTTACATTTACTATATAGTCCAATAAATTTTTATTTTTAATATCAATCATATATTATATCTTAACTCGATTGTATAATATATGGCTTTTATTTGATTCCAAAATTAGACAAGCAAACGCTGGACTTTCCAGATATTCGATTTACTTGTTAGCCAAGCTGAAATATCAAACTGCTTGATATCTAAGTGGTTTTATAATAGCAGGCTGAGTTCTGGAACAGAGTGAGAATCCTATTCTTTACCAGCAAAAGCATCCTTGATATCAGGGACCAGCCAATCCCGTAAACACCCAAGATTATTTTCACTTAAAGGATATCTTGAGTAACAACAAAGTTGTTTTTGATTGTTAATTTTGAACTAAGCTACGCTACCTCTCTTTGTGAGTGTTGAGAATCCTAGCGTAGTAATATTGATCCGATACTTTACCGTGAGCTGTGCAGATTGAATAAATAAAGGTTATAGGTTGAACAGTAGTTGAAAAAGTTCTGTAATGGTTTGTTAGAGGTTCTATTGTGAGGTAGCTTGGCTTGAGCCATTCTGTGTTTTTTTAGGTTTATTCTCTATAATGGAAGTGAGTAATCAATGACCTGGATGAAGAATTTTGCCATCAAATGAGATATATAAAAGACTTTTGTCAAATAAGATGAAACTAAAAGAGTTTGTACTATACTGGCTGCTCTGCTTGGCTTTGAGTAAGAATCATGAACTTTAAGCAGGACTCAATACTTGTCGAAGCACTAACCTTCATGGTCATATTTTGATCACATGCATCTCATGTAGAAGGCATCTTCTCCATATATTCCTTCTTTGAATGGCATTATAATTAATATTCAAGCATAGTCTCGATTTAATTTTAATTTTACTTTTAGATATACACTTGTTAAGACAGATATAGGCACTAAAGTAGTTTGTACGTACTGTACGTATTGTACTTATTGTACGTATTGTATTGGAGCATAGCCGGAAAGAAACCGTTGGTTGCTGGATCAACCTGCAACCACTTTTTTATTCCTTCAACATTTTCGCTCATAATCCTTGTTTACGATCATGATCATACATATATATCTATCTATATGTAAGTTTATTTGCCAAGTTACTAGTTTGGAGTTATATTATGTCAATTATACGCGGAGTTGTCAGTATAGAGCTCTCTTGGTTTTTAGATTTTCCATAACCTTTTAAGTCCTTTCTTGAAGAGTGGGGCCGCCGCAATTAATAACGGCCACTTATAACCATAACCATTCATACTTTGATAGTAGCAGTGGATTTCATATGTATGTGAAATACAAATCTAACTACATTGAAGTTGACACCTACATATCCTTCTGACCCAGTCCTTTTCATTAAATTCCTCTTCTCTACAACGTGCTTTGGCACCGCTCAGCTTTATAAACCAGGACGTCCAAGTATATAAATATACACCCAACGCCAACAAACCTCTTTGAATTTCATATAAACAGACATCATTACTAAGCTGAAATGTAATTCATAATTGCCGAACGAACGGCGAGCCCAAGTTTGATGGGGCTAATAGTAAACTTTAAATTAATTGATCTTCTTCCCAGTTGGGTCTCCTCCAGTGAAAAATGTTATAATCAGCCGCTTAAAGGTTAATTTGTTTAATTTGCAGCTACATTGTGTGCGGCTCGAGAGATAATTGCACTGTCGACGAACTTAAAAATTTCCACCCTAAGTTTGTCGAGTATATCTCTTGGCAAGGGTTTTCGGTTCCACGTGACACTGCCACAAATCACGGAGATATGATTGGTGCTAACTTGCGTTTAGACATTATAAAGCAGACCTGGTGCACGGAATTTTAGTAGCTGTGGATGCAAGAACAGAGTCTGCCAGCGGCGCACGCGTGCAAGAACGTCTAACCTCAAGGGTTGAAGTTATTTTAACTGAATCCAACGTTTCCGTTAAGCAACACTGAACCAGAATCAGCCAGGACAAAACTACTTCAATATATAAAGCAGGAGGTTTCCTCGTTTCTTCGCAGATCTGATTTTACACTTTCGTTTTTAAATCTTTTCTTCATCGAATATACCCTTTTCAAAATGACGCATCCCGTTGAAATGATGGCTTCCTTCTTATTGAAGAGAGAGGATACATGTCAAGTTGAGTCAGAATATGAAGATGTTCACTGGGGTGCAAGAATCTCCTCCATTTTTGTTATTATGGTAACTTCATCCATAGGTGCTTTCTTTCCTATATTGGCTTCAAGATACTCTTTCATCAGACTTCCTTCATGGACTTTCTTCATTGCTAAATACTTTGGTTCAGGTGTCATTATTGCCACTGCTTTCATCCATTTACTACAACCGGCTAATGAGAATTTGAGTGATGAATGTTTAGGTGGTGTTTTCGAGGAATATCCAATCGCTTTTGCTATTTGCTTAATTATGATTATGGTGATGTTCTTCATTGAATTAGTTGCATACAAGTACGTTGAATCACTGATTGTCAAAGCTACTGGTGTTAGAGTTGATGAACACACGCACTCTCACATGGGTGAAGAATTATTGGCTAAGAAAGAAGTTTATGAAAATGATACTAATAGCTCACAAGGTGGTGCTCCAGGATCGGTTGCAGCAGCTGGCAAAGCTGGCATGACCGTTGATAATCATTACGCTCATGAAAAAAGCCACCAAGACCCTGAAACTGCTGCTTCTAGCGAAAAGAGTGCAACTGAAAATTATTTAGGTAACTTATTGTCTGTGTTTATCTTAGAATTTGGTATTATCTTCCACTCTGTCTTTATTGGTTTAACTTTAGCATGTTCCACTGACGAATTCGTCACATTGTATATTGTCTTGGTTTTTCATCAAATGTTTGAAGGTCTAGGTTTAGGTACCAGAATTGCTTTGGTTGAATGGCCAAAGACCAAGAGATGGACGCCATGGTTATTAGCTTCTGCTTATGGTTTGACTACCCCTATCTCTATTGCTATTGGTATTGGTGTCAGAACCTCTTACTTGCCAGGTTCCAGAACTGCTTTAATTACCAACGGTTGTTTTGATTCTATTTCTTCTGGTATTTTGATTTACACTGGTTTGATTGAATTGATGGCTCATGAATTCTTATTCTCTGATGAATTTAAAGGTCACGAAGGTGTTAAAAAGATGCTTCTAGCATATGTTATTATGTGTACTGGTTGCGGTTTGATGGCCTTGTTAGGTAAATGGGCTTAAGTGTTTATTTATTATTCATTTCTGGATTATTTTAAAACTTTTAACTATAATGCTTTTTTTTATCATTCTTTTAATTTGATTTCTAGATTACATATTACTGCACTCCATAAGTCTGGCTGTTTTTTATGCCTTTTTTTCTCATCCCTTTACTTTGTGTTTAATTAATTGTGTTTCATTTGTTTCATTCATTCCTGGTGCACTTCAGGTTTTTCCTACCAACTGTAATACCATTTTGCCTTTTTCTTGTATTCACTTAATTAATTCAAATTCCTTTTATATATTTAAGTTTTGATCCATATTCTTTTAGGCCTGGTGTATAGGAAGCCAGTAAAATGGAACACGACGAGAAAGACAGGACAGAGTTTTTGAGTTAAGCGAGTTAATTATTACGTAATCAACTCGCTTCTAGTGTTCTTGGAAAAGGTGATTCATCACAATTTATTTTTACTAAAAAGCCTACATTCTAATGAACATTATGAAGGAAAGAACTGTGTATCAATTAACTGCAGGTAAAGCAAACAAAACTTCATGCATGATAATGAAAAGATAGTAATAAAAATAAGTAAACAATTATAAACAAAAAGATTGATTTATCGTTAATTTACTCATTACTGAATCAGGGGCAAATCGAATAAAGAATAGCGCAACGTGGAGGATAGCTTGGATCCAAGCTAGCAGTACTTTCATATTTATAGCCTTTCAAGAAAAGAAAGTTATCCGCTTCCGCAATAGATTTGTGACCAGTCAATTCGTTTAGCTCAGCGATAGGTAAATAAACCTTACTAATAAGTGATTTATCATCTAACTTCAAATCAAAATTGAATCCTTTGATTAAAACATAAGGTCTCTTCATCTTGTTTAGGGCTTTTTCTAAAGCCTTAATATCATGACTTCTTAAACCAGTAGTAACCAATAAACAAGTTTCTGGGATGATACAACAAATTTGTAAATATAAGTTTCGAACAGGTTCATCAATGATCAATTCAGCTACTTTCCCAGAACTTTCATTCTTAATATTTAATCTTAAATCAACCCTTTTAATAGACTGTGGCATATCTTTCCACAGTTTAAATGTGGTAATTTGTTTTTTCAGCAGAAGACTTTATGTTAAAGTTATATTTAACTAGAGATAAAGTTTTACCACATGATTCAAAACTTTCAAAATTGAAGGCAACGAAATCGGCAGTTAATAAAAGCAAAGATTTAGGAAATTTATCAAATAAGCTAGGTCTTTTCTTCTTTTAGTGAAAAAAATAATCAAATGAATAACTGAATCAGGAATGGATTCAAAACTTCCCTTAGAAATATTGTTTGAAATACCTAAGTAGTTCAATTTTGTATAACCACCAAAACGGAAATCGATTGTATCTTCAAATTGGCAGATTAAAGATCTAATATAAGTAGATTTAAACAAAGACTGATCGATAATTGGAGCTGTTAGTTCTAAAACATTAACTTGAGGTAACTTTTGCATAACTAAAGAATCTTCATTCATGATCAGCTCCTCAATGCTGAAAAAAATGATCATTTCCGAATCTTCTTGGTCTTTAATTAAAACTAATTCTTTGACTTGAAATCAAACACTTGGAACTTTAACAAGATGTTGAAATTTTTTACAATCTAAGAACTCTTTGGAAGGGCGATGTAATTTGATCACGATGAATTTCCCGGTATAACACAAGGCATTTAGCTCATCAAAATTCCCAAACGAGTTACTAATATTGACAATAATCTTGTTTAGGTTCTTACAACGCTGAATGAATCTAAGAAGGGGAATTTCATTTTTTTAATACAGTTAATAACAGTAACATTGGATAAATAATAATAGTCAATATCAATTCTGAATCATATTCATAAATAAGATTCCTAGCACGACAAATAAAATGAGGGAACTGTAATAAAGCATCTGACTTGAAAACAACTTCTTTAATTGGAACCTTTCTAATCAAATCATGATGTTTATCCCACTCTAATGTGAAAGCACCGGTGCATAAGATATTTCTATGACAGGAGCCCTTGCATCTGTGTCAGAAATTTGAAAACCTAGGAAGTGTATCTTCATTTGGATTGTAGATAATTTTGATATGAGATTCTTTATTTGATAAACACTGAGTAGAAATTTAGTCCCTGTGGAAACCTGGAAGAATTGTAAGAGGAACTTTAACAACTTATCCTGATGTGATTTTCCATGACTCCATTTCTTAACCAATTTATAGCAGATCGCATACAAATGACTTCACAGTCTTTTGTTTTAAAGTGACCAGTCATGCTCAAGGATTGCTTGCTTGTGGTATTCAAGTTTTGTCTTGATCGAGCGAACTCCATGAATCCTGAGTGATGAGTCGCTTTATCCCTCCAATACATCTCTTAGTAACTACATTCTATCAATCTTTTTATAAATACGATAAAATAAATTTAAGACATGAGAAAAAAACTAAACAAGATGAGGGGGCATGGGGCGTTATAAAAACAGAAAACTATTTATTTATAAGGGATGTAAACAAATTAAAGAAATAAAATTGCAAAAAGGGGTAAAAATTGAAGTCTCTATATCGGAGAAAAGCCAATATCGCAAGTATATATTACAAGAATTCAAAGGGAGAGAAATAAAGGTCTTCATTTTGATTTATAGTAGTTTCAATTATTACATGTCCTTGGTACTTTTTCTTTTCTTCTCTAATGTATATAATATATTCTTTGTTTTTTTTTTTCAATTAAATAAGTTAGATGAATGGTTTTGAAGAAAGTGCTAAAAAATTATGAAGAAAGGTTGTGTATTTATAATTCATCAGCGAACGGAACAGCGTCAACATCACCAACAACAGCCAAGTTGAAAGCTGGCACAGAGACAGTGGTGGAAGCAGAAGCAACATTAGCACCAGATTGGTAAGAAGCTAAATTCTTGTAAGCAGATAAATCGGCACCGGACTTGATTAACTTGGAAGCTTCTGAGATTAAAGAAGCAACCTCAGAAGCACTTTCGGAAGTAACTGAAACATAGAATAATGAAGCAGCATCATAATTGACAACCTTGGTTTCTAAAGTAGCAGTGTATGGAACCTGTAAAGCAGAGCTTAAGTAAGCAGATAACAAAGAGTATGAAGCAGCATCAGATGAAGAAACTGGGACACCAATGACAGCAGTAGTTGGGCCGGCCTTTCTGATTCTGGATTCAGCACCAGTATAAGTCTTTTGTTCGGCAGCGATGGCAGCACCAGATTCCGGTAAAGTAGCTAATGGAGATTGCTTAACGAAATTTTGTAAATCAGATTCAATGATATTTTCACCAACAACTTCAACATTTTCAGAAGTGAAAGAAGCTTTAGCAAAAGCTGCAATATCTTCAGATGTGTATGGTTTACTACCATCGTAGTATAATGGGTAACCTAGACCCTTTCTGAAAGAGATAGCGTGTAATTCTTCTAAAGCTTTAACTGGAGCAGCTTGAGAAGCAGCAGAAACTGAAAAAACATGTGGCAAAGCAATCTCTGATAATTCGTGTGGTTTATATGGACTTTCAGTCAAAACACTACCTAAAACATTGACAAAGTATGGTAAGTTTTCTTTCAAGAAAGTAGCTTGTAAAACGATAGAATCTCTGGTAACAGTTGAAGAGTATTCACCACCTAATAATTCAGCTTCTCTCTTTAATCTTAAACCAGACTTAGAAGTAGTGCTTAAGAAGTTAGAAGCAGCTAACAAATGTGGTAAACCAGCTGGACCAGATTTAGAACCAGCGTTCTTGACAGTAACTTTTAAAGTAGAGACTGGAGAAGCAGTTGAAGAGGTGGATGAAACCTTGATAGCTCTTGGTAAAGAGGTGGAGAAAGATCTAGTTGAAACCTTTGAAAGCATTGTTATGAATGTCGTTGTAGGCAGCAATTAAGCGATGTTTGCTCTATTTGTTGTTTGCAAAAGAGATCAAGTGCTGTGTAAGTCTTATTGGTTTGAATTGTGTTGGAAAAACAGAGAGAGAAATTCAAGCTGCGGCGCACTTGAGTGTGTGGGAGACGGTGAAAATTGCAGGTTTGAACTTGTTTTAGAGAGTTTACAAGGCTAATTTACAGGTAATTGTGATTTTTACAAGATTGGAGGTGATTATATGTTTATCCATGTGCTTTTCCGGTTTGATTTGGTGGTTGTAGAGCCTATTTAGGGTACTGAAAAGTGGAAAAAGAGATAGCAGAATTTAGAAATTCGACCCTTCTGATTGGTTGCACTAATTCATCTTTGCACCGATAATGCGCCATCTAATAAATGTGGCTCGTTAATTGGCGCAGTATTAGACGTCCTCAGTCGATAGACCTTCATTTTGTTTTTTCTAAAAATGTGCGGCTCAACTTTGTTTACATTTCAAGTAGTAGTAATTCTGATTTCAGTGATCTCATACTCTATAGCTTTTTGAAAACAATCCACACACTTAAACAATAGTATTCATAAATTTAGATATGGTATGTTACATATTTGAGGATGTTTAAGAGCAGTAATAGGTTGTATACTAACTCTCTAATATTGTCTGCTTACCCCAGTCACTAGAAGATTCTGCTTTACTTACAAAATTATCAAAAGATCAAATCCACACTTTTAGATCTTTATTCAAATTAATTGATCAAGACCAAGACGGCATGATTACCATTAAGGACCTGAAAACCACCATTGTGAAGATTGGAATTGATAATATCGATGATGATACTATAGGTAACATGATTCCAGCTTCTGATAATAATCTTAACTTCAATTCATTTTTAAAGATCATGAACTTAAAATTTGGAAACTTTAGCAGCAAGATAGAATTAACACAGGCTTTTGCTGCTTTTAATGATCCCCAAAGTACAAAGAACTTAGATAATATCAATTCAAATAAATTGAAAATAGCTCTACAAGAAACATGTACAAAGTCAACTGACTTAAATTTTTCTAAAAAGGATATCAGCAAGATTGTGGAAGGATTCACAGAATCGAACGCACTTACAGGAGAAAAGTTGTTTGATGCTGATAAATTTATCGATGTCATACATAACTAGGTTTCTTTTTATAACTAATTTGGGTTTTAAATATGCGTTTATTGAATTTTTATTTTTATTAAAATGTGGTAAATAATGTACAAAAAAGTAGACAGTGTAGTAACGTAGAAGCTAGAAAAAATGAAGCATTATGAATTATGCGAGAAGAATGGAAATAATAGGAAGGAAAACTATTAGCATAGTTTTATTGATCAATAATTAATTCTTCGACACTCCAATCTTCATAAGAACCATCCGGTAAATATCTTCTAATAATCAAAGGAATCTTCTTTTGGGCTAATTCTTTCATAGCAATTTGTAACGGATCGGTTTCACCTTCAATATCAACCAAGGCAGGGGCATTCATAGAAATTTGCAATGCTCTAGTACCTAATATTCTGGCCCTTTCATATTTAGTCATGAAAGGAGTTGTTGTTCTTTGTTCTTTCGGAATAGCTAAAAGTTTGGCCCTTTTGCCATTCGCTGTACCATTAGTTCCAAAATCTTTATCATCTGGTCCAAAGCCACCCTTGATAATTTGTTTTCCATCTTCAGTCACTTCATCTTTGTCATTGAATCCTCCTTCGTAATCACTCATATCTTGTGGTTCATCATCAAAATCATCATACTGGTCGCCTGTTTTTATAGGTTCGTCACCGTAATCAGCCATCTTGAGTTAAGTTGAATGGATTAGGGTGTGTTCAACTGAATGATTGTAGTTCTTTCGATGCTTGAGATAAATCTATCAAGTTTTCTTAACTCTTCAAAATTTTAAGGCCGGGTAAAATTTTAGAAGCCGCAGCTCCATGTCGTTACGTAAGCGTGTTGTTAATCTAAATCTAGAAACAGCTAGCTTTTAAAACCTATAAATAACCCTTAAAGCTGGATCTACTATTTGATATCAAATTGATGGATCAGATTTAATCCCATAATTGCATATTTTAGAGCACCTTAATATTTGCTCTGTCGGGAAGCGTTTGGGAAATAAGGTGACGGAGTGCACAAAGGAAAGAAAGCGGACATTTGATGTAGAACGATTCTCATCAGTACGGTTCATGCAGTTAAGTTTACGGTTCGAGTGTACATAATTACTAATCAAACTTCTGATGCACTTCTGGTTTCCAGAATGATCAAATATGGCCGGTGTCAAAATTTGAAGGAGGGGAAATGGTGTTCAGTATTTGTTAATTAATATATCAAAGTTACATGAAACCGCTAGTAGTTCAATTGGAGTTAAATTACTTTTAATCATATATAATAGAAAATGAATATCAATAGTCAGTCACACTACGTCTGTTAGATCCTATATCTGCCCTTTTTACTTCCCCATTAAGGTTTAACTGAGTCAGCGTGGCATGATTTTTAACTGGCCATAGCAAACATACCTTTAATTGAACACATGATCAGTGGATATATTTATCTACATGTTTCATAGAATATTTTAAATCATTCCTGCTCATCTCTTAATGCCTTCTCATTTGCTTTCCATATATGTTGTTAATTGGACTTAGACATTCTTACAGATTCTTGGGTGATTGAAAGTTTAAAGTCAAAATGCATAGTCGCTCAGATTATAAGCATTCAGTTATAGACTTGAGTTGTAAAATTTATGTAAATGGACCGATAGGATAAATTAGGTGACATTCGGCGTCAAATTATTCTATGTACGAGCTTGTATGATTGGAGAAGATCTGTCAAGGTCTAATATAGATAAAAGAGATTATATATAAAGTTATTGGTTCAAATTTTTTTCAAGGTATAAAACCACAAATCATAGACCACACATTTACTTTGTCGGTTATAGTTTACATAGTAACAATAAAGTAATTAGATTTATTTGGACACTATCACTTTACGCCATTGTAAAATTTCGAAGGCTTTGAGCCCTATGTACCAAATACTTGTGTTAACACTCTTCATTTATACACTGCCCATAGTTTGATCAATCAGTATAATTAGTAATATGCAAAGATCATCAATTATATGTAATGATCATTTGATAAGCACGGAATTTTAAATCATCCCAAGTTCTCCACACCGGAAACTATGTTGGCTCGAAGATACAATAGATTTGAGGATAACTAGGAATAATTATTATTTTGTGTGGATATCAAATACACGCTCGTTGCTATAATACAAGATCCTACTTCAATCCCGTATACAGGGTATAGACGGAACCTTGTTGCAAACTTCTGTTAGATTGTCTTCAACTTCATCGGCGGGGTCTCCTTTACCTTTTTCTAGATATCGATGGCTATGTGGTCAATTAAATAGCTTTTACCACATTTTCATCAAATGATAGTGGCCTCAGATCCACCTTTTTAAATGTATGGGATTTTAAGTTGAGTAAGTAGTATATGTAGCAGTGCGACAGCGAACAAACACTTCCCATAACTCCTTCTACTGGTTATGAAGAATAACAATGCACCTGGGATTTAAAATTGCCAATTTCATCGATATGTTTCAAATATGTATTGATCATCGGCTAACACTTGATCCATAGTACACCGCAAGTGAACTATGTAAGAATGCAAACTATCTATAGTTTGAAGGTAAAGCTGTTGTTGATAAGTAATATCTATACTTAAAATAAAAACCTTGTTAGAGTTAATGGAGTTAATTTCAAAATTATATTATATACATTTAGCTATCTAGTATTTGTCATGCTGAATGGGGGACTATATACTACATTGGATATATATGTGGGTTCGGTAGTCGGTAAATCAAAATAGCCTTTTAAGTTGTTTCTACGTAAGTTTTATGTTTTTTGACATATTAATTTGAAGATCCTTTTATCAAAATTAAGCTTTGTATTTTGAGCAAGATGTGGATCAACGCAATTAAACATCTTTCACCATGATATATGTGACACAACAACTTAAAATTTCTTTTGATCATACCCATCCACGGACCTCGATCTGATCTACATACCATTCCATATACAGAGGATTCGATTTTCGTTTATATACAAAATAGTAAATATGTACTTACACTTTATCGTGCAGCTAAGCTAATTAATAATATATAATGTAAATCGCTGTATACATCTATATGGACGCCAGTTGTATAATTGTTGAACACCTCTGAACATACGACATGAAGGTACAATAGTGGTATACGTGTAGGGCTTACATATGTAACAACAGTACCCGCAGCAATTTCATGCTGGTCTGTTCCCAACGGTTGTAACGGCTCAGGCGGACCTATCCCACAGGACGTCAAAACCCTTATACACTGTTGCTGGTTAGGTCAGCGAATTTCAAAAGGTAATCTGTGAATCTAGCTGGCAGAATCTGAAATCTCTATATTTGCCACACTGATATTGCCCTAGAAACACGCTTTGCTATACTGAAAATTATTAAACTGCATAAGCCTCAACAGCCTCAAGTACCAGCTACAGAGTTTGATTCAATTTTGCAATCTACTATAATATCGGGAATTAAAGTGATTCAAATATATTATCTATTATAAGGCGCGGGCAAGAATCAGGCAAATCAGGCAAACCAGCATGTAAACCTCACTAGAATTAAAAGCTGGCAGCACTAACATATAAATGTGTACCCCGTTCGATGGAAATACTCGGAAGCAATTATTTACTACACCAAAAATAAATAAAACGTATATTAATAATGTATATACGTTTAAATTCAAAGTTATATTATCGAAGTGGGTAGCGTATATATGAATGTGTAAAGGAACAGCAAATACACGAAGTAAGTCGGAATGATTTGGGATTCTCAAGTGAATGAAAGTTTATATTAGCAACTGCAAACAAACAAACGCTTTGCTTTCAAATTACCAGTTATAAAACCAATTCTATCTATTCAGCGATTCTGCTTTGATTCATTATACGGATAGACTCTTTGACCTGTCTCTCGTAGTCGAACTGCGTGAATGCTCTATCATAACAACCAGTTTCGTAGTCGTATGCCATGCCTATAGTATACATTTGGTGCCAGTCGGGATAGCGTTGAGCTATTGCAGCTGCAAGCTCTTTTACACATTGTTTTCTTAGCTGGACAGTTATTCCTCTGTTGTCGTTTCGTCTTATTCTGATATCCATTATCTAACCTGTGTATGAGAGTGTAGTATTATATTAGTGCGAAAGTGACGATGTGATGACCGTGGCAGGAGAGGCGCTTAGTAAAATAAGTGTTGTATTAACAATAAACGGGTTGGGCGATAGAACAAGAGCGATCTGGAAGTGTGGAAACAGGGGGGAAACTGTGTTGTATTTATAGCCAGAAGATGTCTATGATCAGGCAAGTGAGATCAAAAATCAAAAATCAAAAATAGGCCCGTCAAGATGATAAAAGCTAAAACGCTCACATTCCATTTTGACAGCTGAGCTGCGCAACGCACGTTCAGTAAGGCGGGCAAACCGTGTATACTTCTGAGCCGCCGGCCGGACATTCGCCCGTTTCTGCGCCGCGGGCCCACAAACCGCTACTCAACGGTTTTCATGGCTAATTCATGCACAGCCGGATGCAGACCTACTAGGCAACCTTTAAGCTTCAAAGAGTTAATCTCCACAGAATTGCCAAAGGCTTTGCTCGGGTGTTTGTTTTACCCTATCATAGTCACACTATGTGCTGGTCATGTTTTGATAAAGGCCATGATTCAGGATTGAGGTCATCTTCTAACTAAAGGCACCCCGTTTTTGTTTTTTCTCTAAACCCATAAATAAAAACCTTCCAGAAAAGTTGCCTTCTTGATCTCGCATAACGGTTATTGGCTCTCGGTTAACTCAATCACTCTCAATTATGTATCATAATTACACACCCAACATCTAGGCCCTTCAGATCTTTATTTAACATTTATTTAGTACATATATGTTTACCTCTAGGTTTTTATTCATCTATTTAGTTATTGATATTTATATTTAGAGTTCAATATAACACGTAGACAAATACACCTTGAGCCAAATTGTAGTAAATGAGGAATCTCACTATCTATAGATTCTGGCTGGCTTAACTGGCATAATAGAAAGAACCCACAGATTGACCGTTTGAACCTCCACCGGCCTCATACCTAACTACATAACTGATAAGGCATAAGGCATCTATATTATAATTGAAAATTTTAATTATGATGTTGATCACACAAGAACATCGGATCACCCCTTCTATGTAAAAGTCATCTCAATCTTCATTTAAACATATGTCGGTTGTATCAATTGGTGAGGATAGCCTCCTTTCCTTGCCCCCCATGTGCCCAAGCTATAATTATTCATAAATTGTACAGCTGTACAGATACATATGGTTGCTAGCGTTTAAGTGAAATATAATTAGCCGACCTGCACACTAACTAGATCTTGTATGATTATGGTATCGTTTCCGATGTCTCCTCCCATTTGAACAGTGCGGTTACGGTAGGAAGCAGTTCCGTATACCTAATTTTAAATGTAATCCTATGTTGTGTAAACAGATATCGAGATCTAACAGAGATCTATAATTAAACGTTGATTCCGAAAATCAAATAATAGAAACTAAGTTCTCACAGTCTGATTGTTAGTCGTTGGGTAGGTCCTTAAACGAGCCTATAATTAAGCTTGTACCATTGGTGGTAATGAAGCCGGTCGGATCTAGCAGGTCAGCGTACGTGTACTCACGAAAGAAGTTACTGAAGAGAAGATATCAGATTAAGGAGGGGAAGAACAGTAGCAAAACTTCCTATAAAAGATCCGGATATAAAGAAATATAAATAATGAAAGTCGTACACGTACGGTGAATAAGAAAAACATAAAATGTGTATAAAATAAAAATTAACAAAATTCGGTTCCAAGGAATTGAAAGTTATTGGGAGGACAACATAATTAGACTTGAAAAAATATTTAAGTAGTAACAAAAAAGGCCTCATGGCAAAAATTAACACTCACATTATATAGTATGAACCAAAAAAAAGTAAACGAGAGAACGAATGAAGGTGATTTCAATGATAGTGTGACTCATAAATTAAATTTGTTGATGTTGAAGGTGCTTTTCTTATGTTTATCCTTTGGGTCTAAGGTCGTCGTTGGGGCTGATTCACTACCAGCGTCTTCTTTGACTTGTTCCGTAGCGGTAGCGGTAGTTGCCGGAGTGAATTTCTTAATACTAGGACTATCAGAACCAGAAGGCATGTTTGTAGCGGATAAATGTTGTTGCTTTAACGAGTTCATTGCAGCTGCCTTCTTAATATCTCTAGATCTAACGGTTTTTGAGTCTTTCATCAATTTTTCAAACATTTGAATATCGCTTTCATCATCAGCATCTCTCTTGGCATTTTTAAACAGGGTACCCATTAAAACTAAAACAGCAGCTCTCAATTTTCTAATTTCTAATGGTATGTTCTTGTCGTTTAGTACCTTGGAACAAACAGCATTTAATGTTCTTTCAATTTCAAATTTCGAAGATGCCCAAGCAACAGAAATAAACTTACCAGTCATAGCCTCTTGATATCTAGCCTTCTCGTATTCATCCATTTCAGAATCTTCTAAATCCAGTTCGGCCAATGCCTTCATCGTATTTTCAGCTTCTGAAGCAGACGACAACATACCCCAAACAGACTTTGTAGTATTACCAGCTTGCTTGAATGAAGATGCAACCTTATGAAATTTACCAAAAAGTAATTTTTGAGATTTTAAAAATGAATTACCTTTGAAATAATACACCTTACCAATAAGATGACAAATATCCAAGCCAAATGATTCCAATTTCAAGTCTTCAATCTCAGTGCTCACTTTCTTTTGGAACTCTAACACTTCATTATTATTAAAAGAACCTTTATGAGCAGTATTGATCAATGGGTTCATTTTTTCAACTAATTTTTGAGACAATTCTTCAACCTTTTTAGTCTGCTCTGCTCTTTGCTTCTCTATCATTTCATAATCCAATTGGCTTTGTTTTTTTGGATCGGATGCCGCGGCATCAGTAGTAGTAGAAGTAGAAGTAGTAGTAGTAGATGGTGCAGTTTTACCATCATGTGGAATAAGATGAGAAGTGCTATTCATCTCAGCGGCAGCCTTCTTTTCAGCTTCCGATTTACCTTCCATTGATTCATCAAATTCAGCTTGTTTTTCAGCAGCGTCAAACAAAGAACCTAGCATATTCAATTCACCAATATAATCGTTAAAACCTTCACCACCAAACATAGCAGAGAAGAATTCCTTAGGATCAACTTCTTGAGGCCCAGCACCAGAATTGGTTAATTCCTCCTTTCCAACTTCATCATACATAGCTCTTTTTTGTGGATCACTTAAAATTTGATAAGCTTCTGCAATTTCTTGAAATTTCAATTCAGCTTCCTTGTTACCTGGATTTTTATCAGGGTGATACTTTAAAGCCATCTTTCTATATGCCTTTTTAATTTGAACTGCATCAGCGTCTGTGGCGACTGCTAATAAGTCGTAGTATTCAGTGTCTTTAACCATGGCGTATGACAGGGGTGTTTGGCTCAGTATAGAATTTGCAGTTTCAAGTTAGTGATTGTATTAATGTGTTTGAATTTGAACCTTAGAGAGAGTCAATCCTCAACAAAAATGATTTCCAAATGAATACAATAATCCAGATAGATGAACTGGTAGTGTTTAACGTATTCAAAACCGGAATGGCAGGTACGGGTTGAAGTTCAAATTTGGTACGTAGGTTGCTAATGAAAATTATCAAACAAGTTAAGAACACGCCCCAAGATAGAGAGTGGCGCCAGAGAGGCGCATATTATAAGTGGCGCAGTATTGTAATCTGACGAGAAAACGAAAAATGATAACTCTCAGGATTTGTGATTCTGGTGTTTGTTTTGCTTATTTTAGGCATAACACAAACCACTAATGGAGAAAAACGTGATAATAGACAATGGGTCATATGAAATGAAATATGGACTGACCACAGATGACAACCCAATCCATGTGCCTAATTGCATGATAAGAACTCATGACAGAAGATTTGTATTAGGTCAACAATTATTATCACAACAGACCGATTTTTTCAACATTCAAATTCGAAGACCCATAGAAAACAACGGCCAATTGACTCAATGGATGGTTGAAAGACAGATTTGGGATGATACTTTCTTAAATGATAAACAAGATGATGAATTTTTAAAGGATTCGAATTTAATTTATTTAGAAACTCCAATTACATTAACCAAATTTCAAAATAATACAGATCAGGTTATATTTGAAGAATTCCAAGTTAAGAATTATTATCGTTGTTCAGGAAGTTCATTAACTCCATGGCTCACATGTTCTGATGATTTGAATAGTAACACAAAATACAGTGATTTTCAATTAGTTATTGATTCTGGATTCGATTCAACTTGGATCATACCCGTTGTTTACGGCCTACCATATTGGAAAGCTATCAAAAGATTACCATTGGGTGGCAGAATACTCAATGGTTACTTGAGAGAAATCATATCTTTCAGACATTATAACGTGACAGACGAAACCATCTTAGTGAACAACATCAAAGAGAAAACATGTTACGTAAGCCAAGATTTCAACGAATCATTAAAACAAATAGAAAATTTACGTAAATTACCTTTGAAGCAACAACAAAGCCATTCAACAAGCAACGAACTGATATTGAATTACATCTTACCCGAAGACAAATCACTAGGTTACACATTAACGGAACAAGAACTATCAAACCATAAACAACAGTCAAACTTACAGGTTCTCAAACTATACGATGAACGATTCACCATTCCTGAATTGATTTTCCAGCCAGAACTAGCGGGGTTACACAAAGCAGGTCTAATTCAGACTATCCAAGAATCGTTAAAATTAGTTCCCGAATTAATTCGTCCTTTGTTGTTAGCAAATTTAGTCACCATCGGTGGTGGTTTCAACCTACCCGGATTCAAAGAACGGTTGATAACCGAATTAAAACAGGTCATTCCGATCAACAATGAAGTTAGACTGTACGATTTCAAAAATGCTGGGTATGGTGACGATTTCGATTATTCTAATGCTGGGTTTCATTCAGCCAAGAAATTTTATGAGAATGAAGGGTTTAAGAAAACTTGTGTTTCAAGAGACGAGTATATGGAATTCGGTGCTGAGTATACACAAGAGAAATTTGGGTATAAAATAACTATCTAAAGGCCACTGATGCAAGAAAAGCAAGAAAATATGTATTAAATTATGCCATGTATAGTAACTATATAGTAGATAAGAAAATGAAAAAGAAGAAAATGTACATTAAAAATAAATGAAGAAAATAGAAACAACAATAACAATGTACTGTAGAATCAAGTAAAAAAGAAGCAATGTAAAGAGAGACAAAATAAAACCACTCCCACGAAAGAATAAAGTTCAAAAAAGCAGAAAAGTAGAAAAGCAAAAAGAGAAAAAGAGTAAAAAGAGCAAAAAATACAAAACGTAAGAATGTGTAATTAAATGAATATATGTAACTAGCTAGCTAGTAACTAAATAGAGGAATACTTTTATTTGTTTTCAAAGGCAAAAAGCTCTAAAAGATAACACAGATTGAAACAACAAACAGAACAGTACTGACAAAAACACCAGACCAAACCACTAAATTATGCCACAAAGGAGGAGAGCTATATCGACAAATGAGAACTGAGGTCGAAACAACTGATAAAATAAAGCTCATACAAAGACAAACGGCACCAAAGATCAAAATCATGAGATAGCTTTTCTGACTTTCGAAATCCGGATTAGTGCTTGCTGAATTATCAGAAACGGAAATAATAACACCCATTCCAATCCCAGAGATTAGAAAACACAATAAGATAAAAGTCATGTAAACAAACGTTAAGATTTTATCATGATTAATTTGCTTCAACATTTCATTGGATCTTGAATCTGAACCAATAACGGAATTTCTATGGGAATTATAAATTGGATCACTAGGTTGGATGATCGATCTTCTTCTATTATCATTAACTTGTGCAAAGTCACTGAATGACGTATCTGAATCAGATATATTGACATTAGATCCATTATGATTACCATGGAAACGATAAACACTGTTAAAGTCACCATTGCTTTCATTAGGCAATGAGTGATAAAATGGATCTTTATGATTGGTGACTAGAGATTGACGTTCAAGGTCATCGATTCTTGGATCTGTTGATGAATTACTTAAAAATGGAAATAAATGAGAAAACTTGTCACTGATTTTATTGGATAACGACAAAATCGAATCAATACGTTCGTTAGTTAACATACTACCAAACACGTAACCTAATATACCACCTTCATCGGATTCATCAGTATCGACATAAAAGCCACCATCATCGCCATAATCTGAACCATTATCGAACTCGTTCCAATAACCCTTATTCTGCTGTTCTTGTGTGTGTAATGGGGGAACTTCATTCTTGTTCAATAATATACCTTTCAATGGGGCAGATTGTTGTTGTTGTAGTAGTAGTGATGGTGGTGACGGAGATTCGGGCCTATTTAATTCAGGCAATTTTCTAATATCTTTGTTTTCCAATTCTTCAAACCAAGGCATGATACAATCCGCTAATACTGAATCACTTAAATGTCCAGGATAATATTTAGCCAAGAGATAATTACTAATTGAGAAATTCAAATTATCAACTTTATAAACCAAATGAGAATCGATCAATTGATTCACTTTATCGGACAACTTTCTATTCGGAGACTCATATCTAATTTCCAAAACACTGTGCTTAAAAAAATCTTGATGTGATTCATCAAATTGAGTCCAATTGAACTCGCTTGCTTTCAATTGTTCCTGAGGATTTATAATTTTCGTAGTTGAGATTTCAGAATCTAAAGTAATGTAACAATCGATCTTTGAGTTCTGACTATTCAAGTCAATAAATCTGAGTCTATCATAGTGGATCTTAGCCAAAGGTTTCATTTTCTTATCCAAACACCAATCTAATGACAATTGAGCCATTTTGGGGTTACCAATCACACCAGAAGATTTCCATTTCTCAACAACTTTAGCTTTTTTCTGAGTCAAATTATCCAATGAAGTTAACGCATCATCATCCGAATTAAAACTTGCTGGTGAATAGAATAAATCATCAATTAATAATTCTGGAATCGAAGTGACTGAAAATTGTCTCAATCCACCAATTGGAGCAATCAACAAAGGTTTTGAATATTTATCTAATTCATTCGAAATTCTGATTTCACCAATCGTAGTATCATTAGTTGACGAACCTGAAGAATCTCTTCTGTTAGATTGAGTCATCATTGGATTATCTATGTTGTTTAACCAGGTTGAAACAACACCTGTTTGAGGATGAAACATTGAGCCGTTATTATTATTATTATTATCATGACTGAAGTGTTGAGCAGGCCCAGAAAAAGTATCATGTGGTTCAGTGGAAGTGTTAGTCAAATCTAAGGAAGATTTTGTTTTTTTTAATTGAATAGTTGAAACACGTTTTGGCAGACCAGGCCTTTGAAACTCTTGTTCATCTAACCCTGTGTCATCTGAAATCAATTTAAATTCCTGCAACAATAAGAATCTCAATTCATCTAAGTTATCATTATGAACCCAAAAGCATTGAGAAACAGGAGCCTTTTTACGACTAACCAAATCAAAAGTAGTTGCTTTTGAGTATAAGGATTTAATAGAGTCTGATATTGTTGTTGGTAAGTGCAGTGAGTCTAACGTAACCACTGAATTCTGTCTTGCTTTATCATGATACTTTGAGCCAGAATTTGGGGATACTATTGTTAATGTGCCATCATTATAATAATTGTTTAAAACATCAAACATCAGAGTTAATTCTAAAGCAGCATCATTCAAGGATAAATTAGCAAACGAGTTAACATCATTATTAATCAATTGTTCATTAATCTTGTTGACCAATTCTTGTTTATATTGATAATCACTATACTTTAAGAACTTTTTCAATAGTTTTTTAATGGCTATTTTTTGAAGTAAAATAAATCTTGATAATTCTTGTAAATCAGTTGAAATATTATTTAATTCCTTATTTATGAAGAATAACTTTCTTTTCTTCAAACGATGATAAGTTTGAGATTGTTCATGTTGAGAATCGTTAATCATATCATTAAGTGAGTTTTTATTAGCCAAGACCCTTCTCGATATCTCACCATATTTTGAATTAACAAATAGCGAAACAAATTCAATCTGTTCTTTGAAAGACTTGTATAAACTTTTCAAGAGTCTTTTTTGTTTTCTGTCAATTAAAGCTGCCGTTTGCTCAGAAGAAAGGGTGGCACTAGAGGTTGAGTGATGATGATCCGAGGACTCTGGAGCAGAAGAGGAAGATGAAGAAGTTGCACGATGAGATAGGTCAATTGGGGAAGTTACTAACCTGATTAACTGTTTTAGATCATTGTAGTCTATATTGTAGTTCTTCCATTTCGATATGGATCTATCGTTGAATTCGGAACCGAATTTCATTTAATATGGGTGTAGAGGCTGGTTTTTGGAGCAGTATGTTTGGTGCTAGAAAAAGATAAGATAAACCAAACTGAACTGAACTGAACTGAAATTCCACTAAAATGAGCAGGTGAAATTAGAGCTGTATTTATAGTGATACCAAAGTGAGGCTAATTATAGGCTGGAGTTTCGATGAATGTGGTGAGTTGTAAGAGGGGACGGGATATCTTGTCTTATATATAAGTTCGTTATACGAATCAGGTGTGCAACCAATTAATCTAGGAGTTGTAATTTCAAATTATAGGCAGGAAAATTGGAATATGCTGCCTCTATTGTTCTTTGTAGATTTGGTGCGAAGCGAATTTGTTAGCAGGTGATAAGATGAACCACGAACGCTAAGACCACTTAACAAAGACAGAGCAACAGGTAGAACTGGGAATTCAGGGGCTTATATATACCAGGACGGAGATGTCATAAAACTATGAATTTTCAGTTTCACGGAAGGAGAACCGATTCTCAACTTAAAGGATGGCTGTACCGCATTGTCTGCAATTGTTAATCGACATCACCACCCTTATGGGGACTAATTAAACTCAACAACGTTGTCCCAATTAATTTCCTTCTAATCCTTTAACCTAATCTTTACTTGCTATCTGTTGGATCCACCACAGTCACCATATATCACTGGACCTCTTTGTTGCTACCTATGCGATGGGGGAATTGCTAGTTGGTAAAGTCGGTGTTTAGTTCAATTTAATACCTATCCTCCTAGACCACCTAAAACTGCTACCTACTCCAGAGTTATTGCAGTAGATGCAGCTAAAGTTTGGCTTATGAATAGGCTATATTTTTCTATTCATGTTTGTATTTACTTGTCCGTTTTACCAAAGTTCAGTAGAAATTTGCTACCTTTGCATATCCCCTTGATCATGCGGTGGCTGCCTCTTGTTATCCTCCATCCCCATCAAAGGTAGACACTTGAGCATCATATAACCTTGGGATTGATCATCTATCCTCAGATCCATGTAAGGGCCAGACATATATGTTTGTACTTTTCCCAAACAAGCAGGATGTCTTGCGAGTTCAATTTTCTATTGTCGCAACCCGCACTTTCTTTCCTTTTTGGTCAAATAAGCATTGCACACACCTTTTTCTCCACCGCAGCATCAAAATCCGATGAGCCAATAATTGGATCAAGTGCCGTCAATTTAGGAAGGTCCCTTGGCTTATCGGGTCGGTTTGGGTGTGAGCCATAGCTCTTGGCTTATCTTTCTCTATCATTATCTTTATCTATGTATGGCCAGGCCAAATGGTTTCTAGCTGTATTTTGGAAGCGTAAAGGGGGTTCATTAAACCAAAAAAATTATACTGAGCTAATTTTTAAGCTCAATGGATATAATTTTGTAGTCATTATCATAATCGATCGAAGCTATGGAAGCACGCACGTGGGTCCTACTTTTGTCCATCTCGGTCTTTACAATTAATTAGTGCGGCCAACCGAACTTTCAGTAAAAATACCAATATAGCGATCCTGCACTGGGCCCTTTTCAATAATCTGACTTTTATATATATATATCGAAATTGTGGTTTCCTCATATTGATTGATCTATCTGATTTCGGTGGCTCTGGAAAGTTGTACATCAGTATAAGACTTTAATAGATCTAAAAGACCAAATTTTTTCTTCCTCCAGCTTTAATAAAATCTGGTTTTCCGGCACATGGCTAGTCCTGAATGCGAATTATGTAGCAGCTTGCAGCCTGTGCAGCTTCTGAACTTTTCAGGTACAAAATGTTTAATTAACTTTCATCTAGGCAGTAACATCGGCTCTTCTACTAGTATATCAGTAACAAGTAAGCATATAGTCTAAAATAGCTAGCTATAAGGAATGGTGCTGTTGCTGTCACACAAAAACTCTCATGGACAGGGGTAATTTGTTTATCAAGTTTGTTGGAAATGAAAAGTCCGAACTGTTCTGTGAATCGTATTCCGCTGAATTACTACAACATTTGCTAAGGCTATACTCAGAGTTGAATGGCTAGTCTTAAAATAAACGAATCCTAGAGTGTTTAAAGTTGAACTTCTGGCTCAGCGTCTTGGTGAAGGGGTGTAAACTACCTATCGGAACTCTTCCACTGCTTTGATTTGTGCTGTTGCGGGTAACTTGTCTTGACAATACATTCAAACGTCCATAATGGTAAACCCAATGTTCCCTCTGATGTGAAACAAAGATTCTGCCGAACTGACCCATTTGAATTAGAAATTTATAAAGGGTGATTCCCAATTTTGTTTTGCTTATTAGATTTCCATTCTGGATTTTTCAATAAGATGTATTATAGAACTCATGATCCACACCTTTGTTGTTTTTTATACTTGATTTTAAATCTATAGGCAAACAGTTACCCAAACAATCAATAGTGGAGGCAAACTGTAAGTGATATGATATCATAATTCTAATTTGGATCTACAATAATTATCAGAGCTCAATTATAGTAATGCAAGCTGAACGAGATCCCTTAAATAGCTAGCTAGGCTGAAACAAATTAGACTCCTTTAGCGCTGGCTATAAATTGGTGTCTCGCACTATTTTGCCTTCCTGCTTTTCAACAAATGCAATCCCACAGAGCTTTCACATTCTCTTCCCTTAAAAAACTCCAATAGTTTTTATAAACTCTATCAAAGTTTGCAGATTCTTTGAATCATCTCGTTCAACATGTCCTCTCTGCCAACAATTCTTACAAACTAAGTCAAGTACTGATCGATAAGTATAGACCAGAAATATCTATCTACCCAAAACTTATGTTAGAGCATTACCATTATTTTTGGGTAAAGAGAATCCCCTTGACACTGAAGCGGTCTTTCGTTTATGCGGGACCTATCCGAAGAGTTTGAAACTGTGTGGTATAGGTTATAAAATGTCCGTGTTTTTAAAAAGATGATCCTTTGACGTTATATCTTTTGTTCTCCTGACCAATACTATTTGTGGTTGGGATCCTTTACCAATAATCTATAATTGCTTAACCATTATTGAACAGTTGAAACGCGAATATATTTTGCTTGCTGATTGGACTTCTCTGTTTGATTATGATGAATATATAGCATATATATATATATATATATATATACATATCATGTAACTTTTCCGTTGTGTCCATTCCACGCTTTGAAAGCTACTAATAATAATTCATCATTTTGAAAATCTTTGTTTCACTAAATGCCTTGTATTTCGAAATCTGGACGTTTCAATGAACACCCTTACACTAAGACGTTGAGACTGTCACCACCACCTAGTTTGATAAATGTCATTCATTATAAAATCAGCTTTTCCTCTTAGTCTTGGTTTGTTATTTCAAAATTCCTTTGTTATCTCAAAATCGGCAACCGGTTGCTTGCTATCACTATAACCAACCTCAACCCCTTGCCTTTGGAGAATATAGAGGTGTTTCTTCAGACTACAACTCTTATACCGTTTGAACGTTCTCACCGTCTTCTTAACTATAAAAAAATGCTTTAATAGGCCAATAGATATTTATAACCATAGACTGACGGTTAAGAATGTAACCTATACTTGAAAATCATGTACTAGCATATGTGTATATACGTGGCTGTGAAACAACGCAAAAGCAAAATTCTGGAGCGGCTCGGAGACGCTCCCACACAATTTTCAAACATCAACACTTAACCTTAGCAACCCTGGATAGATCACAATTGATTTAACTTAAATTCTAATAATGCACCTAAATGCCCAAAACAAATGTTCTTTGTGGATCTATTGGCTTGCTCTTTTCAAAACAACATCAAGGCAGTTCATTTTTCCCCGTGAAATAATATATATATATCACTATAGAGACCCTTTTTCTGTTGAGGTCTTCGCCGTCGAACATCATGGAAAAACCCTAGCTTTAATGTACTACTGTGAACTTTGTTTTATCACGGTTATCCGATAGTCATTAGCTCCAGAAACATACTTGAGCTTCAATATATTAATAGAAAACCTTCTCACAACTCTATTATATCTCTATTAGACCAAACAACTATTCAACAACCAGTTTACTTTGATCCTTACTTCTGAAGCTTAATATCCTAACCGGAAAGATTAGCAATACCATTCATGAAGAAAATTTTCAAAAGGATGACGTCGTCACTCAGTAGCATGGTACATGGTATTCGCAACGTTAAACGCAAACACCCATCATCCTCATCTTCTCTGCCAACTAGAATCACCCCAGAAGATGATCATCCATTTCCTTTCATCATGTGTTCAGAAGAAGGCAAAGTGATACATAACAAAAAACGTATTAAGAATTGGAAAGAAATGATTCATAATAAAACCCTCTCAAATACCAACTCAAATGATTTACAATCTTTTATTTCTGCTAACTCTTCAGCTTCTTCTACTTTCAATGATCTTGGTCAGCAACCTGCATCTATTACGGGAACTCCAATGAATCATCAAGTGAATACTATCAGCATGGATAGTGTCGAATCAATAAGTTCAAAAGACTGCCCTGCTTGTCGGGCCGCTACTAATACTGTTGTCAGTGCTACTGATGCTGCTACCACTACTGATTCTTCTACTTCAACTTCATCCGGTTCTTCTACTTCGTCTTCATCAAGACATTCGGCCTCAACTAATGTATCAATAATCACATCAAACACCAACCATGAGTTATTAAGTGAACCGGACGCTGATTATGAGAAAGCTGAATATACATCGTTAGCCGTTTTATCACCAACACCAAAACAAAATAGATTTGTTTTCGATGGGCTAGGGGTTGAGACCACTCCATTCAAGATTACAAGTACCCCAATTAAACCTACTGACATTGAACTTGATACTTCTGATGAGCTAGCTGATAATGAAGCTGATTTTCAAGATAAAAAAAGTGATTTGGCAGCGTATGATATTTTTGTTGACTCTCAAAAAACAGATCATTTACAAAGTGATAATTGTTGGTTGGATTTGTCTAGCATGAGACTTTCTGATGTAGATATGTTTTATCATAACAGCGATACCAATGATAATGTTATCGGTGATGACAGTGAAAACATCGCAGATTTGACCCATGAAAAGATTATTGATGATGATAAGTTGCGTTCTCCTATTAAAGATTCTTTTGTTACTGGCACTGCTTTTGAAGCTATGAATATTCCTGTTTCTGAAAGTAAGCATAGCGAAGTTGAAGATGATGGGCTCGATGATGGATGGTTAAATAGTCTTTTCATTGATACTGACCAATCAGGAAGATTTTCATCAACTGATTCGATTTTTCACGAAGAGGAAGGTTTTACAGCAGATGAATTAGATTTAGTTAGTGAATTTGACGATTTAGATGATTTAGATGGTTATGGTAATGAAACTGCTGAAATCATATATAAAAGAGAGAGCGAAGAAAATTTACAGTTCTTATACGAAAGTTTGCACGATCAAGTAACTGAAAGAGATGAGATTATAATTAGAGCCGTTTTAAAAGAATTGGAAGTTGAGCTACAACCAAAAATCAACGAATTGATGCAATTGAAAATGGAATATGGAGAACTATTAAAACTTTTATCTAAAAATCCTATGTATTCGAAACTGATTCTGTTACATAAAGCCAGATACATCGAACAAGATTCAAAAACCATCGATCAATTAATTAGTGATAGACCATCGTATACATCGTTATGTGAATTGATCAATAGTGAACTAATAATTTCAAAGGTCAAAGACTCAGCTGACCCTATTAAAATTGCCGAATTTCATAAAATTAAAATTGAAAAACCTAAAGATGTCAAGGTAATCGCAGCTCAAAATAATAATATTCCACCAGCTCAAGAACAAATGTTTATGAACTTTAACAGAAATAGAAGAATTTATACTATTGATGAAGAAATGCCTGGGTCTGTTTCTAGTACGCCAAATTATTCAAGAATACTTGAAGAGCAACAGGATGATATTATTAGCCACATTACTCCAGTAAATCAATATGAACATCAGCCACAAGAATTAAATGGAATTGATTCTGCTGATTATAATTCAGTTTTAGGTACTATTGAGGAAGATGATTTGAACAATGAAGTTATTGAAATTCTAGTCGCTAAGAAAGATTACGATAGACAGGTTGATTCTAGATTGATTAACGAAATAAGCACTATGGAGTTACAATTAATGGAAGCTCAATTGAAAGAGAAAGATTTTGATGAATTGCTATTGACTCCAAATAGTAAGAATAGTGTGTCTACGATGATTATGAAGTTTGACGCGAAGAAAAGACGGTCATTTCATCCGTTTCTTAGCGTTAATAAGTTGATGAACGAGGAGTTGTTGAGCGCTGTTAGGGTTGAATTGAGTTGTAGAATCTAGGTTAATTATGTTTGTTGCTTGACTTTTCTTTCCTATTTCCCAGTTTCAATGTTTTTTTTCACCTTTTTATGTAGTTCTTTTAAGCGATTTTGTACGTTTATTTATTCTGTAAATTTTCTATTTATCTGTATTTACTATCATTTTGTATAACACTTTTTTTGATACCAATCAATACTATATGAAATTACATATTTTGTTTTTCTGAAACAGGAACAGGATTTATAAAAAAAAACACACAGAATACAAGAATCGAAAACTAAAAATAAACTAAAACTAACGGCTAATGTAATTAAACAAACTTAATAGAAAATACAAAAACAACACACTACCAGTAACTATACACACTAATGTTTCTTAGGTTTCTTCTTTGCTGGTTCGTCGGATTCTTTAGCCATTCCAGTACCAGCGTCATCATCACTCATGCTTGCATCAGAATCAAATTCTTCAGCAACATCAGAATCAGAATCACCACCGTTGAAGTCTTCATCTGGTGATTCATCATCATCAGCAGAACCCATATCAAGATCGCCATCTTCATCAGAAGCTGCAGCTAATGCATCAGCTAATCTTTCTTGAGCAATCTTTTCATCGTTTCTAACCTTCAAATTCCTAGACTTGAAGAATTGTTCTAGCGCATTTTGTTCTGTTCTATCTATGTTACCAAACTTTTGTGCTCCACCACCAGATCTTAAAGTAATTTCCATATCAAATGTTCTTGAAGCACCAGCACCAGTGCCTGTTCTTGAAAAAGTGATGACTGAAACTTCAGAATATGGAATTAGAACAGTTGGTTTAGTGACAAATAAAAGACATTTGTCCAATGGGTATAAATGTCCTTCGTTGGCTCTTAATGAACAAGAAATTGCAACTAAATCGTCCTTGGATTTGTAAGAGCCTGGTAAGATAACTCTACGTTCAGTGAAACCTTTGAAAATGTTAGCCAAAACTAAGTATGTGTATGAAGCATATTTCTTATTTAATTTGCCTTTGAATTTTTGATCAAATTCTTCATCATCCATATTTAATTCAACTTCAAGTTCTTCTTGCGAATCGAATTGTAAGGTTAAGAAGGAGTATTTAGTTTGACCTTGTCTTAATGGTGGCTCAACTTGTAAAATCATCAGATGATGTAAACCGTCTGATTTTGGTAATGAAAATATTCTTTGAACTTGCTGATATTGAATTTTATAATCATAAGTCTTACCTCTTAATCTTAGGGAAGTATCATAGAGATCAATATCATAACGACCTCTTGGAGTTAAGAACAGTATTTCACCAAATGAGACAATTGCTTCACCAGTGGTTTGTACAATATCGGCTTTTTCTTTTAATTCATCGTAAAACACTTGTGCATTAGATTTTTTCTCGACAGCTTTAACTTCTTCACCTTCTTTAACTTCGCCATTTTCTTCCTTTTTATCAACTCCATTAGATGCGTCATCATCGTCATTGT
This sequence comes from Ambrosiozyma platypodis, assembly GCA_030557395.1. Taxonomy (NCBI): domain Eukaryota; kingdom Fungi; phylum Ascomycota; class Pichiomycetes; order Pichiales; family Pichiaceae; genus Ambrosiozyma; species Ambrosiozyma platypodis. The sequence goes on along the minus strand of JAKTPC010000009.1, from coordinate 62,651 downwards.
CCGCGTTACCTGGAATTAAGAACTTGACTTCAACTAATTGGTCACCTGCTTTGTCATATAAGTCATTTTGACGCAATAAATCAAATTCAATAGAAACTTCATTTTTACCAGATAAATTGGTATTTGAAATTTCAGAATAAGGTAATTCAAAAGCTGGCCTGTTATTGACATTGAAAACCATTTCATTTCTAGCTAATTGAGTCTTACCCCAATTCCAACCTCTTAAGGAATGTTCTCTGATTTCTAATTGAATACTGAAATTTTCTTGTATTTGTCTTTTCAATCCAGTTAAATCTTCTTGATCAAAACCATCTAACATGACAACACCTTTGTTCTTGGTATCAATTCTCAGCTCATAGCCTCTTGAACCCCTGGACCAATGAGCACTTTGTAATTCCTCGCTTGGTAAAAGGAAAGGTTGTGTCTTAACGGTGGAACCTGGTGTTGGCTGAGACTTCCACCCTAAACCAGATTCTGCAATCTTCATAGTACCAGGCAACTTGGACTGATTCAAGTATATTCTCTCGTATGCTAAAGATGACATGTACTGGATGTATTGTAAATGGAGAGGAGAAATGGGTGTTCAACAAAACAATAGTTCACGGTTTATCGTGTTTGTAGTAAATTGTTCTTTCAGTTCATCCAGTTTTCGTGTCTTCAAAGTCGAGGAAATGGCAATATTGCGACAGCTCAAATGTCATAATCACATGCGTTTATCATCTGATTAAAAGTGTTACCCGTCCATTTCTGTAACCCAGCGAATTTCCAAAAGTTTCAACGACGGCAATTGCCAAAATAGCAGAGATGATGAGAATTCAACAGCCAAACAGGTCCCAATCAGCTCTTAAGTTTTCATTCAACTACACAAAACTACACATAATGTCCGCAGAAGGTGAAGAAGAACTATTAGACTACTCTGATTCAGAAGAAATCAATGTCGCACCAACCACTGAAGCACCTGGTGAAGAAAAGAAGGAAGAAGCCGACAAGAAGGGTTCTTACGTTGGTATTCACACTACTGGTTTCAGAGACTTTTTATTGAAACCAGAATTGTTGAGAGCCATTGCTGACTGTGGTTTTGAACATCCTTCTGAAGGTTAGTATCCTTATTTCATCAATGGGAAGGGTTAACCGCTCCCTTGACTCCTTATTCTCATTATTACGTGTCTTTTTATCTGTCTTTCCATTTCCGAAGATTGGTTATGTTGAAAAGTTGAGCTTTCTGAATATCATTGAAAGTTGACCATTGATTTATCAAAAGTCAATTTGTTAAAGTTTATTATCTAAAGCATGTGTCAAGCTAGCTTTGGACTAGCTGTTGGCTCATTTCTAAGCTTCTTGGCTTAAGTTTGGTCTTCAAACTTTTCAATTGTCAATTGAGATTTGACCTTCTCAAGTTTGGGGTCTCGTGATGTTTTATTGTCCTATGATTTTATTATTGGCGTTTTTATTCATTTAGATCCGTTACCATCACTTTATTTATCAATTATATCATTTTTTTAGGATGTCTGAAGTTCTTTTACACTTTAAATTTAGTTCTAGATCCAGATTACTGCATTGATATAGATATATTTGACTTATACGACAAGTGAACACACCTACATTTCACTAAAACAATTAATGACTCTCTAATTTCGATACACAGATAAAAAGACAGTGATAATTATATACTTTTTTTATTCTATCACACACATAAAAAGCATAATCCACTAACATAAAACACTTCTCTTTTTATTAATACAGTCCAACAAGCTTGTATTCCACAATCCATCTTAGGAAATGACGTTTTATGTCAAGCTAAGTCTGGTTTAGGTAAGACTGCTGTCTTTGTTTTATCCACTTTACAACAATTAGATCCAACTCCTGGTGAAGTTTCAACTATTGTTATTTGTCATACTAGAGAGTTAGCATATCAAATTAAGAATGAATATGCTAGATTCTCCAAGTATATGCCAGAAGTTAGAACTGAAGTGTTCTATGGTGGTGTTCCTATTAAGAAGGATGCTGAAAAATTAAAGAACAAAGATACTTGTCCACATATTGTCGTTGGTACTCCTGGTAGATTAAATGCTTTAGTTAGAGAAAAGTTAGTTAGATTAAATAACGTCAAGAATTTTGTTATCGATGAATGTGATCAAGTTTTAGAACAAATAGATATGAGAAGAGATGTTCAAGAAGTTTTCAGAGCTACTCCATTCCAAAAACAAGTTATGATGTTCTCTGCTACTTTATCTCAAGAGATAAGACCAATCTGTAAGAAGTTTATGAAGAACCCATTAGAAATCTACGTTGATGACGAAAAGAAGTTAACTTTACACGGTTTGCAACAATATTACATTAACTTATCTGAAGAAAAGAAGAATTTGAAATTAGCCGAATTATTAGATTCTTTAGAATTCAATCAAGTTATTATTTTTGTTAAATCTACCAAGAGAGCCAATGCTTTAAATAAATTATTATGTGATTCTAACTTTCCTTCTATTGTTGTTCATTCTGGTATTCCACAAGAAGAAAGAATTGCTAGATATAAGTTATTCAAAGAATATAACAAGAGAATTTGTGTCTCTACTGATGTCTTCGGTAGAGGTATTGATATCGAAAGAATTAACTTGGCTATCAATTACGATTTACCACATGAAGCAGATCAATACCTACATAGGGTTGGTAGAGCTGGTAGATTTGGTACTAAAGGTTTATCTGTTTCGTTTGTTTCAAGTGACGAGGATAAAGAAATCCTAAGTAAGATCCAAGAAAGATTCGACGTTAAGATGCAAGAATTCCCAGAAGAAGGTGTTGATCCATCTACTTACATGAATACCTAGGTTATTTCTAGTATTTTCACTGCTTTTTTCTATAGTTAAAGTTTATCTACTATTATATTTGTTTTTTCTCTTTATTATTTTGATTTGCGATTATTTTTTTTTTTTCACCTTATGTCTCGATACTTGCTATCTGATTGAAAAATTAAATACTTTGTTTTTATTCTTCTTACCATCCTTATTTTGTATATTCTTGAGTTTCAAACAAAATAATAAAATGTATACTGTTTAGTTTATCTTTTAATTCCTAAGAAATTTTGTTCTATGCTAATCTGAGCCACGGTACGAGTCTTAGCCTACGATAAAGTTGTGACCAATTTCGCAATTTCTCCTTCAAAATTCCTCAACTACGACCTGTACTTTTTGTAACACAGAGACTAGAATCTTAGATGCCACTGACTGTATTCTTAAAGTTTGAGTTTATATACTGAAAAGATTGAAGATGTCTCTACAGATAGAACTACAAACTTCAAGACCTCCTGTTGAAGCAAGGGAAGAAGAACAACCTAGTTTAACGGAAGAGATACGAATTGAATCACTTTCCGAACTGCCTCCTTCAAATATTCCCAAAAACCATGCCATTTACATAGTCATCGGTGGATTCATTGCAAACTTCATGGTGTTTGGGATTGCCTTCACATTTGGTGTTTTTCAGGATTACTACACAGCTCCAGGAGGCCCTTTGATTGGATCATCTCATGCCGCTGTTTCTATGATTGGTACCGTTGCTAGTGCTACTACCTACATTTGTTCGATATTCAATAATTTTGCTACAAGGCATTTGAAGTCACCAAAAATGGTTATGTTGACTGGATCGATTTTGATGTCTTTAGGTTTTATTTTAGCTAGTTTTGCGCAAGACGGTCAAGTTTATCAATTTGTTCTAAGTCAAGGTCTACTATTTGGAATTGGTGCTTCCCTGGTCTATACCCCTCCTGTTACTTGTGCTCCCCCTTACTTCACAAGACATAGAGGAGTTGCTTTAGGTATTTTATTCTCGGGAAGTGGTATGGGTGCTGTTGCGATGGCACCAATTTCAAGATTATTAATTTCTCAACTCGGTTGGAGATGGTGCCTTCGTATACTTGGTTTGATCAGTTTTGGAATTACTTCGGTTGGTAGCTTATTAATTAATCAACACCCTACTTTGAAAGGTAAATATAAGCCTTTGAAAGAAATGTTTAACTATAAAGTTGTCGATTCTTGGAGTTTGATACTTCAATTGGGAGCTGGATTTTTCCAAAGTGCCGGTTACTTAATTTGTTTAACCTACATGTCCACTTATGCAGAAACACTGGGATTCTCAGCTAAGCAAGGGGCTAACTTCATTGCTATTAATAATGGCATTAATGCAGTGTTTAAAGTAGTTATTGGTCATATTGGAGACAAAGCTGGTAAATTCAACACTATAATTGTTTGCAATTTTGCTAGTGCTACTACAGTTTTAGTATTATGGATTATTAGCACCAAAGGAACATTCATTTCGTTTGTTGTTTTATATGGCGTATTTTCGGGAGCGATCATTTCATTACTACCTGCTTGTTTGAGTGAATTATTTGGAATAAAAAACTACCAATCTATCAGTGGGTTAATGTACTTTTTTAGGGGTTGTGGTAATTTGTTAGGGTCTCCTATTGCTGGTTTATTGATTGCTAACAGATATAATAGTAAGAGTCAACTTCCTTCAGATTATAGAAATGCTGTGATTTATAATGGTGTCTTGCTAGCTGTTAGCACTATTCTTTTAGCCCTGTTGAATATAAGATTTACGAACAAATTATTTAGCAAGAATCATCACTAGATTTACCAGATTGTTAGCATTACGCAAATATTTTGTGTATCTCAGATATGCCTAGTGTAACTTTAAATGCATTGAAGATTGTGAGGTGAGTGATACGAACCATTCGCATGCGCCACACTCGGGTGTGTGGTAATGGTAAGATCAGTATCCAATTTCCTTCTCTAGGTCTCAGCTCACTTTAGAGCTGGACTGTAATGTTAGAAGCTTAGTGTATCCTTATCAGAGAGAAACTAAAATGTCTCATTGCAGTTGAACAAGTGGCAGCACTCGCTCTTTACACATTACGTTATGGTCTGGACAATGCCAACATCAGAGCAATAAATACTAAGTTACAACTACTACTTTCAATTGCTACATGGCAACCTCAATCCTGGTAGAAGATTTATGTGAATGCGCCAACAAAACCAAAATTATACAAGCTTGTTAACGCCACTTGAACAAGGAGAAGGAGGATCACAAAAACTTAAGTCAAGTGAACCAATAACATTGTCGGAGACCTCCAAGTTATTCTGTAAGATTACAGGGCCACTCCCAACAGAGTTAAAACCGGTTATATTCAAATATGTTTTGCCGCCAGATCATACAACTCTTAAAAGTATAGATATTTTGACTGATGTGCTAGCTTTTGTTGCAAAACTTACAATTTCTTTTGAGCTGCATCAAGACTTAAAGGCTCAAAGCATTTATACTGGGTCATTCATCATTGATTTGAATCACCACTTTCAAATTTTGGAAAAAGTTCCTAGAAGAGATACAATAATAGAGTTCTCATCATACTTTCAAAGACATACGGGTTGCTTGATTAAATCTATCCCCTATAAGTACAATTATGAATTTTACAAAAATGAATTAGAAGAAAAAGGGCTCAGCTTTGAACAGATTACTTGTATTAGAGCAAAGAAGTTTCCCCGAGAATTACCACCTCAAGAATTAATTCGACAATGTGTCAATTTACATAAATTAGAAATTCAAATACACAGGAGATTTGATGATTTTGAAGGTATCGAACAATTAGCTAATTCTGGATTAGAAGTCATACTTGATATTACTGATCCTAGTGAAACTTTTCTTAATTCTGATAATTTCAAGAAGATTAAAAAGAATGAAAAGGTTATTGTGAGAATTAAGCGTTGAGTTGGCGTTTTGCTTATGGATATGGACTGTTCATCGGTGGTTGACTGTTCGTTTCTAACTAAGTTTTCATTTCCTGAATTCACTTTGAAAACCGGGCCTTACTTTCTTTCATGTATTACCATTTCCGTCTGGATATGTAGAATATTTATAAATTTCCTACTACAATTTAATGAATTACGATATACCCCTTGAAAAAGTAAAACTATATAGTATCTAAGATTGGTTCTGAATGTGAGATCAGTTTGTTTTAGTTGTTTCCAGACCCTTTCATGAAATATTGATTCTTTTCCACTTCCAGGCAATAAGATACTGGAAAGATTACATTACACTGCAAGTGGCCACAAGACTATCAAATTAGTGTCTTCTCCATGCTCTCACCCCTGTAACTCAATTTTTTGTAAAATTTGAGATCATAAAAATCTATTGGATAAATACAGTCATAAATAACATAATGTTTGTAAGATTAATTTATAATGATGAAAAGACGAAAAGAAACAAGTTGATTAACTCTTGGATCTTGGAGTTCCATGCTATGACCTCTAAGCTGAAATATTTCAGAATAAACTTGTGACTATATGAAAAAACAGTGTAATTTTATTCACATGATAAATAAAAAAAAGAATGAATGAACCCCAAAACATAGAACATAAAACAAAAAATTATACAAAATAAATCTTTAAGACAGGTCACATATCAATCAAGCCTTTGGCAAATAACATATGACAAATGAATAATATATCCTTCTAATTTTAATGTTCAAAATTTCTCTAATGCTTTTCATGTTTAGCTAAGTATTCAGCAATGAATTTCTCTTCTTCTGGAGAAGTAGCTTCAATCTTGGCTTCTAACTTTGGTTTAGTGGCCCATGGCTTAGCGACAATAAGGGCAACTAGACCGATGGTACCCATAGCTAACTATAGTAACGGTCATTTTGAAAATCAAAATGAAAAGGCGGTTAGTATTTATTCATTGATTTCTCTAATAAAGTGGGGTCCACCAACAAAACAATTGAGTTAGAGAAAAAAGCTTGAATTGAGCACATACGTGATGTGGAGGAACTGCTTTACCGAAGATAACGTATGCTGCACCCATTATTGTGAATTTTAGATGGTATGTGTGATGTTATATGAATAGAACCAAACAGAGGTCTTACTAGAGAACCGGTTGAAGTTCGTTCACTTCAACTAAAAAATCGCTTTTTTTATTGGTCGAGCGCGCGGTGCACGGGTGCTAAGATAGACTAGAATAGTGCTCCACTGTCAGAGCAGATAGGCGTGTTTGATTACATTATGAATTTACGGGTTACTTGCTGCTTTGAAGGTACTACTGCAAGAAGAACAACATTAATCATAACTCATCATCCTATAACTGGATATATCCAGGTAACTCACCATGGCACTTCCCTACGATACCACCCTTCTCATAAATGTGCTAAGGGAATCTGCAATCTCAATACAAAATAATAGCACAAATTCAGACGTCAAATCATCAAGAATAGAGTCTATCCTTGGTAGTTTTTACAACTCACATTCCCTGGAACAGTCAATAGATCTTAATTCTCACTTTCCGATAATTTCTAGGGTTAGTCAACAAAACTCTCCTCCGATACAATCAAATGTGTTAAGCTATAAGAATCGTTATAAAACCGATAAGGATTCTAATTTTACTGATTCTATGAAAAGTCCTGAATCTAGGCACAACTCCACTGCATCTGCTATTTCAGGACAGCAATCAGCCAGACGACAGTCAGATACTTCTTTGAAGATCGTTCCTTCTAAAAGTAGGCGGCATGAGAGTATAAGTTCTATTCCAGAATCAACAATTTCTACTACTTCATCCATTTCAACAGCTAGAGGGAATATTCAGCCTCCATCATCACCCACTTCCTCTCTTCCTTCATTTCCTTTAACTCAGAATAAATCATCAGCTAAAGTTACTCCTTTTTCTAAAATCAGTAATTTAATCAGACAGAGACATGTATCAAACCCTAATACAATTGATGAAGAAAATGAATCATCCGATGCATCACTTACAGTTTCATCTCGTGATTCAAAGCGTGAATCAAATGGTTCTTCTGCTCTTGAAATTGCCAAGGCCAGAATTCCAAGTTTCATTATGCAACGAACTCAATCAGAGCTATCATCTGAAAGTAATGATATTGGGCTGGAATCGGATACTGAGGGCGAAGATCTGTCCACGGATAATTTTAGAAAATCTCAATCAATAGATTCCGATCAGTTAATAGATGATGATGATGATGATGATTATATACCAGAGTCTCTACGTTATTCCGATGATGATGACGATGATGATGAGTTCCAAAATGGGTTTGATTCAGATGATTACCTAGATGACTCAGATTATCTAATAGAAGATAGCTTAGGAGCAAGTTCATCATCTGCTTTGAATATGTTTAGATCACAAACAGATACAGATACAAACTCAATATCAAAGATCAGTTTCACAAGGGCTAGAAATAATAGTAGCGCCTTTTCACTCAAGTTAGGTAAAACGGGTGCCGCTGCTGTTTCATTAAAGTTGAAGAATAATGTTGGACCTTTCTCATTACAGTCATTCAGCAATAATCCACCGCCATTGCCCCCACCGCCTTCTCATCTTCCTTCAACTTCTTATCAAACTACAACTAAATTCAAGCAGGCTTTGAAACGAAATTCAAAATCATTTTCAAGTATTTTAGATGGTAATCCACTAGTTGAGCAAACGCTTGATTTTTCAAAGAAAGAGGTTAAGCTTATTAATTTGGATGTCAAGCATGAAAAATCTAACTTAACTTCGGCCATTAAGAAGTTAGATGGTGGTAATCCAGATGGCAAGCTGACATTGGAATATTTCGAATACGCAAATCATCAACAAACTGCAACTGATAAAATAATCAGCCTTTCAGTTTCGTTACCTTCACTCAAAATTTCATCTTTGGACTTAAAAGCTAATGGATCCGTCACTGTTTTTGAATTGATTGGTTATATTTTATTAACAATCAAAAGAAGAGGACTAATCACACTCACCGAACTTCAGCAAAATCCAAATCATTGGATTATTTATTTAGCTGATGAAGACGGTGAAGTTGAAGATGATTTTGGTGTTCTAGATAGAAAAAGAAAATTTCAATCTTACGGTGCTGATGAACTTGTTTTGGTTGAATGTAGTGACTCAGAAATGGAAAAGAATGAAAATGTCACACCATATTCTCTTCAACAATCTAAGGAAATTGAAGACTACAATGAATCCAGTCTGAAGGATTTTCCACAAAGACAATTAACTATTGAACGATCTCATCATGGTAAAGCTTTATCTTTGGCTACTGCTCCTGGCGGGGGACTTACACCAAGTTCTGGTGTCACTCTTTCAAGTCAATTTCAGCGTCAAAATAGTGTTCGTGGTCCGGCTGAAGCAACTTTCAGTGACTATGATTCGGATGAAGAAACTTCGAATTCAGATAATGTGAAACTTTTGAGGTTACTGAAGAAGTCATATACAACTAACACTTCCCCTGCTATGACTGGCACTTCTGTTAGTACTCTGAAGGATTCTAAATTAAACAGATTCAAAAACAGTAAAACCTTTCAAACTTTATTGCATGCAAGTGCGAATTATTATCAGCAACAACATAACATGATGTTACAACAACAATTAAATCAAGTCGATGGAGATCAATTACCAGATTTAACCTCTTATCATAGATGGACTGTCTGGAGAAGACAACAAATGTCTTTCAAAACCAAGCATCCCAAATCGTTAGTTGTCGATGGTTGGCAGATTTACATTTTACCCTTTAATGAAATCAATGGGTCTTGGTCTGAATCTAAGACTTCAAGCTTTAATATAAGTCAAGTGTTAAAAGTTAAACAAAGTACGAAAGTTCATAAGTATTTTAAAATTATTATCAATAAGAATTATGAAAATACAGACGCTGTTTTAAAGAAGTATTATTTGGAATCTCAAACCAATCAAGAGTGTAAGAAAATTGTTGATACAATTAAAGGATTGATGACTGCTTACCATCGTGACCAACTGCACGGCTCGATTATGTAATTGCTGCATTACTTTGTCTACATTACTTTGTAGCAATTTCAACTTTTTATCTTTTCTCAAATGTCGCAGAAAAAAATGTATTCATTTATATTTGGGGTTTATAAGGTTTTGTGTATAATAATAAAATGTCTATTTAAAGTTGCTGACCGTCCCCGATCCTTCTCTTGGTCAAAACATCCAATAAAGTAATGATTTTAAAAAGTTCCTTTCTAATGTGAACTAGAAATGGGGAGTATTTCTGCGCTAGATCTTCTTCACCTAATGCACACATGTATCTTAGCATTCCTTCGGCATTATAAGATAATCCAGATTTGCAACCTACCATAGAATTAAGCAGTCTTTCCTTATATTCTTCTAGCAGGATTTTTCTAAATCTCTTCCATTCTGGGTGTAATAATTCATATTCAATCTTCGTATACTTTGCAATATCGTAAGCTAGTTCTATATAGAGATCAATATTATTCTTATCCACTTCTTGTAAAAGTACTTCTTTAGATGCCAGGAAATAAAGTAACCAGGAGTATCTCAAAAACTTACTTTTTGCTTCTATTAAATCTCCTGCTCTTTTAAAGTTTAACAAGAATTCTTTGTGGCCAAGTTGAAAACATAATCCGAAAAGCCCAACAATGGAGGTTGTATCTATGTCTAGGTTTGGAAAATTCGGATTTGTTGGGTCCAATATCTCCAAAGCAGTTATTTTGTAATACAAGTCTCTTCTTTCTTTCTCCGACGCAGTTTTTGTTAAAATGTTCATTCTCTCGTCTTGAAGAATTGAAGATCTCCTAAAAGAGTCCTTCTCCTTTGCCGAAAATGGGACTTGAGGGTATATCAAGTCTGGGTCAATTCTATAAGATGGCACAAAAAAGTTATCTATTGCTCTGATATACTTTAACTCTTTTTGTTTGTTCATGTCAAATTCCTGGTAACATGGAGGTGCTTGTATATAAACGCTTTTGTCTAGTATGTTTGGTGAGACTATGCGAGCACTAGACATAGATAAGCACCATCGTTCAATTTCCTGGTCCATCGTAATACGTGTTCTCATAATTAATGTTGCTGTTAGATATATGCTCATTAAAAAAAAATGCTGTTTAGTCTTAATATGATGCGTGAATGGGATTAACTTACCCTTTTATAGATTAGGGGGTGAGGGTTGCAAACAGGAAAAAAGTAAAACGAGCAAAAGAGTTAGCTGTTAACCGTGACACAAAGCTACCCTCCTACCCTAAACTTAGAATAACAAACTTACTGTTTTTCTAACACTTATATCTAATGAGAATTGCCCCCATCTGTTATTTCCCCTTGATTTACTTTTCGTGCAGCTACCTTTAAAACAAGCACACACCTCTGAGAATCAAGTAATTAGACCAAATTACACCGAGAGATGATGGTCATGGGTTAGAAAAGTGAAACACCTTTGTAGCAATGCCATTATCGATAAGTACACTGGACTATACCAATGAAATTATACATTCAGTTTATCAGTAGCCCGATTAATCTACGTGATTTACCATGAACCATGACCTGACCTGGAATACAGGTACTTTTGTACTCCAGATTCGTTAAATATATTGGTTTAGAATTTGAAAATTGTCTTCTGAAAAGTAACTCCTATGTCAGATTGGAAACAAGTATATAAAAATGGGGCTCAAAGCCCTCCTGATGCTGAGTTGCTGTTATGGAAAATGAAGGAATGGTTCGAAGAATTGAGGTTAAGGAACTTGGAAGAGTCTAACAAACAGCCACCAAAATTGCTAACAAGAATCAAGAATTATGTCAAAGCTGTCTCTTCTTTACCCAATGATCTACAACTTTTAGTTATTAAGTACTCTTTCAAATTTCTTAATTTACAGGAAAACTCATCACTTTATTGATATTATGCTAATGTTGAAGCCTGATTCAGATTTAACAGTTACTCTTCTTTATGATAGCGGGTTAAAGGTTGTTTCAGAACTAATAGGTACCAACACTCTCTCCAAAGATAAAGCATTTAAAATTCTAAAGAGGCTCCATACTTTAAAGATACCCAAGTGTATTATTTAGTGTCCCTTTTCCTTCCCTTATTTGTCTATTATTGATAGATCCGAAATAGTCGAGCTTGAAAGCTATTCTAGTTTTCAATATTCATTTCAATTACATGTACTATCTAAAGTCACGCATTTGAAAACAATTCCACATGCTGGTCAAGTTCCAATGATGCTAGTTAAGAGTCTCCCATTTTCAAGATTATTAGCTATTAAACTTGATTCTACATTTACCAACTTTCATAGTTTAGTTATCGCCGCAAAGAAAGTCAATCACATCACAGTGAATTGCGAATGTATCAAGACCGAGTGGCTTGCAAATGATTATTTCATACATCTTCTTAAACATTTTAACTGTTCAATTGAAGTAAATCAGATCAGAATGCCCACTGATCACCAAACCATTTCAAAACTTAGAGCTGCTCATATCAAAGAGCTCATCGCGGACAGGAACCTTGGTCTATTGAATCAATTTACCAATGCTGACAAAGTTACGTGCGAAATACGTCCAATAACTGGATTCAGATTTGAAAATATTTCTTGAAAGTCAATAGATTTGGATTTTGAAAATGGAACAACTTATGACTTGAGAGGTTTAACTGCTTTAAGATCACTTTCTACTCGTTATTTAAGGGATCTGGACACTGCTCCACCTTCTTTACGTGAGCTCACATTAAAACAAATTTATGGTTTCAATTATTTTTGTATTCTTCCAGCTTCTTTAACTTCACTTTATTTGAATTTCAGTTCTTAGACTTTCAGGAGAATGATTTTTGGCATGATTGTGAATGAAAACATTCAACGTTTGGATATTATTATTGAGTTCTTTTTTTCAACTTTTGGTATATGTTAGTAGCGCTAATGAAACTAGTTTTGATTTAATTCAATATGCTAGCCTTAGATTCTGTCCAGATTTCATATTTAATAATCTTTCTAAAAAAAAATTGCCCATATTACTCTGAATGGTCAGCCCGGTCAGGAAGGTAATTTTATGAGTTCAGCTGAAGATTTGGATAATCTGGATCTATTTAAATTTATTTCTCCTATTTAACAGTTCGCTCTTTATTATTCTACATATATAACTCTGTGCAATTAGTGAATCTAAATCATAGAACATAGATATATTTACTTCTGTGAGCTCGTAATGAAGATAGCGATTAACTACAATTACTTTACGTCAGAAGTTCACCTTTAAAATATTTTAGATCATCATGAACTACGTTTTAAAAATTTATTTTAACGCTTTCTTTCATAAGACATATTTGACAACAAAAATAAAAAAACAATGAGTAATTCTAAACATAAAAATGTATTTGGAATATTTTAGAACAAAAAGGAGGAATGTAAAGTTCATAACAAAATAATAATATAATTCGAAAAGAGATATTTCTTTGTTTAAAGTTCTCTAAACAATTTTTCATAGGTCATAAAAAGCTTTCTAATTTATGTGATCGTTATCGGGGAATAATAAGCACGCTTATTTTTCTTTAGCAAATAACTTTTCAACTTCTTCAACAGATTGAGCTAAAATCTTGTCTTGGAATTTAGGATCCTTTAAGTCAGATTGAACCTTGGCGATAACAGTAGAAGATAATTGTTCTTGTTCTAATTGTCTAACTTGTGCTTCGTATCTAACCCAAGAGTCTAAGACGGACTTGGCTTCGGAGGCAACACCAACTTTTTGCTTTAATTCAAAAGCTTCAGCTTCAATGGCAGCGGTTTCCTTGGAGATTTCGAATAAAGTCTTAGTAGTGGAAACCACATCCTTTAAAGCCGCAACTTGAGCAATTCTGTCTTTAACGGCAGAAACATGACCAGCTCTAGCTTCATTTAATAATTTGGTAACATGAGCAATTCTGTCTCTGGCAAATTCACCATATAATGGAGCAACGGCCTTAGCGACCAAACCTAAGAAACCAACGAAGGTAACTAATAGAATGGTTTCATCGTTAACAATGTATAATTCGTTAGAGATGGCATAAACGGTAGCAGCAGTAGTGGTAGCCAAGATACCAGTCTTAGAAATGAAAGAATTACCTGGTAAGGCATCAACGATAGAAGTAGCCTTAGCTTTTGGGTCAGTTGGAGTTTGGGTAGCTAAAGTTCTTAAGCCAACTGGGCCTAAGGCTCTGATACCGACTGGTCTAGCAGCTATAATATTAAATATTAAAAGATATAATGTTAGTATTATTACTTAGGAACTTCTATATTTTTGGTAAAACAATGATTAATCCATTGGCCCAGTCGTCTGAGATGCTCTGAATAATATGCTTCGCCTATTCTGCTATATTTTCTCCAGTTTGGATCAAGATTTTAATTACAACAACAACAACTATAATATTGTAACAAAGTGCTTTCTTTTCATATCTTGTTTGTAACGAGTAATTAATCTAAATCCTCCTATGGCTTTCAGTCTTTGAAGACTTGAAGGGCAAGAAGACTCATAATCAAATTAGGTACAGAAATGATCATTAAATCAACCAATTGAAAGTCTGGTAAATTGATATTGGCATGAACTATTAGGTTAAAAGTAGTACATAGGCATTTCTAAGTTGACTTTAAATTGGAAATATTGGTGATATACCGGTGATAACCTTTGAGTATGCTCGTATTCAGTGGGAAAGTATCATATCAAACCGAAGCAAAGGCAATTGTTGAATGTAGATGGAGGACATACCTCTTAAAGCTAATCTTGAAGCTAACATTGCGTGTGTCTGTGTATACCTGTGGAAACAACTGCTTTGGTTTAGTGGAGGTGTCCGTCCTCCAATTCGATTTAATGTTTTTTGCGAGCGTTCCAGCAGAAGCGACGGTTGCTCATGATTGGCTGGCAAAAAGTGTGGCGAGGGTGGAGGTGGAGGCGCAAACAACCAGGGCGGGTAATGGGTGTACGTTGAATCCGTGCACCAAATTGATTTATCTTCAGTTCAATTCTCAATTACCATACAGATGTCTACAATTAAAATGGTAGTATTACAGAGATGAATTTTTATTAGATTGATGATATATATAGTGAAACAAAAGACACAGAGAAGAGCGAAAGCGTGAGTGTATTTGAAAGTAAAATGGGTGCTGAACATATTCTTTTCTTGAACAGTCTTAGTAAGGTTGTTGATATAATTTAATATAATTGAAATTGATATTTCAATTTTGTTACTCATATCCATTCAAAAAAAAAAAAGTAAGGTACTGCTTAATTCAAGTTTACTCTTAAATAACTCAAAATTGATTTGAAAACCTATGGCCTTAAAGCTTCTTCGGTTTCCAACTGATCCTGTTGGGCCACTCTTTTCAAAACTTCAGTAGCTGAAGTTTCCTGAATGAAACCATCAATAATCAACTCGTCTAAAACATGGTAAGCTGTTTGGAAATTGAAAATAATATCTAACTCACAAACATTGCCATAAACCTTATCCATAATTTCCACGTATCTTTGAATAACATCCAACGTTATCAATTCATTGTCATCATTATCAACAGCAGCAATAAAAAACAAGGAGGCATATCTTCTGTATATCACCTTGGAATCCTTGTGTTCTATGACATTACACATTCTAGGCTTTCTGAGAGGAATCATGGCAACTATTTCTCTGACTATTCTTTGTTTTTCCTTCTGACTCAAGGTGACGTACCACTTGGAGAGTCTGACCTTTCCCTGTCTGGATAGTAGTATGAGGTATTTGATAGCCATGCTGTTTTTTCTAGCGTTGTAATGAGTAGTAAGTAATGGGTAATGGAGTGGGCAATGAAGCAGTTACCGTAGTAGTTAACGTGTTCACTCTGTGGAACTCAGGATGTTGATTTGCGCAGTGCGCTCTCAGTCTATTTAGAGTTAAACGGTTTCTTTGGCCGAATTTACTCATGGTGGCAGCAGGCCATTCCTGTGCTTTACCACTTTCTTCGCATATCCAGCTCTACATACACCACCGCAACCCATATATACCCTACCTGATGTCCTCATAATGGATACATCTTTTAACAACAGCGCAAATATTAGCTCGGACGAATCCGTGCTCTCCCACAATAATTCCAACGACTCAGGCGATTCAAACTTTAATCGATCAATCGATAAGTCACAAACCCTTCGCATATTGAATCCGACCTCACGCAGCAACCCCTCCCGTGCTTTGGAAAGCGATGATAACGATGATAACGATGATGAGGATGACGACTCAGATGTACCATCTCATGTTAAGAAATTCAAGTTGAATAACGGCTCTAGCCAACACATGCAAACTGATGATAATGATAATGATGATGATGATGATGATGATGATGCAACAAATAAAGATAGCAAGAAATTAAATAAAATTCAAAGACAGCAGAGATTAAAGAAAAGATTACTCAGTGAATTACGCATGTCAGATAACGAGGATTTTGATTTTGAAGAGCAAGAACTATTGCATTCTAAAAGAAGTTTCAGAGACAGACAACGTATAGATTATAATGAAAATAAGAAGCCAACCAAGCCTTCTTCTTCTACTAGCACCAGTACTACCACTACACCCTCTTCAAAATCAAATTCACATAGTAACATCAATAGCAGTAACAGCAAAGCCACTAATAGTGTATCATCTCACAAACATTTAACTAGATCAAGTGCAAGTACGAGGACCCCTTCTTCAGTGCATTCAGTAATTTTAAGATTAGGAAAGCGAGAAAAACCTCTAGCCTCATCTTCAAACTCGCATAAAAAAGCGATTTCAACTGCTAGAAAATCCAAAAAATCCAAGAAACGTTCTCCATTAAATGCTAGAGGTGCAGATGGTAAATTTCTGAAAAGATCAGGTCGTTCTAAAAATCAAAAAATCATTGAAAATGAAATTTTGGAATTAACAGATGATACAACTGACGATTGGGATTCAGATTCAGAATCAGAATCTATTGATAGTGATAATGAAGTTGATAAAAGGCATCCTGCTGAGTTTGATTATGAAGAAGATGAAGAAGATGAGCAAGAAGATGATGCAGATGAACCAGAAGCCGACGTGGAAGCGGATGTTGAAGAAGAAAACAAAGTGAAAGATGTTGTGAATAACCGAACGTCAAGCTCTCCTAGCTATTATGATACATTTGAAAAGAAAAGCAACATGAGTATTCATTTATATGATGATAAAGTTGATAAATCATTTGTAAATTCTCTCGTGGAAAGAGGTATGGCTTCCAAATTAACATCTTTAGTCAGCCCCGATAATACTCAAATTAATAGCAATTTACCAAAAATTAAAATTGAAGAAGTTGTGGAAGCTGAAGCTGAAAGTACATTGGCTACAGATATAACCGATAATGATAGTGAATCACATGAATTTGACCAACTCGGTTTTTTAGAAACTCCAGAAGATCTTGAAAATTATCAGAAGTTATTAACTACCGAATATAGTAAACTTTCTCAGGATTTTGCAAATTCTACAACTACAAGAATAGATGAACTAGTTGATTTAATAGATTTAACGATAGGGAAGACTAAAACTGATTATTCCAACTTCAAGAAAAGAGTTGAAAGTTCCAGGGAAAATATCAGACACAAGAGATTCTTAGTATCTAATAGCAAGAAAAGCAAACCTAGTAATAACCCATTTGATAATTTAATCACGCAAGATGCACTTGATAAATTCCGAGACCCACGTCCAATGGATTTCCCAATTTTCCATGGATTCTTCGAAGATCACATGAAGCCTAAATTTAATTTGATGGAAGCAATCAAGAAAAGATCAAAATATGATTTGGGATTAATTGAAAGCGAAACCCTGAATAATGTTACGATAATAGAATTACAACTACAAAGGGCAATACGGGAAAACAGAGAAGCTATGAAGGAGCAAATTCTGAGAGATTTAGATCAATTGAATTTAGAATTTTATGATCGCGTGGGAATCCCTGTTCCAAAAGGCAAGGATGAATTTATAAAGCTATCTTCATTAGATGATGATTTCAAGAAAACGTTGCTTCTAAAATCTACCGATTCAAATAAGATAGCAAATCTAGATAAACTGAATAGACAATTTGAAGAAGGAAACGAAGCTTTGGATGCATTGGCCAGTTTAGTGAGTTCTGTTAGCCAGAATGAAGCAGACATAGCAATAGAGAATGCAAAGCAAGTTCAAGAAGATAGTACTAAAAATAACGATACTGATAAATAATACTAGAATGAGCTTTATTTTGTTTTATTGATCGGTCCTTCTCCTTTTTAAACAATTTTTCATTCGTTTTTGTTTTTTCTGTATTTTTCGTCATTACAAAAGTATTATTATTATTTATACATATGTATTCTCTTTCTTGATTTGCAACGTTTTGCTCTGGTCAAGTATAAAGTTTGAGTCTGAGTCGCGCACACCATAATGAGGTGATAAGTCCTCTCTAGAAGAAAGAAAGTGGTAAAAGTCAAAAGTTCTTCTATACTCTTGATTTGCCTTTCAAACGCAACTATTTCATTTCATAAGCATCAATTACAACATTACCACAGAAATACAAAATGGATGAAAAGGTTTCTTTGTTCATGTCATTCACCTCTCTGGAGGACCCTCAAGTGGCGACAAACTTCTTAGAAATGAGTGGTGGTGATTTAGACACAGCAGTTGGTTTATTCTTTGAACATGGTGCTGAACTGGGTCAAGCTACCAATCCAACAACTAATACACCTGATGCCGCTTTTGCTGATACTGCTTCTGTTATGGATGCTGATGATGACGCTGCCATGGCTCAAAGATTGCAACAAGAAATGTATCAAGAACAATCGAATCAAGAAGAAGTTCGTAGACCAATTGAGCCAATGCATGATCAATTATTAGACTATATGGGCCCTAGAATTACAGGTGAGCAAGGAATGTTTGGCCAGGCTCAAGGAAGTATATTTAATCAAACTGAAAACAATGATTTTGTTGATGTTAGCAATGATTTTGTTGAAGACAGTGATGAGGACTATGAAGTCATGGACGAAAATGGGGAAATCGTTGAATTAGATACTACAAACAGAAGAAGAAGAAGAGTTCCAGCCAATGATGCACGTACCTCTGCTCAGAGGAGATTAGCTAACATTTTTAGACCTCCTTTTGATATTATAGAGAAGCTGGATTTGGATAATGCCAAAGTTAAGGCTTGGGGTGAAAAGAAATGGATTCTGATTAATATTCAAGATGTTACCGATTTTAGATGTCAATGCCTAAATAGAGATTTTTGGGCTTCTAACCAAGTTAAAGAGATTGTTAGAGAAAATTTTGTGTTTTTACAATATCAACATGATTCGCAAAGCGGACAGATGTATGCTAATTTATATCCATTCACCGATTACCCACATATAGCTATATTAGATCCAATGACTGGAGAAAGATTAAAAATGTGGTCAGAGAATCCAGAAATTCATAAATGGATCGAACAAGTTGTTGATTTTATGAATAGATTTTCATTAGATAAAGGTAAGCTAAATCCAATTGTTAGGCATAAGCAAAAACTTAATGTTGAAACATTATCAGAAGAACAACAATTAGATTTGGCAATGAAGAAATCACTAGGAGCAACACATGATGAGGGTGATGACGATGTCGTTATCATCAAGGATGTTGTCGGAGGTACAGAAGATGACCCCATCGACCTGGATGAATCTGGTGAAGACGAAGATGAAGACGAACTAGAGTTTGAAGATGCTGAAGATGAACATGAAGAAGAACTAAAGAAACCCGTTGAACTAACATATGCTGAAAAAATAACTGCTATTGTTGCATTGGATCGTCCTGAACCAACTGATGTCGAACCTAAATTAACTACAAGAATACAAATCAGATCGGGTATTGACGGTAAGAGAGTTGTTAAGAGGTTTGCTTTAAGTGATAATGTCTTGAAATTGTATCAATTTGTGAAATTTCATTTTAAAAATTCTATTGGAGATAATACTTTCACTTTGACCATGCAAAGAACTAATCTAATTGAAGGGTTAGATAAGACCATCGAAGAAAGCGGATTGAAAAATGCTTCTGTCTTATTAGAAGTGCTAGACGAGGATGATGAATAATCAAAGAAATAGCACTACCGACTTATTAATTGCCTTTTTCTTATATATAGCTTCACTTTTTTTTACTTTTTCCTTCTTTTTACTAATAGATCCATCTCCGTCTCCTTTATGTTTTTGTGAACAAAGAAGCTAGTTCACTGTTCTAAATAAGCGTTGGTTCTTAAAGATTATTTGCGAAATCTAGACCTGGCGCGCGAGGCGCTGAGATCTCGGAAAACATAGCAGTTGGGATTCTGATTACATCATTAACTTCCCCAGGTTACACATGGACAGTTGTCACTGATTAGTTGCCCGTTTCCTTGATTGCAAAAGGAGGGCAAAATATGTTTTGGTTCTTCTTAGAACACCAGTGAACACACCAGTGAACACACCAGTGAACACACCACCAGGCCAGGTCCACCATCACTGCTACTAGATACAGCTTCACATCATGATAAGACTCCTGAAACCTAACTGCTTTCCAAGGTCAAGAACAGATATCTTGTTTGGCGTATTGATGAAGCAATTACCCCTTGAAATTACAGAGAAGGTTTGGCACATTGCTCTTTCCAGCCTATTCAGCTTGAAAACTTTGGTTGACTTGATAAATCTGAACAGAAATTTGGATTGTTGCTTATCAAGAGTATTTGCAAATTTAGAACTAGCACTTTACAGACTGGACTCACCTTCATGGATGGACAAGGATGACGAAGCACCAGAGTTTCACATATTTTGTATGAATGGAAAGGGAATGGGGAGAGAAATGATAACTATTGATTCCCTGGAATTTAAGAAATTTGCCTTTTTTGTTTCTGATGCAAAAGTTAGAATTAAATCGTTATCTTTGAATGCAGAAGTGCTGGATTTCTTTGACAATGACAAGTCATTTGCAAACTTCTTCCAATGTATTGATGATATCAAGTTTCACCAATCTACTAGTGGTGCTCTCAATTACGCTCTAAAACTTGGACATTTAAACTTAAAATATTTAAGTGCATTAGATGACATCAATCTTGATTTACAGACCTATTTACCTTGTTTGGAACATATGGCTCTTCAGATCCAAACTCATAGGCCAACAAATTATGCTGAGATTTTAAATTCTTTTCCTCCAGATTTACGGGATTTAAAAATACATTATATTGTTAGAAAGACCCCTAGTTTAGGCCGAATGCTACTAGATTTAGTCAATTTATTCAATCAATCCCGTACAGATTCCCAAGTTCAAGTTTCGTTAGACTTTTCTGCCATTGGGAATGATATCTCCAGTAAAGAAATTTCCGATTTACTCAACACAATTAAACCTATTGATCACACTATAAGACATTTAATTATTACTCCTTTTGTGTCTAATGATCATTTTCATTGGGTCGATGGTCTACCAAATTTGAAATCGATTACACTGGATGCTAGCCAAGTTACAGAAGACTTTGAATTTAAAGTCAATCATAAAGAATTGGAAGAACTACAATTTTATGATTCAGTTGACTTCACGTTGGAAGGTGTTTCAGAAACTTTAAAGAAATTAGTATTGTATGATACTGCACTTCCAGAAACAATAGCTAAAAATTTGCCCGAGTCGATCCGTGCCTTGGAAATTTATTCTTACCCCAGAAAATCACCCTTGAATCAAATCGCATTTCCAGGAAATCTTACTGATTTAACTATTGGCCCCATGAAACCACTCCCAAAAATTGAATATAAAATTGGAAAAGAGTCATGTAGACTCCGAAATGTTGAATTATTGAAGTGCAAATATGAAAAGAATGATTTACAGGATTTCATTGATGCATTGCCACCATCTGTTATTTCACTTAAGATGAAACCGTACGCTTCGGAGATTAAACTAAATTCGCTGCAATCCCTCCAGATCATTGAAGTTGGTGATGATGACATCATCAATTTAGACAAATTACCCTTGAGTATGGAATATTCTTATCAACCCGTTATTCTAGATACCCTTTCTGATATAGTTGTAGGATACAGCTTCAGGGAATTGACTGTTGAAATCCTAGATAAACAACTAGCTGGAAGCTTAATTAAAAAAGCAACTGAAAATTTTGAATGGTTAGTAAGTTTGAGAGTCATCACTAAAGTGGGATACTTAGATTTAGGTTTAGTACAATCAAGAGAATTAAGAGCTTTAAACATCCATTTTCAACATGGAACGCTCAAGGATTTAAAAAAGGGTGAAGATAAAATTGTGATTAAATTGATTGAGCTACCATTCACTTTGAACTCGTTTAAGATCAATTGCGATGACCATCCGAAACCTGATGTCCAGTTACACTTAGGACTAATTACCAATAACATCAGGAGATCCGGAGTTTTGAATCAAGTCGATAAAGTGGTCAGTATCAATAGGCGATGAATAATGATATTTTGTATTAGTATATGTATGACTAGCTATTATATTTGGCTTTATAAATGGTTAGGTGCTTCTTTAAAAAGAATCGGAAGACTCAATTCGATACCAGAGTAGGTATTATCGTCTTTTGTTGACTCATCGGCCATTTATGGCCAATCTACTTGCCAGAGCTTTCTTACCACTGTTATATAAAAGACAGAGGATATATCCTAGCAATTAAAACTGGAAAATCAGAAAACAGGTTATCCCTGGCCTTGTTCAATAGATGTGATTCTATTTCTTATCTAGTGTAACCTGAAATGCTTCTAATGA
Organism: Ambrosiozyma platypodis; assembly: GCA_030557395.1. Classification (NCBI taxonomy): domain Eukaryota; kingdom Fungi; phylum Ascomycota; class Pichiomycetes; order Pichiales; family Pichiaceae; genus Ambrosiozyma; species Ambrosiozyma platypodis. The sequence goes on along the minus strand of JAKTPC010000009.1, from coordinate 40,156 downwards.
CTATTTTGCTAACATTTGTTTTGGTTCTTTTCTCTTCTTTACAATATTTATATTTGAGTTTTTGATTCTTGTTTCTGTACAACTTTTTTGATTGAGATTTGATTTACTTAATCTCACCTTAGCATTGAAATATACAGTATGATGAAAAGTTGTATATGTTGAACTCGAAAAGAAGGTTCAAAGTTTTCAGCCGTTTGTGAGCCGCTTATATGAACCAAGTGCTTAAAACAAGACCGATCTTACACTCCGATCGTCCCTGGTGAGAACTACAAGCTTACCTATTTTCAAATATATTTATTTGAATTCTAAATAATGTAGCATATTGTACCAAATATTTATTACAGAAAACAAATTATGGAAGAGTAACCGGAAACAGACTCTGAGTAAAACAGTGCAGTGTCCACTCTGCCACCACTATTTTATCCATCCTTTCTTTGTTTGATAATCTTATTAAATAGTGATAGATCTATTACCCAAAACTTTTAGAGAAGCCAAAGGCTTAGGAGGGTTCTAGTAGTGTTCCTTCTCTAACACTTCATGCATTGATATTGTTGACATTCAATTCATCATCACCTAAATTATCGTTTGCTGTAGCAATTTATCTGATGACATTGAGGGGAAATATAATTACAAGTTTGGTTCAAAATTTGGATGATTTAAGTAATACCTTTAAATACACAGCCCAAAGTGCCACCATTTTTGTTTTTCTAAAGTTTGAGTAGTTTCTTAGGAAAATTAGCTTACAATGCTTCAACTTGTTTCACCATAAATGTAGGAAAATTAGCTTACAATGCTCCAACTTGTTTCACCATAAATGTATTAAACAAAGTTGTCAGAACTATTCATAACCTAAAAAATCAAATTTCTGCCAAGCATGAACTACTACAGGTTTAAAAACTTCAACTTTGGCTACTAAAGTAATCAATCAAAAATCTTGAATTATCTTTTGTCTAATACAAGTTCCTCGACTTTTTCAGTCAACACTTACATAATAACACTTCAATGCCAGTAAACATTTTAATATTCAAACTAAGAATACTATGCGAAGAGGATAGCTTTTATTCACATTGTTGAAATAAAAGAATAATAGAAACGGGAAGAGTTTTAGTGTATATAGGATTTTAACTAGTTATAATATTAGGATGAGCTTTTAAGAAATTTTTCTCAAAAGCCTCCATTTCTGTTCACATTTGCTTTCATACCACAAATTATGTTCAATTAGTTAATTTATTTGTTTTGCTTGGCTTTGTATGGGGTCTACAAAACATCAAAGAAAAATGGCCGATTTGTTTGCAAATTTCGTGCTCGCTGTATGAGATCAGATAAGATTTAAATTAGGAGGAGGGTAGTACCACCTGATTCATAATTTATTTCCATTGGACTTCGGTTCAGGATATCAAACAACTACCAATGCCCAGCATTACATAATGAACGCCTACAAATCTATAGTCACACAACTTCCGTTTGAGATCCAGCAACTGGTAATCGCACACAGCCTAAGAAACGTGGAAGGGTTAGACATAAACAAAAAACTTGATATATTTGAAGACTGCTTTAGATTTATAAGACCAATTGGCAAATTAAAAATAGTTGATAACTTTAATGAGTTTGTCGTTATTTATTCCATATGTTTAGGTCTTGTCAACATTAAATTGCCACAAATTCAAGATACTTTATTAAGATACGCTGAAGTTTTAACTTTATCAAGTCTCGAGATTTCAAATAGTTTGGATGGGACGTTTTCAGAACTAGTTTTAAAGGCCGATCAAATCACATTGGGAAGTCTAGACATGCCACATATTGAGTTCACTTCTGAATTATTAAACAAAGTCGTTTGTATTAAGATAGGTTATAGGAGATTAACAGCCGCTGCTGAAATGGTTGATCGATGTCCCAATTTAAATGTGTTAGTTATACGATTGGATGACTATTTCCACGATCTTAGAAGAATTTGGAATCTTTCAGAATATGATGGTATTTCAATTAATTTAGAATATAATGGTAAAGTTGCATTTTTGGAAACCAGAGAAATGATTAAATTATTATCAAGTTCTAATGTCAGACTAAAGAAATGTGAAATTTTGGTATCTCCATTAGATGAATCGTTATCTTATCTTTATCAGCATACTCCAATTGGTTACTTAAGGCTTGCTAATCAAATGCCTAGTTGTAAACTTATCAATCATTTAACCAGGACAAAGTTTGTTTTTATCACATATCCAATAATTGAGAATATTAAATTTGAAAATAATTATTTTAGAACGTTAATGATAAGGTGCAAAGAAATAAAAAATTGTGATTTTAGTGGGCTAACTAAGTTAACTTTCTTAAGTCTACAATGTAACAGAATTGATGATGATAGTTTAAGTACCGTCCCTGAAGCTCTGCGAAGTAAATGCTTGAATCTAATTCCCAGGAAGTCAGCAGATCAAGAAATAGATAAAATGAATCCGTTATTATCAGTATAGCAATAACTTATTTGATTTTAGCTTTTTCCTTTATGGGCTTATTTTTTTAACAAATTATGTTTGAATGATTTTTCAATCTTCTTTTGTAATTGTTTTTTTTAGTGTTTAATAACCTTTTGATAAAATAGTCTCGCCTCCATAATTACACACTTGCTACTTTTGAAATGAATAGAATAGAATAGAATTAACTTACTACAATTAATAATCATGAAAAACATCAATTAAATGAATTAGTAAACAAAGTAAAAACGTACACACAAATTCCTAGAAACAAAAAAAGAATAATTCGGTTTCCAAACAAAGAAAAAAAGATGACAACAGGTAAGACAAAAAAATTGTTCAAAAGGCCAGTTTTAAAGTAGCAACGATTGCCAAAGCAAAAAAAGCTAATGCATAAAGTTAAGATCATAGAAAAGATTAGAAAAAAATGCATTCAAAACAGTCCAGTGATAAACAAAAACGATTCCAGCAATATCAAAAGGTAAAGGTTTTCTAATAGAGTTGGTGTTTCCGTTTGTGTTTTAAATAATCAAATCTTGAGTAGCAACGAAGTGAATAAAAACATGCGAGTTGATAGGAAAACAGACTCAGATATAAACCATCGTATGCCGGACATCTGGATGGATACCCTTACCAAACAATTGTTGAGCAGCTTCCAACTGAGTCTGACCTCTGGAAGGTTGGGCACCATGAATATAGCAAGTACCACGTTCGCACATCAAATCAGCATAGTAAGCGGGTGGAACAACCCTAACAGATTTAGTGGCTCTTGAGAACAAGTTACAGAAGTTATAAGTCAAAGATTGGATGTCATCTGGTTTGAACTTATATTCATCATAAAGAACGAAATAATGACCTGGAATGGCAGTACCTTGTAAAGCTTGTTGAGATTGTAAGTAGAAGTCATAGAACTTAACAGAAGTAATACCCTTATCGATAATAGAGCCTGGTAAAACATTATCTTGAGCTTGAACAGCAACATCCTTACCAGCTGGGTTCTTAGCGTTCTTTTCCAGTGGGAAGAATCTAGTTGAATGTCTCTTGACAATAACTAAGAAAGTTAACTTAGGATTGTAGTTCTTAACGTTATACTTTCTAGCAACTTGTTTCAAAGCTTCCTTGACCTTTGGAACTTCCTCCTTCAAAATAATTTCAAATTGACCATAAGAAACACCATCTCTGTAAAAGATAACATGCTGAGGGAACTTGGAAACACTTCTGTGATAAGCAACCACACGTTCAAATACCATTTGAGCCATATCACGAATAATTTCCTCACGACCTTTTTGTAATCTAATAGAACCTGGGAAAGTGTTGAAGTAACGATCGATTGAACCAACAACTGAAGCGACAGAGACACCATCGGCGGAACCTGGTCCAACAGGATGGGAAACATCAGCACCCAAAATTAATGCAGGTAAATTGTTTTGGATAACAATAGCAGAAGCATGATCATCCATAACATGGTTAACACCACCCAATTTAATAGAAGCCTTCATACCCATAAGAGCGTACATTTGTAAATCGAACTTACCAAATTTTTGTTTAGTGAATTTGTTAATCAAAGTACACTGATTTGGAATACCCAGTTGAACATCCAAAGCCTTCTTAACGGCAGCATAAAGAGTCTTATCAATATGAGGCATAATATTTAAAACAAAGCCAACTTTGTTCTTGTATTTTCTAGCAAAGCTTGCATAATCATCTGTCACCCTATCTGGAAACGAGAATTCGAATTCTTCAAAAGCCTTAAGCTTCAGGTTGATACCATGTCTTGCACACTCAGCAATATATTCTTGAACAGCATCATTACAAGCATCCCTATCATGTGGTCTCAAAGTTCTATCGCATGGAGAAACGACAACCACCAATAAGTCAATAACACCTTTAACAGCTCTGTAGAATTGAACATTATTCAAATCCCAAGAACCTTTCTTCTTTTCGGACTTACCATTAGCGGGTCCTTCGACGTACTTGATAGTCTTATTCTTATAATGGATATCAGGGGCATTTATAATTCTGGAAGGAACAACAGTTAATTTCTTACTGATTCTTTCTTCCTTAACAGCGCCAACAATTTTAACCACACCTTCTTTTTGTGTCAAACCAGCAATAACATTTGGTCTGTGAGTAGTAAATGCAAGAACGCCTTTAATATCAGAAACTTCACCAGTGAATTCTTGACCTTCAACAACGGTACAAGCTTCCATTGGAACATAGTTAGAACCACCTAAATGAACCAAAGGTAATTGTGGGTAACAAATCTTGATGTTGTATCTTTGTTCAAAATATTGAGCCACAGAAGTAACCTTACCATCAACTTCAAACTTATAGTTTTCAGAATCAAATTCTCTTGAAAGATCAAAAATGGCCTTTGGTTTAGCTTTACTCAAGTATGATCTTGTAATTCTGATATTCTTGAAGAAACTCTTTTCTCTTAAAACAACTTCAAAAGTTAGAGCAGATAATGGTTCACCATAGTAATCTTCAGCCAGCTGAGCAATATTCATAGGAGATCCATCCTTGTTATGAGACTTGATGAAGGCACTAGCAACCGGTCTGATGGAAACCAAAACATTATCGAATGTGGGAACAATAGAAGCAAAGTAACCACTTGCAATATATAAACCCTTTTGGAAGGACTGACATTTCTCAGGATGATCAACAAAGAAAAATCGGTTCCTACCAGTAGTAATAACATTTGGAGCTTGGGATATTTGATAGCCTAACGAAACATTAAGGGCAACAATGTAAGGGGAAGGATCAACCTTGTTATCATCTTTCAGAGAAACATATCTTTGTAATTCCTTCATATCTAATGTGTGAATGAATTCAACAGTACAATAAACAACGTATTGAGCTTGAGCAGCAGTTTTTGGTTCTTGTTCTTTTAAAGGTTTACCCTTTGCAGGAGCACCAGCTTTTAAGATTGAGTTTGGAACAACACCTAAGAACTCTTCTCTGGCAAATTCAAATCTAACCTTCTTCTCATTGGAATCATCTAAATTAATCTTCTTAGTGGAAAAAATAGCATCCGAGCCATTATGGGATAATGATTCTTTAATCTCAGCAAAAGGAACTTTATTCAGTAAAATTTCCAATAAATCTTGTTTAACCTTTCTTTTAGCGTCGATTTCAGCAGGGAAAGTGACATGATATTGCCAGAATTTCAAATCTTTAATTGAATAATTGACGTGATTAGTACCAACATTGGTTTTAGTACCAGCAGTACCATATGCTTCTCTTAATTGGATATCTAAAGCACCTTTCTCAGAAACTAACGGTGGTAACTTTTGAATTGAAGGTAAAGAGTTGGAATCGTGGACCACCTTATCATAATCAGCAACAAAATGGTATTCTGGCTTAATGACTATAGCGCCACCATCGTTTCCATCTTTTCCACCTCTACCGCCTCTACCACCACGGCCACCTCTATCAGAGAAACCTCCTCTTCCACCTCTTCCACCTCTTCCACCTCTTCCACCTCTTCCACCTCTTCCACCTCTTCCACCACGGCCTCCTCTGTCTGAGAAACCACCTCTTCCGCCACGACCACCTCTGCCTCTGCCTCTGCCTCCTATAATAACAAAATGCTTTAGTTAGTAAAACTAGGGTAAATTAAAGTCGAAAAAAATCAGCACGACGAAGGGAATGAGTGCAAACTCAACAAGTTCTAACGGGATTTGAGAGCTTAAAGTTGGCACAATCAATAATTGAGATATCACAGATCCAATAAGCTATTCAAAGGGGCAATTCGACGTTTTTAGTTTGTTGGTTCAATTGGTCTGCAGTGACAGTTCACTTGCATTCAAGAGATTAGTTAGCTTCGTGGTAAGCAGAGGGGAGAGATGAAGACATACTGCCAGTGCCAGACATTGTTTTTAAAAAGTGTAATCTAGGTAATCAAGTAAAGGTAAGTATACTAATAGCTTACTAGAGCGAAATTGATCAATAGCAGTCTTGTTTAGTTACTTGTGCTTTGAGCCGACTCAACGAGGGAATGTATAAATCATGTTTTTCTAGTAAATGTGCTTTTTGAGTTTGAATGTTTCCCTCGCTTGAGCAGCGCACGACAGTCATATGTCAGCACGTGACTTAATTTCAAGTAACTGTTGTGATTGGTCCCTCCAAACCTTGCACCTACACGTCGTGCTGTTGTCAGGAACAAAAACATTGTCTACGGGCAAGATAAGTAATGGTCGACGATGTCAAGTTCAAGATCACAGATTTTGAAACAGTTTCTGTATGTTTTCCAGCATATTCGTACGTCTGAGACGACCATTGTCAAAAATTATTATCGTAGGTGTGTCCAATAGCTAGATGTTTAGGCGCCTATAGTTTAATGCGTGGTTCAACTCCCGATTGGGAAAACTGATGTCCAGAGGTAGTGGTGCACAGTTGCATACTCAGTTTCGTGCATCTTAGTGGACTAATTAGGCATGTATAATTTAGTCATTTTTGTGAAGTCTTCGGCGGTGAAAGATATGATTCATTACATTTAGTTTCTAGGAATTAAACCCTTTCCAACATCCACAACAACTATAGATTCACATAAAAATATCACCTTAGGAAAATGACTAAAAACCTGGTTCACATCATTGATGTTGAAAGTGGTAATTTAAGATCTTTACAAAATGCAATTGAATACTTAGGTTACGAAGTCACTTTCATCAAACATGGTTCTGATCCATCTATACAATCTGCTTCAAAGTTAATTTTGCCTGGTGTCGGTAATTTTGGTCACTTTGTTAAACAATTTAGAGAAAGAGAATTTGTTCAGCCTGTTCAAGATTATATTAAATCCGGTAAACCTTTGTTTGGTATCTGTGTTGGTTTACAAACTTTCTTTAACGGCTCTGAGGAAAGTCCTAGTGTTGAAGGTTTAGGTTTGGTCGATTTACAGTTGAGTAAATTCAGTGATTCAAATAAATCAGTTCCTCATATTGGATGGAATTCTCTGACTATTCCAAAATATAATAAAGATGGTAAAACATTATACAACATGTTCTCCGACTCCTACTATTACTTTGTTCATTCATACGCTGCCGTTGTTAATGACTCTCAAATCTCTAAGATAGAAAGCCAAGGCTGGGATTTGGCTATTGGTCAATATGCTGATGAAAAGTTCATTGCTGCTATTTCAAAAGATAATATATTTGCAACTCAATTTCATCCTGAGAAATCCGGGTTAGCAGGTCTAAAAATCATCCAATCCTTCCTACAGCAGAGTAAATTCAGTCAAATACCTGAAAAATTAGCTACAAAGTCAAATGTGGAAATTACACCGACTGGATTGACCAGAAGAGTTATTGCTTGTTTAGATGTTAGAACTAATGATCAAGGCGATTTAGTCGTTACTAAAGGTGATCAATATGATGTTAGGGAAAAGTCATATGGTGGTGATGTTAGAAACTTAGGTAGACCTGTAGAAATGGCTGAAAAATATTATCAGCAAGGTGCTGATGAAGTTACTTTCTTAAACATTACTTCTTTTAGAAACTCTCCAATTAAAGATGCACCAATGCTGGATGTCTTGAAATTGGCAGCTAAAACATGTTTTGTTCCATTGACGGTTGGTGGTGGTATTAAGGATGTTGTTGATCCTGATGGAACTAAAATTTCAGCTTTAGAAGTTGCTTCTCTTTATTTTAGGGCTGGTGCAGATAAAATTTCAATTGGTTCAGATGCTGTTGTTGCCGCTGAAAATTATATAGCCAATGGCAATAAAGCTTCGGGGGTTACTCCAATCGAAACCATATCAAGCGCTTATGGTGTTCAAGCCGTTGTTATTTCTGTTGATCCTAAAAGATTTTATCTTGAAGACCCATCCTCATGCAAATATAACACAATCAAAACTAAAGTTCCAGGTCCTAACGGTGAAAAATACTGCTACTATAAAATTACTTCACAAGGTGGTCGTAAAGTTCACGATTTAGGTGCTTTCGAATTATGTCAAATTTGCGAGAAATTGGGTGCGGGTGAAGTGTTATTAAATTGTATTGATAAAGACGGTTCTAATTCAGGTTATGATTTTGAATTAATCAACCAAATCAAATCTGCTGTTTCAGTACCTGTTATTGCTTCGTCCGGTGCTGGTAGACCTGTTCATTTCGAAGAAGTTTTCAAAAATACTAAAGCAGATGCCGCTTTAGGTGCCGGTATGTTTCACAGAGGTGAGTATACTGTTAATGAAGTTAAGAGTTATATGAGAGATCATGGATTGCTTGTTAGAATTGATAACACCAAACTTTAATTTTATTCTATTTTTATTTCTGCTTATAGATATATACGATGATAGTCTCGTCATTCTTTTTTTGTTGTTAATCTCAAACTAAATAAGTAATAAAAAATAATTAATAAATTAATCAAGTAAGTGAAATGCAAACATTTTTTGAGAAGAGTTTTTGAAACAGAAACAGAGATAATAATACAAATCAAAACAAACTATACAATATAAAGTGAAAAGGGTGGCAGTATAATGTACTAAGTCATTAAACAAAATACAAGCATTCTAACAAAAATATAATTACAATGATTCTTCGAACTCTTCGATAGTATCTAATCTAGCCTCATTTTGATCATCAGTTAGCTTAGATCCGGCACTGACACTGAATTGACCTCCACAGCCAACGATTTTGATATCGTGATCTCTAGTAGCAGTGTTATCGATTCTAGTTGGTGACTCAATATCATCGTCACAATTACCTAAACCAACTGCATAAGTGTCAGCAAATCCCCAAGAGAAAGTGTAACCAGTTTCAGTAACAGCTAAAGAATGATGGGAGCCACAAGTAACAGATCTACATTTTGGCAAGCTGGTTAACTTAGTTGGAACAGGCAATGCTCTTACTTTACCATGAGCATCCTTAATACAATCTTCTAACGGTAATTCACTTTCTTTAATACCAATTTCCTTCATATCAAATCTACCAAATGTGTAAACTTCACCAGATGATGACAAAGCTAAAGAATGATGTTCACCACCAGTAATGTAAACAATATCTTTATCAGCTAATGATTTAATTTCAGTTGGCTTAGCAACAACAGCGCCATCTTCAATACCAATATCGAGACCACATTGACCGAATTGATTTAAGCCCCAACAATAAACTCTGCCGTCAGCTTTGATAGCAAATGAATGGAATTCACCAGAACCAATAAATTTCACCCCTTTTAAACCAAACGATCTGACCTCCAATGAAGTCATTCTTGTTCTTTCCAGAATTTTTCTACCTAATTGGAATTGCTGACCATTACCCCAAGCATAAACAATACCCTTGATATCTAAACCTAATAAATGATCTTTACCAGAAGCCAATTGAACAATATTTCGAAAATCTTCTATCTGGACTGGTGTTCTTTGAATCTTGACATCTTTAGAAAAGCCTAAAATACCTTCATTACATCTGAAAGTACCCCAGGCATAAACTTCACCAGTTTCATATAAAACAGCTGATAAATTGTCGGTTGCAGCCAACTGAATAATTTTTATATCAGTTGGCAAACCTTCAACTAGAGCAGGAGTCGATTCTTCAGGATTCAAATCACCATCCTCGTCATCGTCATCACCGGCATCTCTTAATTGTTCACTACCAGGTTTTGAAGTATCTCTGCCTAAAACCCCTGAATCATTTGTACCCCATGACCAAACTTGATTCTTATGATCTAAGGCTAAAACGTGCATACCGCCGACTGCAAGATCAACAATACCAACTTCTCCTTTACTTAAAAATGGATTTAATCTAGGTCTTTTAACTTCTTTTGTTTTAGCTGCTGGCCCAAGACCTAATTCACACATGGATCCAGAACCCCAAACGAACACGTCTAAAACTTCAGTTTTGGGAGATGGGAATTCATTAATGGATTTATATCTCGATGCTCTAACAGATTGTAAAGTAGAATGGTTTCTGGTTGTTTTCTTGACCGGGACAATTTTAGGTTGTGTGACCTTAACATCTGAAATTGGAGAAGTAGTTTTATTTTTCTTTGGAGTTCTAACTAACTTTGCTCTGGAGCTTCTTCTAGCCATTTTTTATATGTAGTTGTTTTCGAAAATAGTGGCAAAGAAATAAAAATCCAATTGTGATGGGTTTGGAAGACACTTAAAATGAAAAGACAAAAGTATTTGAGCTTCTGTAATTCTAAGACGACTTAACGCTGGTTTCGAAAGGGTTTCGGAAATCGTTTGTTGATTTTTTGCCTATTTGAAAAAAATTATTGTGGCGCAAAAAGCATGTGCCGTGGCTGGTACATTATATGCCACAATCACCAGTCGTCCATTAACCTGATCCTCAGCAACCATTCCAGTCCAATAGAAACCCATCAACTCCGTGGACCCCACAGAAAGATAGAACAAACAATGGAAGTATTTTCTCCGCAAACTTTGTAAATTCATTTACAAGAACCTATAAAGGCTCCTCAGTGTCCTTTATCTATAAAGTTGGAAACCCTTAAGGCCATATGGCAATTGTATTTCAATAATTTCAACTCAATTCTCTCCTCGAACGATGTCTTCTTCCACATTAGACGTAGATGATATTCTTTCTCAACTAACTCTTAAAGAGAAGGTTTCGTTACTTTCATTAGATAACTTTTGGCATTTAACTCCTCTTCCAAGATTCAACTTACCGGCTGTCAGACTATCAGATGGTCCTAATGGTGTTAGAGGTACGAAGTTTTTTAATGGTTCCAAATCAGCTTGCTTTCCATCGGGAACTGGTCTAGGATCAACTTTCAATCTACCATTATTAGAAAAAACGGGTGAATTGATGTCAATTGAAGCAGAACATAAATCAGCTCATGTCGTTTTAGGTCCCACTTGTAACATTCAAAGAAGTCCATTAGGTGGTCGTGGGTTTGAATCGTTTTCTGAAGATCCAGTTCTATCTGGGCTGGCATCTGCTTCAGTTATCAATGGTATTCAGAAGTCCGGCAAAGTTGCAGCAACAATTAAACACTATGCCTGTAATGATTTTGAAGATGACAGATTTAAGGTGAATTGTATAGTTTCTGAGAGGGCTTTAAGAGAAGTTTATTTGATGCCTTATCAGTTAGCTAATAAATATTCAGATCCTAAATGTTATATGACAGCTTTGAATACTGTTAACGGTGTTCATGTTTCTCAAAACAACCATTTATTGAATGAAATCCTACGAGAAGAATGGGGTTACACGGGTATGGTCATGTCTGATTGGACCGGTATTTACTCAGTTAAAAAGGCATTGGAAAATGGTTTGGATTTAGAATGCCCTGGTAAACCATTATTTAGAAAGCATGATGCTTTACTACATAGAATTCTAGCTAGAGAAATCAAAATGGATGTTGTTGATACAAGGGTGAAAAATATTTTGGATTTGTTAAAGTATGCAGCTGAATCGGGTATTCCAGAAAATGGTCCTGAAGACGAAGATAATAATACTGCAGAAACGTCAGCATTTTTGAAGAAATTGGCTTCTGAAGCTATCGTCTTATTGAAAAATGAAGGTGATCTATTACCATTGAAAAAAGAAGAAAATTTTGCTATCATTGGCCCAAATGCTAAAACTGCAAGAATTTTTGGAGGTGGTTCAGCTTCATTAAACGCTTATTATTTCACCAATATTCATGCAAGTGTTTCTGAAAAATTAAATAAAAAAGAAATCCCATATGCATTAGGTAGCGACATTGAGCTTGGCTTGTTTGATTTAGGTAAAGTTGCTACCTCAGGGTCTGATATAGGTTTCAACATTAAAGTGTATGATGGACCTCGTGGAAAAGAAGATAGAAAACTGCTCGATGAAATGAAGGCTATAGATTCTTCAAAGCTATTTTTATTTGATTATATGGCACCCAATTGCCCTGAAGAAATATATTACATGGACGTGGAAGGTGATTATACTCCGCAAGAAACTGGTGAATATATTTTCAAAGAATATTGTTTAGGTACTTTATTAATTTATATTGATGATGAATTGTTTATTGATGATAAGACTAAACAAGAATTGGGAACCGCAGCAATTGGTGTTGCTAGTAAAGGTTACTCCAAGTCCATCAAGTTGGAAGCTGGTAAAAAGTATAAGATTAGAATTGAATTTGGGTCCGGTAACACATTCACTTTAGGTAATCGTGGTATTGCAGGTGGATTATTCTCTGTTGGTTTTAAACAGGTTCAAGAAGAATCCTATTTAATTAATCAAGCAGTTGATATTGCTAAGCAGGCTGACAAGGTTGTTGTTTGCATTGGTACCTCACATGATTACGAAACTGAAGGTTTCGATAGATCAACAATGGATTTACCGGGTAATCAAGAACAATTAGTTTCTGAAATTTTAAAAGTTAATAAAAATATTATTTTAATCAATTTATCTGGTATGCCTGTCACACTACCGTGGATTGATGAAATCCCAACTTTTGTTCAAGGATGGTTTAATGGATGTGAAAGTGGTAATGCTATTGCAGATGTTTTATTTGGTGATGTTAATCCATCTGGTAAATTACCATTAACCTTCCCAAGACGTGTTGAAGACAATCCTGCTTTTTTAACTTCCAAATCTAATCAAGGCGAATGCGTTTATGGTGAAGATGTGTTTGTCGGTTATAGATATTATGAAAAGACTAAAACAGAACCTTTATTCCCATTCGGATTTGGATTATCTTACACTTCATTTGACCTGAGCAATCTTAAGGTTAGTTTAGTTGAAGATAATTTAGTTGCTATGGTTAATGTTACTAACACTGGTAAATTGGCTGGACAGGAAGTTGTCCAATTATATGTTTCACCACCAGATACTACAACAGCAGTTGAGAGACCAGTTAAAGAGTTGAAAGGATTTACTAAGATTGAACTAAAAGCAGGAGAGTCTAAGACTGTTACAATCGAAGTTCCACATAAATATGCTTCCTCATATTTTGATGCCGATGCTGATAAATGGCACGCTGAAGCTGGTGTTTATAAAGTTTTAGTTAGTAATTCATCAGTTGGGGAATTCTTAGAAGCTGAGTATACATTGAAGAAAGATGAATTATGGAGTGGATTATAAGCTGGCTTTGTTTTTCTATCTTTCTATTTTTCTTGATTATAACCGTTTTGAAATATGACATCTATTTTAGTTTGAGCATAATAGTTCTTGTAGGTATAGTAAACAACAATCAGCGACCCTTAAGTAATAAAATTTCTTCAATAACAATAGCGAGCAGCTGCCTAACCTGATGAAGGTAATCATCAAATTCGGCAGTTCGCGTAGAGAGTTATCAGTTTTGGAAGCGCTATCAGAAATGCCAGTGGTAGTATCAGAAATGCCGGTGGGCCCTGTGAAGTTTGGGCTTCTAATCAGAGAAGATCGAAGAGATCAATCGAATCGAAGTCAGGAGATGGTCAGTTAGTTATTTACTTAAATAGATAAGTTTAAATAAAAACAAAAAATAAGGCTTTTACCATAATCATCATCCTCGAGTTTTACTAACTTTATCGATAATCAAATAAGTTACTTTTTCAAGCAATCTGATTGACCTGATAATTATTGATCTGACTCTTTTTCCCATCAATTTCATAATCTATCATTTTTAATTCAAAAAGGATTTGATTTTTTTCTGTCCAACGAATTTTTCTTTTCTATTTATCAAAATTAATATCAAGTATGTCTGGAGTTGCTTCAAGAATAGAAACTGTCTCTAGATGGATGGACTCCTATGGTGGTGAAGCCAGAGGTATTCACAGATATCTACCATATGAACGAGATAACAATTTATTACGTTCCTTAATTCAGGTTTCTGGTCTTTGGATTTCTGGTTGCGGTGGTCTGACATCAATGTCCTCGTACTTTCTAGGTCCTTTACTATTTGGATTGGGTTATAAAGATACAATGATTTGTGGTTTATTAGGTACGTGGGTTGGATGTTTAGTCGCTGCTTATTGTTCAACTATGGGTCCAAGATCTGGGCTAAGACAGATGTGTTCTGCTAGATACCTATTCGGACCTTGGGGTGTTAGATTTGTCAGTTTAGTTACAATTGTTGGTTTTTTGGGTTGGTCAGTCACTAACTGTGTTTTAGGTGGTGAAATTCTAAAATGGATAAGCAATGGTAAACTAGACTTAGAAGTTGGTATAGCAATACTAAGTGTTATTAGTTTATGTATTGCTATATTTGGTATTGAATATGTTTTGAAATTCGAAACTTTAGTGGGTGTCCCAGTTTTCATCGTTGTTATCCTACTTTATATCATCGCAAGAAAGGAAATTGTTCAATTCCATGATTTACCTACATATGGAGATAATATGACTAAAATTGGTAATAGAATATCTTTCTTTACTTTAGCTTATTCTGTTACTGCGACTTGGGGTGGCTGTGCTTCTGATTATTATGTTTTATTACCGGAGACTATGTCTCAAGTTAAATTGTTCACGTTCACTTTCTTTGGTATTGCTATTCCAACCACAACTGGTGCAGTCATTGGTCTGCTAATAGGCAATGCTGCCGTTGGTGTTGAATCTTGGTATGAAGAATATGAAAATAATTCTTTGGGTGGTTTGCTAAATTTGGTTTTTGATAAATGGAATGGATTTGGTAAATTCTTGTTAATTGTCTTATGGCTCTCCTTAATCACAAACAATATTATCAATACTTATTCTTCTGCCTTAAGTGTTCAATTAATTGATAGATGGTTCTTCAAACATTTCCCAAGATGGCTTATCGTTGTTGTTATTTTCATTATTACTCTAGTTTGTTCAATGGCTGGTAGAAATAAATTCAGTACCATTTTATCTAATTTCTTACCAATGCTAGGATACTGGATATCTATTTACTTTACATTATTAATTGAAGAAAACCTTATTTTCAGATCAACAAGATTGGTTAAATTATATCGTGTTGAATTATACGAAAATAGAGAAAATGCACCTGAACGAGATCCATACAACCATGAAGATGAAGATGAAGATGAACATCATATTGAAAAGAAAGCCCCTCAATTCTCGGAATCAACTTCATCTAGTGAATCTCGTCCACCCTTTTCAACTACTCCAAGTGTCCCATATTATAATTTCGAAGCTTGGGATACCAAAGAAAAGCAATCTCTTGGTTATGCAGCATGTTTAGCATTTTGTTTTGGTGTTGTTGGTGTTGTTTTAGGTATGAACCAAGTTTACTATGTTGGTAGACTAGCTAGATTAATTGGTGAATATTATGCTGATTTAGGTACTTTCTTAGCTATTGGATTTACAGGTGTCACTTATCCTCTTTTCAGATATTTCGAACTAAGGAAATTTGGAAGATAATCTTAAAGATTTCTTATTTGTTGTTTTTGTTTTTGTTTGTTGGATTTTTTTTGCTTTGTTGTTAGAAATTAGTTCTTTATTACCAAAAAAAATTCACTTTAAATATTTTCTTCAATTTCCTAGTCTGTCGCGATTATTTATTTACTTTAGTCATAATGTTCATTCTTTCACCTTTATGGCTTAGACTTTAAGACTCTTCACTATTATCTGTAGTTAATAGAGATTAGTAATATGTATATCTGAGACTGAGTTCTACTATTTAATCAAATAATTGGAGCTTTGTATTCTAGGCTCATCGTAAGGAGGCTGTTCTACTAAATCGGTCCTACTAATCAGCAACATAGCTTAAAGTTGAACTAGACTCTGAAAATATAAATAAATAACTCTAAAAGGAAATAAATAAACATCTTAAAGAAAACAATTAACATAAATTCATTCCTAGAAATCAAAGAACAGATATTGGACCAGAGACATTGGCGAACTCGTGATCCAATTTCTGAGTCAGTTTCTTTTTTGGAAAAGTAGAAACAAAAGTATATCCGACATCAATATCATCATCAACTTTAGGCAATGGTTTAGAACTTTTCCCATCAGCGCTTCCATAAACGTTGATATATGAAGCTTGCGTAGATGGGAAAGCAACCATAAACTTCTCGGACTCTGAAAGCACCCTTATCTTAGTTGTGGATGACGTATGAAAGGCAACATAATCCCAAAGATCAAAAGGTAAATGAGAATCCTCCTCTTGCCCATATTCATCGTCACCATTTATACGCAAAAATATATCAGACATTGTTTTGATTCTGATCTCTAACTCTGTGTCTTTATGAAGCCAAAACACATCAAAATCCTTAAAAAAATCAAAAGAACCAGGTTGACGAACGCAGTTGAGGAATATGGTAGTAACTGATCTTGGTATCTTAGCCCATAGTGAAGGGTTACGTGGAACTTCGCCATATCCCATATAAAGTGTAACTTCTTCCAACTCGATACATTTGTTGAATTTAAAATATGGTAAATCAGCAGGATCAAACGCAAATTTCTTGATGGTTGAAGGAATCTCATAGACAAATAATCCATCAAACTTGTTGTTAATAATACCTAAAGACTCAATACTGGAAGGTAAAGATTCTAAAGTTTTTAAATCAATGAAAGCTTTTGGATCACGGCGGTCTTTGCTCATTAAAATAAGTTCTTTAACTGTGGTTAATTTGGAAAGATCGCAGTAATCAAATCCACTACTGATAATGGTTAAACTATTAATTGAATGTTTGCATTCTAGCGTTGTCTCAGTCAAAATACCAGAGTTGGTGATTGTAACATTGTTCATATCTCTTAGTGACAAAAATTTGATTATTGATTCATAATCAAATCCAGTGATATTATACAATTCAGGGTTCAAGTCCAACACATGACCAGCAGAATCGGTATCAATTTCATATTCATCATCATCCTTATATGCAACAGTAAACTTCATGAATTGAAAATTTTTGGAGAGACCGGTCTTCAATGATTTTAAATCTTTTGTAAAACAACTGTAAGCATTTTCTTTATCTAATTGAAAATCGATTCTAACTGGACGACCCAAATCCAATTGAACAGAATAGCTTGGATGCTCATGCACCAATGGAATAATATTAACAAGGGTCTCTGCACTCGCTTGCTCATCGTATAGTAAAACGTCCAACCCAGCAGACAGAATGATTTGCTGAATTGGCTTAGGCAGATTCAGTGTAATCTTTGTGAAGTCGGGATCCATAGTCTTATATTTAACGGCCATAATGAAGGTATATACGGACAAATGATATCTCAAGAAAATAGCTGTAACATAACTTATACTATCGATGAAGTTTAAGTATGATTGGGGAAAGTGATCTGAAAGTATCAGCTTACTTGATATGATTTCACTTCATTCCTCATCGATTAAATGAACGATTCTGCGGCTTCGCTTCAAGCAGATCGATCCGCCCAATGTCGATCTAGGAACATACCAGAACCAAGGCAATGAAGCCGTCGTCTACCTCAACTAAATTAGATAATGGAAGAAATAAAGTGAGCATTAATATATATATGAGTACAGCACAAATTATACAAGAAACAGTGAAGTAGACATTTCCCAAAAGTAATTGAGATCTGAAGGGTATTAAAAGAAGCAAAAAAAAACACAGAAGACTGAAAAAGACAAAAGGATATAGAATGCATGCACATATGCATACAAGAAAATATCTATAATTCTATAAATTACACATAAATCAATGACATCCAAATGTATTACCACCAACATTAGATCCATCATTATCATTAAGGTTAGCATCATCGATTCGCATCTCAAATTTTTCGGCGTTGTTAGTGGCATCAGAACTAGAATTGCTGAGTGCAAGAAATTTCTTTTGTGGGGGATTTTTAATAATGGCCAAAATAATTGGAGAAATCTGATCGAAGTTTTACAGATGTTTAATTTAGGAATAGTCAGATATGCAAATATGACCCAACATCGTATGAATAGTCAAAGTTTAACTTAAATGATCTCTTAAAGAGTAACTATGATATAATATTTCTCCAGATTCTGAAATCAGTCTTTCGTGGGAGGTTTGATTCTACTGAGTTTAGATTTATTAGAATTTGAAAAAGTAGGCTATCATTTGAGATTTATTTGTTCTTTGATTGACGGGTGAAAGGTTATCTTCAAAGTAATTAGGAAGATTTGAAAGTAGACAGGGGGGTGTAGAGTTAGACAGGGCTAATCTAAATTGATGCCCAACTGGTTTCTGCTGGTCCAAATTCAACAGAACACAGTTTATCAGTTATCAGTTTTCAACATCATGAGAGATTTTAAAGATATATGTATGTATTCAACTTGAACGATACGCCCCTCCAAATTGTAGAAAAATTTGAATTTACTAGATAAACAAACAAGATGGAAAAGTGGGCATGTAGAGCGCATTCGACTAACGTTCAATATTCTTTGATATCAGCATCAATTTTCAGGGTCCATTATAGCATCCGTGCACCACCTTCCAAAATTCTTGAAAGCGAATCAAAGTTTATAATCGGTAAGGCCGTTGTCGTTATCTTTGAACTCTTCTGTGTCTATTTCTACGTTCCTTCCGCAACACCGATTCTGTCTGTATGAGAGTCAATCTATTATGGTTGACTCAGATATTACAGCAAACGTTTTGGGTACAATTGGCACTGTTTTATGGTGCATTCAATTATCACCTCAAATCTATTTCCTTTGGAAACACAAAAATTCAGAAGGATTCCCACCATTATTCATGTTTCTCTGGGCTTTATCAGGAATACCATTTTCCATTTACTTTGTGATGTCTGATTCGTATATTCCAATGCAAGTTCAACCGCAAATATTCACGGCTTTATGTTCAATAGCATGGATTCAGGCAATGTATTATCCACCGTACGAGTATCCAAGGAAAACAATTATGTTATATGCAGGAACTTTTTTCACGTGTGCTTTAGGGCTGGAATTAGGGTTTGGGATATGGTTAAGGCGAGTTTATAGGACTGGTAAGCATTGGCCTAGTTTGCCATTTGGTATATTAGCTTCGATCTTGTTAGCTGTCGGGTTGATTCCTGCTTATCTTGAAATGTTTAAAAGAAAAGGAAGAGTCGTTGGAATCAATTTTTTGTTTCTTGGAATGGATTCGTCTGGTGCTGTTTTTTCAATGGCTAGTAATTTAATTGGTGATATTGACTTAATGGGTATGATCTTATATGTTGTTATGCTTGCTTTAGAGATTGGTATTTTTGTCTCTCAATTTATATGGTGGATTAGATTTAGAGTTATTAAAAAAGAAGTTGATGACAATGATATGGAGGATAATAGATCAACTAAGATCATTGAAGCTAATGACGAAGAAAAACAAAAGGCACCAAGTGACCACATGAGGCCCTAGATAAATAACGAAAGAAACTTAGATTAACCGAATTGTGAGATCTTTCGAGAATCCAAGGCTATTTCATATATCACCTTACAATCAATATGAACAAGCAGGAAATCATATGGATTGAATCCCACGGCATCTTGATCACCCTACACGGTTGTGTCTGTTTCCAAAGTGTTCTTCATTATCAGTTGTGGTATCAGAGTCGAATGAGTTAGTTTACAAAGTGGAAGATAATTCACTAGAATTATTACTATCCTACGTCATGTTTGAGTCATCCTCAGATTCAGAATCATTAGAACACATATCGTAATAGAATTCTTAGAGTATTTAGCTGTGTTTTTCAATTAGAAAACATCGATCATTCGAAATGATGTTCAAAGTTAATTAATTATTTTCTCTTCCGTGAAATTGTATATTCTTATAAATATAAAGAGAAAAGGCAAATTGTGGGGGTAACAAGCAAGGGTAAGGCAAATAAAAGTTGTAAATTCAGAAAAAGGCAATCGTAAAACAAACTAACTAACTAACTGTACACAAACGAATAAGAGTAGGAAAAAAAAGTATTAAGATTAAGTAGGTTAAATAAAATCAAATAACCAAATAAAGGCCCAACAAAACAATGCTGACACCAATAATACAGGTAATAATAGCAGCACCAGCTTTATCACCACCATTTAAACTCAACAAGGTATCAGTTGCTTCCTCAGTAGAAGCACCAGCAGCACCATCACCATACGACGAACCACCATTGGAAGCAGTATATGGAGCTGGTCTATCAGCAGCGAGCAAATTCTGAATCACTTCTAAAGCAGCCATTTGTTCACCTAGTCCATAATTACCATCCCAGCCATTAGCAAACCAATTAGTACCACATGTGTGGCCATCTGTACCACCTGAACAAGACTGAGCGGCGCCCATTGCAGAGGCCTCGATGTAACCTCTGATTGTATCATATGTAGATGGGGCCATCAGAGAAGTTAATGATAAGAATCTCATGAGGTAAGCTTTGAATGATCTTTGATCATTGTTACAATTACCTGAAGGTTGACAGGCAGCTTCATAGGCAATTGAATTATTAAAAAACACTGAAGTTCCTTTCAAATAATTTTCGGTTCGGTTCAACCACACTTCATCTTGAGTATAGTTGTATAAATAAGCACATCCAGAAACCACCAATCCAGCATTATAAGTCCATTGATATTTACTGAGATCAGTACAGTTATCGGTTGTACTAGCACCATCATAAACAAACCAATAATTCAGAGTTTCAGCACTACCTTCAACAAGCATATTAGTATCGATCAACCAATCGTAAACTTTCTCACACCATTCAACATAAGAATCATTTCCCGTAAATCTAGCCAATCTTGCACCAATATGGAATAACCCAGCATTAGCAACCACATTCTTATAATCATAACCAGCGTTCCATTGGAAAATTTGCCATCTCAGACCACCACCACAAGAATCGGTATCCCATCTCCAAGACATAGTGTTGAAAACAGCTTGCGCCAGATATAACCATTGTTCTTTAGCTTCTGGGGGATTCGTGAAGTTACGTTCAGCAGCTTGGATGGCAGCAATACCCCAAAAGGCCTGATCATCATTACCTTCAGTTGTGGTTTGATTTAGTGGCATATAGTTGTAATCGTCACCTGTTTGGTATAGCAAAGATTGATATATAATGTCGTGATAGGTATCATTTTGTAAGAAAAACCAGTGGTCTATCATTGATCCCCATGCACCACCTGCTTCCCACCAATAGTAAGGACTGGTGAACTCACCTATAGTTCCACCATATTCTTTACCGTCATAGTAGTCCATTAAACCTGATGAAATCAGGCCAGTTGCAGCTTGGATTGATTCATATGAAGTGATGTCTAGATCTATGGCCAAAGAAGCTAGAGGAAGGAGGGAAAGAGAGAGTAAATCAGATATTAAATTGTATTTCATTGTTATTATAAGAAATGTAGCAAGATGAGTGCTCTAGTTGTCTCAGAGTTGTAACTTGCAAATAAAAGAGTGTTGTTAATTGTTTGCTGGGATAAAATCAAAATTAAAATTAGCAATTAGTAAGTGAAGACAAGCCCGAATTTTTTTTTTTTGTTGAATCCAGTACAGATAAAGAGAGAGATAAGACGGGAGAGGTGTCTATGATAGAGTGTAGGGCAAGTGTAGCCAGAGTGGTATATATGGGTATTATAATATTCCACTAGGAGTAGTGCTGGTAAAAGAGAAACCCAGTGAAAAATGAAAATGAGCTGTTGTCTCAAACGAAACTCCATCAGAAATTCTGCATCGGGCCAACCTCAAGATTGTTCTACTCCTGCTATCGCTACTGGTGCCATTGTATTACGCGTGATTACTTGTTCTGTCCGTATATACAGGTAAAATTAGATGAGCTACCTAAAGCCTATATGTCCGAAAGTTTTAGCTATACACGTACTGGCCTAAAGACTCAGAGATCCAGAAACTCAGAGACCCAAACACAACAAATCAGAAGGAGACAAAATATCCAGAAAAGGAAACAGTCCGAACTCGAATCTGAGGCTCTGGATTCCGGACAAACAAACAAAAACTGAGCCTACTTGATTACTACTATTTGACTGTAACTTGATCTACTACTGGCGTATTCGTGAACCCCCAACTGTATTCGAATTAAAAGTACTGCATGCTCCAGACTAAGAAACTATCTAGTTATAGTTGCCGATTCTCTTGCCCTGAGGTTGATTTAGCCAAGACTCTTGGTCATCCAAACAATCAGAGCGGTGCGTCTAAGGCTAAGCTTGCCTGTTGAGTTATCATGGTAAGGAAAGAGTAAATTATATTTTTTTGCAAGTTATAAAACAGTATAATTATACAGGCCCCTAAAAGATAAACAACAAAAACGCAAAAAAAGAAAGAATATGTTTAGAAAATAAAAGAGAATATAGGATAATAATAAACATGCAAATAAAATGAAAATGAACAAGATTAAATATAGGAAACGAACGAAAGAACGAAATAAAGTAAAACTAAAAGGAGTTATATATGCAGTCAAGCTCTGATCTTGAAAAGAAAAAAAAGATAAAAAGATCGCCTTAGATTAACACAAACAAAAGAAAGGAAAAAAGAAAAAAACAGAATAGAATAGAAAATATATCAACTATAATAAACGTGTAGCAAACCAGTTCAGCTAAATAAATAAATACAACGAAATTCAGCAAATCTTAATATATATGTACAGAGCAAATGGATATCCAGCTCTTCTCCTATATGACCAAATAACAACCCAATCCAACAATACTAAAACCAACGACAGCAGTAATAATAGCAGCACCAGCTTTATCACCAGCATCTAAATTCAACAACTTGTCAGTTGCTTCAATATTAGAAGATCCAGCAGATCCACTACCAATAGAAGACCCACCACTAGACGCAGTATATGGTGCCGGTCTAAAAGGTGCTAATAAGTTCTGAATCACTTCTAAAGCAGCCATTTGTTCACCGAGACCCCAATTACCATCCCAACCAGCAGCAAACCAATTGGTACCACATGTGTGGCCATCTGTACCACCTGAACAAGATTGAGCTGCACCCAGAGATGAAGCTTCTAGATATCCTCTTATTGTATCGTATGTTGAAGGAACTAAGATTGATGTTAATGATAGAAATCTGGCAAGGTAAGCTTTGAAGGACCGCTGATCATTGTTACAACTTCCTATAGGTTGACAAGCAGCTTCGTACAGTATTGAATTATTGGTGAAAACTTGAACTCCATGTAAATAATTATGTGTTCTGTTAAGCCATAGTGTATCTTCAGTATAGTTATATAAATAAGCACAACCAGATAGCACCAACCCAACATTATAAGTCCATTGACCTTTTGAAACTGTAGAACAATTGTCATCAGAACTGGCACCATCATAAGCAAACCACCATGGGTTACCTTCATACAACAATCCAACCCCTAACATCCAGTCGTAAGCTTTCTCACACCATTCAACATAAGTATCATTTCCAGTATATCTAGCCAATCGTGCACCAATATGGAACAATCCAGCATTTGACACAGTATTTTTATAATCATAACCAGCGTTCCACTGAAAAATCTGCCATCTTAATCCACCGCCACAAGAGCCAGTATCCCATCTCCACGTCATAGTGTTAAAGACGGCCTGCGCTAAATATAACCAACTTGCTCTGGAATCCTCCAAATTTGGATTTGTGAAATTCCGTTCAGCAGCTTGGATGGCAGCAATACCCCAAAAGGCCTGATCATCATTACCTTCAGTTGTAGTTTGGTTTAATGGCATAAAATCGTAATTCTTACCAGTCTGGTACAGCAGTGCTTCATATATCGTATCGTGAAAGGTATCATTTTGCAGTAAAAACCAGTGATCTAACATAGACCCCCATGCACCACCTGCTTCCCACCAATAGTATGGGCTGACAAACATGCCTATCGTTCCACCGTAATCATCACCATCATAGTAGTCCATCAAACCTGAGGAGACTAAGGAGGTAGCATTTTGGATTGATTCATATGATGATAAGTCTAAGTCTATTGAGTGAACTAAATGTGGAAGTCGTACCATGAGCAAGAGTTGAAAAATTGAATATAAAAGTGTATATAAGGATGGATTCATGATATGTCTAGTAGTTGTTGTTTGTTTGTTTCTTAAAGTGTAGAGATTCTCTATTCCTTTTCGGCAAATGTAGTGCTTCGGCTATGCTGGATAAGTGAATAGAGAAATTTTGATAAGGAAACTGAGTGGATATGAGTCGATCTAGGTACCGAAGGTAGTAAACTATCAGAATATCAGAACAGGGGAACAAAGTTATCAGATGTCTTCAACTTTTTCAGAAACGATATTGGGAGAAGAAGTTCACCCATCCAGATCCGAAACCAATCAAATCAAGAAATCTAGTAGAATACAGGTGTTTCTGTTTTGGCCGGCTCGAAACCCAATGCGGCAGACGTGCGGCGTAGAGGGTCCTTCTCTCACACAAGCTGGATTTAACTGCTCAGGCTTACTTCAGAGCAGAATGTTGGATATGTCAGGGGTAAAGCACGATTGCTACCTGTGCCTTTACTCACCTGAGTATTTGAAGAAAGAAATACAGTTAGAAAATCATTAAAGGAGTCGGAATATAAACCGAACAAACGTGTTACGGCAAATCAGTTCTGACCACCACAGCAAGCCGAATCGCGTTAGATCGTGTTCCACTTGGAAGAGTTGGTGTTTACATGTGTCATCTTCGGACTACCACCGGATTAGAGAGCCGACTTCTACTATGAATTACGATTGAATCTGCTGGAGACATAAACAAGATTTCGAGATCCCCCTTTCCGGATGACCTGAAACGCAGCTCTTTTTATTTTTCGTATTGTGGGCACCTGGGTGACTAGCCCCCCTTTTAATCCTGGTGATGTTTATAGATATAATTCGTTATTTCATAGACAAAAATTAAACACAAAAAGTAATGGATTTTATATATACAAGGCATAACTAAAGAAAGTAAATATTAATCATAGAAAGAAACAAAAAAGAAGTCAATAAATGTTAGTTTTAAAACAGAAGAGCAAATTAAACATCTAGTGGTCGGAGTAAAAAACACAAGAAAAAAAAGAAATACATTCATCATGCATCCAAAACCAATTACCAATTCAATGAATAGCCAGGAACCTAGAAGCTTATTTAGACTTTTCCTTATCTTTATTTTCGTCGGCTGCAATTTTATCAAATTCTTTCTTCCAGACCGCATTTCCTTCTTCAACTGGAACATTCAATAAAGTCTTGAAAGCATCATCGTACCAATCTGCTGGAACTGGTGTTAATCCTTCTTTAACATTATCTGGCAATTCCTTCCAGTCAGCCAAATTATCCTTAGGGAAAATAATAGTATTAACACCAGATCTCTTAGCCGCGATAGCTTTTTCTTTTAATCCACCAATTCTCAAAACCTTACCGGTCAATGTAACTTCACCAGTCATTGCAACATCAGGTTGTAATGGTTTATTCAATGCTAACGATAAGAATGATGAGGTTATAGTAACACCGGCACTTGGTCCATCTTTTGGTGTGGCACCTTCAGGACAATGTAGATGAATTTGTGCTTTATCGAAGAATTTATTCTCCGGATAATTCTTAGCTAAATACATCTTAGCCAATGAATATGAAATTCTAACAGATTCTTTCATAACATCACCCAATTGACCTGTTCTTTCAACTCTTGGTGAACTCTCCTTTGTGATGGCATGTTCTAAAACAGATTCAATATATAATGCTGAACCTCCCATTGAAGTCCATGCTAAACCCATGACAACACCAGGTGGCGTGGTTTCATATAATCTATCAGAAGTGAACACGGGTGGTCCAACATAATCTTTCAATGTTTCTGGGGTGATTGAAACTTGATAATCTTCGGGAACGACGATCGGTGGAGAGTTGGCTTCCTTTGATTCAGATTCTTCGGATTTAGTAGTATCCTTTGGTGATGCTTCAACGGTCTCTTTGCTCTCTTTGACTTCAACTTTTTCAGATGGTTCTTCAGAGTCAGCAGTCTTATCAGTAGATTCTTCAGTTACTTCAACTTCATCTTGCTCACCTAAATCTTTAACAACATTCAATGCAGATTTTCTATAAATTTTTTCTATTTGTTTTTTCAAATTTCTAACACCACTTTCTCTACAATAATTTTTAATTAATGCTTTAACTGTATCTTCCTGTAAATCAACATTAACATGTTCTAAACCTGCACCTATCTTAGCTTCAGGTGCCAAATATCTTTCAGCAATCTTAACTTTTTCATCCTCGATATAACCAGAAATGGAAATGACTTCCATACGATCCAATAATGGACCTGGAATGGTACTTAAATTGTTAGCTGTACAAACAAACAAAACTTTAGATAAATCAATTGGAACATCCATATAATTATCCAAAAATGAGTTGTTTTGTTCAGGATCTAATAATTCTAATAAAGCGGCAGCTGGATCACCACCATTAATTGAATGAGTATGAGAAATCTTATCAATTTCATCAATTAAAATTAATGGGTTTTCAGTTTGTGTTTTCTTTAATGCTTGAACGACACGACCTGGAATGGCACCAACATAAGTTCTTCTGTGACCTTTGATTTCAGCAACATCAGACAGACCACCAACTGAAAATCTATAAAATTTTCTATTTAAAGATTTTGCAATAGATTTACCGATGGAAGTCTTACCAACACCGGGTGGACCCACAAAACAAATAATCTTACCATTAATCTTATTCAGTAGTTTACCAACTGCAATAAATTCTAGAATTCTATCCTTCACATCTTTCAAACCATAATGGTCCTCATCTAATGTATGTTTAGCCTTTTTGATATTGTATAAATCTTTAGATTGCTTACCCCATGGAATTTGGGTTAACCAATCTAAATAGTTTCTAGTGACTGTGAACTCAGACATCAAAGGTTCCAAAGTTTGTAATTTAGCAATTTCATCATCATAAACTTTTTTAACATCAGCAGGCATTTTCAAATCTTTGACTCTTTCGTTGTAAGTAGCAATCAATTTATCTCTACCATCATCAATACCTAATTCTTTCTTAATCCACTTTAATTGTTCATTCAAGTGATATTCTCTATGTCTTTTAGTCATTCTTTCTTCAATATCCCTTTCAATTTTCTTTTGAATCTCTTTATTCATTAATTCTTTCTTCAAAGTGGTTAATGCTTTTTCTAATCTATCAGCAATATTAGTTGAGTCCAAAATTTCTTGTAAATCTTTTTGGTTACCTGCAGTAACAGCAGCGGCAAAATCCGCTAATTTTTCTGGACAGTTGAAAATATCACTGTGTAAAGAAGCACTAAATGTAGCCAATTGATCACTGAAAGATTTATTCAAGGCTGACATTTCTTTTAAAACTTCTAGAATTGAAGCAGTTAATGAATTAATCATTGGATCATCTTTTTCGAATTTTTCATCTTCAACATTAGAAACATTAACCAATGAAATTGGATATTTCTTCAAAAAGGCAGTTGGGTTTTCTTCATCTTCTTCAATTGTAACCTCTTGTTCGGTAGCTTTAATGATCTCTGAAGCAGTGTGAGCCTCTGACTCTTCTTTGATTGGAACAACGTCACCTTCTTTCTCGCCAGTAACACCAGGAATAATTTCTTTTTCCTCAGGTTCAGGAGTAACTCTTTCTTCTTCAGTTGGGGTAATAGTAACCTTAGCCTTTGAAGCAGCGCCTTGTTTGGCTCCTCCCTCAGTCGGTGGAATTAATTCATCAATTCTAATTCTCTTATGTGGATATAAAACCGTAGTTAAAGTTTCAACTCCAGTTTCAGAATCCTTGGTGTAAACATTTGATGTAATTTGAGCCAAGACACCAGTTTCATAAACTTCATCTTTGGAAGTAATTACATCCGATTCCATGTTTTCATCTTTGAACAAGAAACAACCAATAAATGGATATTGCTTATCCAATGATTCTTTAATGGCTTTAATAACATTGATATCTGAAATAATAACAGCTTTATAGAAACCAGGAAATAAAGGACGTCTTGAAATTGGTAATGCTATAATATGTGGGTAAACTTCAGGCAATTCAACAAGCGATGGTGATTTGGGTTTGGGTTTTGAAGATGAAGAACCATCGTCAGAAGCACCAGATGACCCGGATCCACTTGCAGAAGCGCCGGTTGATGATTCAGCACTTGGAGATGATTTTGATTTCCTCACACTATTACTCTTATCAGATTTGCCCTTTTCTTGCTCACTAGGTTTGTCTTTAGATACTGGATCTTCAGTTTCAGTTTCAGTAGGCTTCTCATTATCTTTCTTATCAGATTTTTCATTATCTTTTTCCTTTGCTGTGGAATCAGAGGAATCTTTCTTTTTGCTGGCTCTCAAAGACAATTGAGGAGGTAACTGAGGTATAGTCACAGATTGAATTAAAGGCACTTGATTCAAAAACTGAGGGTTCTGTATCACATGCTGGAAATCTTTCTTCAAAACACCAACTTGCTTAACAGATGTCACCTGTTGTTTCAAAGCAACTTGACTTTCTAAATTTGATAACTGGGAAGCTAGTCTTGTTCCTGTGGAGAAACCGGTGGTGGTTCTGGTGAAAGACTGTCTTTTCAAAGCAAGTCTCTTAGCGTAGGAAAACATGATGTGGACAGGTATTGGGTGACTTTTCTCTAGTTAATTCTAGCTGAAAGGAAGAAAAAAACTACCTGTAACACTGCTTTTCCGGTTCTGGCTCCTGTTTCTGAATCTGAGTCTAACAAATTGGATCGGTGTTGAACTCCATCGAGAGGCAAAAGGACGTGCGCGCACCGGTGCCGGTCAAAACTTCTCTACACCACTTAATATTTCGTGTATGCTATGATCTCGTTAAACAATAAACTATAAATAAGAGAGATAAAGGAAGTAAATAATATGAAAAAAACAGAAAAACTATTTAGGACCAATCATCTTTTCTGGTCTAACCCATTCGTCAAATTCTTCTTCATTTAAGACTCCCAATTCTAAAGCAGCTTGCTTCAAAGTTAGGCCTTTCTTGTGGGCATACTTGGCAGTCTTAGAAGCAGCATCGTAACCAATTTTTGGGTTTAAGGCAGTCACCAACATCAATGATTCGTGCAATAATTGATCAATTCTCTTGGTGTTTGCCTTAATACCTTCAACACAGTGGACTCTGAAAGAGTTGGAAGAGTCTGCTAATAATCTAACTGAAGATAATAAATTGGAAATCATAACTGGTTTGAAAACATTTAATTCGAATTGACCAGAGGCACCAGCAAATGTGATAGCGGCATGGTTACCAAAAACCTGACAACAAGCCATGGTCATTGCTTCATTTTGAGTTGGGTTCACCTTACCTGGCATGATTGAGGAACCAGGTTCATTTTCTGGTAATGACAATTCACCGTAACCACATCTTGGACCAGAACCTAGGTATCTGATATCGTTAGCAATTTTGAATAATGAAGTAGCAACAGTGTTTAAGGCACCAGAAGCCTCAACAATAGCATCGTGGGCGGCTAAAGCTTCAAATTTATTTGGAGCAGTGTAGAATTGTAAACCAGTTAAAGAAGTAACTTCTTCAGCAACTTTTTCTGGAAAACCGATTTTAGTGTTTAAACCGGTACCAACGGCAGTACCACCTTGAGCTAAAAATCTCAAAGATTCTAAAGCAGTTTCGATTCTTTTAACGCCGTTAGTTAATTGTTGAACGTAACCTGAAAATTCTTGACCCAGAGTTAACGGAGTTGCATCTTGTAAGTGAGTTCTACCAATTTTGATAATATCTTTAAATTCGTCGGACTTAGCTTGTAAAGCATCTCTTAAACCAGTTAATTCTGGTAATAAATGGTTGGTGATTTCAGTGACGGCCGCAATGTGCATAACAGTTGGGAAAGTATCATTCGAAGATTGAGACATGTTAACATGATCATTTGGATGAACTGGTTTTTTAGAACCTAATTCACCACCTAAGATTTCAATGGCTCTGTTAGAGATAACTTCATTGGCGTTCATGTTAGATTGAGTACCAGAACCAGTCTGGAAAACAACCAATGGGAAATGGTCTAATAATTTACCATCAGCGACTTCAGTTGCAGCTGTTTGGATGGCTTCAGATAGTTTAGGATCCAGAGCACCTAATTCAGTGTTAACTTTGGCGGCAGCCTTCTTCAAAACACCAAAAGCATGGATGATTGGCTCTGGCATCTTTTCTCTGGCACCACCAATTTTAAAATTTTGGTAAGATCTTTGGGTTTGAGCTCCCCAATATTTTTCACTTGGAACTTCAATGTCACCAAAGGCATCCTTTTCGGTTCTGAAAAGAGTGGAGGAGGTGGCAAATGATCTGGTGGCGACTGCTTGTTTGGCGATTGATCTAGAAGCTGCTAACATTTCTGGTTGGGACTCTTGCTTGTTGGTTAAAGAAGACATAGTGATGGGCATACCCCAGATCAGGAGAAACGGACTCTGCCATAGTTATATAGCAAATGGCAGCGCAGTTTGAAAAGTGACTTCTCGCGAGGACGGAGGGGCCCGGTCTCGGGCTCGAGGAATCCCCGGGTCCAGAATAGAGAGGACTTAGCGGTTAGCGGTAGTGGTGAGTACAAGATATATAACAAGAAGTGGTAATAATAAAAGTGATCTGAAAAAAATAAACAAAATACTAGTAAGTAAACAAACAAGATAACAATGATAAATAACCATTATCAAATAGAGAAAAAAAAACAAAATTGAAAAAAAGAATGACACAAAACATCTATTCATATGAAACTATACAAAACTTTTCTTTCAACACTTAAACGATGTAATAACCTTCGTTAGCAGCATTGTAATACAAATCAAATGGTAACTTTTCTCCTGTTTCATTAGAAGTAACTGAACCAACGGTGACAACAGCATTTGTTGATCCTGCTTCAACAACTTCACTAACATCAAAATACAACTCCATTGGGAATAAGATTTCTTCATCATGGCAATCACCAACCAGCACTTCAAATGAACCAGACGAAAATTCATCCAATTTATTTAATTTCAAAGCTAAACCATCTTCAACATAGGTTAAGGAAACGTTATCATTATCTGATGATTCAATAGTAGCATTCGATGCAGATATAACTAATGAAACTTCCTTAATTGCTTCCTTCTTAGACTCTAACACTTCATATTCAAAAGTTAGGGTAATTGTTCCATTTTCATTGTTATTCACCCAGGTAGTCAATACTATTGGTAATAGAACATTAACGTCATCACCGACTGAAACCTTTGGAGTAGACTTCCACCTTAAAACACCTAATGCTTGATCATTCGATGGGAACGGTTTAGATGGATCTTTCAAACCAATTATCGATGAAGAATTAAATTGTGATTTGTCAACATTAGGATGAGTCTTATATTGTGTTGTAATATCTGAGGATTTGGTTAATTCTAAATTAATCTTAGACAATGCTAATTCTGGATTATTAACTCTTAACTGTAAATCACCCTTAATTTCAGATTGAGAAACCGAACCTTCTCTAGTAATTTGAGCTGAGAATTTTTCATTTATAGTTATCAAAATACCATTATTGGCAATCCTTTCTTTAGATGAAGTGACTGGTGTGACATCACGATGCACTTGTGTTGATTGTCTTGGTGTAGCTGGTGTACTAATTAATAATGGTTGAGATGATTCACCTGGAGCAGCACCACCAAATCTTGAGGATTTCTTACCCAATTGTAAACCACCTTTTCTGGTTGAACCTAATCTAGAAGAGCTAGCAGCTGCCTCAGGTTCTGGTTCGTGGTAAGATGATGGCTGCACAATAGTTTGAGCTTGGTAAGTTGGAGAAACGAAGTTTTGCTGTTGTTGAAATTCAAATGATTCCATATTCTTCTTCATCATTTCCTTTCTTTGGATCTCCTTGGCTTTTCTCTTTCTATCTTCGGTTGCTTCTAATTCCTTGTTTCTTTCTATAATTTCTTGAATCTTTTCTTCATGAGATTCCATTTCCAAGAATGTAACAATTTGAGATAATGATAATGTTTCTTTATAACCTAAGTTTATAATTTCATCAAATGCACTTAAAATTTCAAAGCAATTATCAAAAATTTCTCTTTCATCAACTGTTCTTAGAATAGTGGTGATTGTAGAAGCAAATGTATGCAAAGTATCAATATCTTGTAAAATATTAGAGTGCTTGTTAGTGATCAAAACAACATAGAATTCTTCTAGTGGTTGGTAAACATATCTCACATTTTCATCTTCAACAGTGGTGTGTTGCTTTGCGTCGGATAATAATGATGGAAAGTTAGCCAATAACGAAATAATTTTATCCTTCTCTAAATCTCTAAATTGTCTAGATAAAATGGCTTTACCACCACGGGTACAAATTGATGCTGCTAAAACAACCATTGTATTTATATAAAGATGTCTAGTTAAATTATTTGGGGGATGATTATACGTGTTTGTGTGTTTTATGCACTTAAACAGGGATGATGATACGTGTAAATTAGTTTAGGAAAGAATGGATTGATCCTTTTGGTATTTTGATAAGATGTGCAATTAAAACCTAATGATATGATCAATTAAATCAGTGACAGTAAATGACTCTATATAAATGGATAATAGAAGTGTTCTTTCAAAACTGCCAGATCACCAACAATTTCATTGACAACAAACAACACATCTGTTTTGTGAATCATGTAATTGATGAATTTCGAAAAATCGTCGCGAGCTTGAAAAGTTCGCAGGGCTCGTAACAAGAAGTCGATCGGGTGCGGCTGGTGTAATTATCAGCCACATATGTTTTTTCACACTTTTTAGAAGACAGTGAGTTGAAAAGAGAGTCGATTTCTTTAATTCCTTGAAAAGTCACCCGAAAACTCAAAATTTAGCTCTGAAATCATGAAGGTAGACTATTATGAATTGTTAGGAGTCACACAATTTGCTACTGACTCCGAAATCAAAAAAGCTTATAGAAAAAAAGCCTTAAGGTTACATCCTGATAAGAATCCAGACAACATTGAAGAAGCCACTAAATTATTCAATGAGGTTAGAATAGCGTATGAAACATTAAGTGATGCTCAAGAAAGAGCTTGGTATGATTCACATAAGTTTCAAATATTGATGGAAGATGAGGATCATCCTGATGATGCATATGAGGATGATACTCCAGTGTATTATGCTGGTACTACAATTCATGACATTCAGAAATATATGAATGCTGATCTTTATTCCAGATTGGATGATTCAATACAAGGTTTCTATAAAGTTGTTAGTGTTTTGTTATGCAAAATCTCAAGTGAAGAAGTTTCGACAGGTAAGCAACAAAATCTACCAGGGTTTAAGGACTTTAAAGATGATACCACTTTTAGTAATGTTTGTGATCCAAAGGAACTAATGTTTCCAGTGTTTGGTAACTCCAAATCTGATTATGGTACTGAAGTTAGATTATTTTATAAGATATGGTCAAACTTTCAATCTGTTAAAACTTTTGCTTGGCTCGATGAATATAGATATTCAAGCGCTCCTGATAGAAGAACTAGAAGATTGATGGAGAAAGAAAATAAGAAAGCTAGAGATCAAGGTAGAAGAGACTATAATGAAGCAGTTAGAAAATTGATTTCATTTGTGAAGAAAAGGGATCCAAGAGTTAATCCGGCTATACTGAAGAAATATGAACAAGAACGACTTAAAAAGCAGCAAGCAGAATTAAAAGAACAAGCTCACAAGGAAAAGAAAGAGCGACAAAGGCAAAGACAATTATATGAAGAGCAAGATTGGCAATCTGTTGATCCTGATGAACTTGCTGAAATTGAAGAACAATTAAACAAGATTTATGAGGAAGAAAAAATACTGAATGGAGGTCAATCCGAGGAAGAACCAGATAATGGTGATTTTTATGAATGTATAATTTGTGATAAAACTTTCAAAAGTGAAAAACAATTTCAAGAACATGAAAAGTCTAAAAAGCATTCTAAGTTATTGAAGAAACTACAATGGGAAATGAGAAGAGAAGGTATTGAATTAGGTATCGATGGTGATGGATATGTTAACGAAGAAATTGATGACTCTGATTTCGATGAATTTGATGATGCTGTTCAGGATTTGGATGATTTAGATTTAGATTTAGATGACTTAACTGAAAACCAAATTGACGAACTATTAGCCCAATCTGAAATTCTCGAATCGCTTGAAAAAAGTACTGCATCTACTGATCATGATAATTCTGAAGACGACTCTCCGGCTAAAGAACTCCCACATAACGAAAGCCTGATAAATGAAGAACCTGTAATAGATGATAATATTGGTTCAGATGATGAGCTCCCCATTCCTGTCAAGAAATCTAAAAATAATACTGATGAAAAGTTGGCTGAACTAACAGCCATATTAGAGAAAAGCAAATTAGATTCGGATGAGGATGATGATGACTGGTATAACGATTCTAAGAAAAATAAAAGTAAAAAGAAAGGTAAGAAGGGTAAGTCTGTCAAAAACAAATCTCAAAAAAACTTGAGCAATGGCTCAACTACCAATGTTTTTGTTGATACTTATAGTAAAGCTATGGAAAAGTGTACTGTTTGTGGTGAAATTTTTCAAACCAGAAATAAATTGTTTCAGCATATCAATACCACTGGTCATGCTTTGGCTCCAAAAGCGTCTAAGAAAAGTAAGAAGAAGAATAAAAGAAAATAGAGAAGTACAACTCAATATTTATATGTGTATTATGGAAGAGTTTGCAGTTACATTTTGCTTCTAGGTTTTTGTCTTTTTTGCATTAAACTCCTATCTGCAATTGCATATGCAAAGTAGGAATAATAACGGATACTTTCATAGATTATTGAGTCCATCCGATTGAGCCTCCAAACAAAGGTCAAAACAGGCTAGAGGAATAGCAAGTAAGTATTCCTCTGAGCTTTATAGTTCACATTATTGAGTATTAAAAATCAAAATAATCCTCTTGGTGTTTTGAGCTAACAATTATTAGTAAGGAATGAATAAATTGTATTATATTAAATTTGATCGTAAAGGAAAGTGAAGGTAAGAAGTAGTACAAAAAATAAAAACGTGCGATTAAAATAAAAACAAAGAGATGTAAGTTGAAAATAATAAAGTAAAATATTGACCTAATTAAAGTGTCATTAAAGATAAACATAAACAAAAATAGAACATAATAATGGGCATGAAAAGATGATTAATGGAAAATTCCGGAAATATTAAAAGCATGCAAAGTTATGAAAAACGAAGAATGAAACAAATAGTAGTGACAAATTTTAGGATAACAAATGAAGAAAAAACAATATAATATAGTATCTAAATTTAGAAAACTAAAGCAACTAAACCAATAGCAATAGCAGCAAAGCCGGCTGGTTTGGCAACATTGGCAGCACCTTGATAGGTAGAAATGGTACATTGTTCACAAGAAGCGGTGTTGGTCTTTGTAGAGATAGTTGGGGCAACACTAGCTGGGGTGGAAACAATTGGTGCTGTAGTAGCAGAGACAGTCTTGTTGTCAGCTTCAGTAGCAGAGGTGGTTGGGCATGGGATGGTAACAGTTTCAGTCTTACCCTCAGAGTTCACGGTGGTAACAGTGGTTAATGATTCGGCAGGTGCGGTAGAGTCAGTAGTCGAGCATGGAACAGTGACGGTTTCAGTCTTACCTTCAGAGTTGACAGTGGTAATGGTAGTTAATGATTCAGTTGAAGTTGCGGTACACTTTGGGCATGTCACAGTTTCAATTGAAGTCTTACCATCAGTAAAAGTCTTTGTGGTTAAAGTGCTGTTGCTGTAAGGAGCAACTGATTGAGATGGGGCAGAAGAAGCAAAAGAACTAGAAACTGGATGAGATGGGGCAGAAGAGACTGGAGAGCTAGAAACCGGTTGAGATGGAGCAGAAGAACCAGAAACTGATGAACCTGCAGATTTAGCTAATTTGATTGCAGTACAATCACCAACAGAATTGCCGAACATAACTTCATAACTAGAGCTAGAGTATTGGTAAGAATCATCTGTGTTCATACAAGCATAAAAACCATCTTCGGAACCATTGATTTGTAAAACACCATCATCAGAAAAAGTTATGACAGCAGATGAGTCAGAAACAGTCATTTGGACGTAACCAGATTCAACGCTAAATTTTTGTAGATAACCAATTTGATTAGATGTTAAGGTAGAGTCAGCGTAAGTTAATTCTTGAGCACCATCACCTAAGAAAAAGTAATTAATAGCAGCACCTTCATGGACAGAGTAGATACCTTTACCAGATAATTCAGAGTTGTCAGACTGAACATATAATTTAACGGACTCGTCAGCTAAGACAATTGAGACCATAGCTAAGGTTAAAGCAGATAGAGAAAATTTCATTTTAGCGAATGGAAAAGAAGTTATTAGCGATTGAATAAAGTGGATTGGTTGACTTGAAGTTTTAGTCTGATGAAGAAAGAGTAAGTAAAAGTTGGACTTGAGATCGGTGAAGAAAAGAGGATTTCCTCTTCAATTTATATTCCTTCTCAGATCTAGGGTAGATTATAAAGAAATAGAGAGCTGACCATTGAATGACGATTTGAATAAACTTTCTCCTAGTCTATTTTTAATGATATCATATCCAGACTGGAAGGGTTTAATGCATAATTTCGGCCATGGGAAGCAGATGACGGGAAAATGCGAAATGACGCGAGCCGCACAGTAACGTTGTTGCACCTCCGTCTTCCAAATCCGGGTCATGAGCGGCGCCCAATGTTGTAAAAAGTAAAAAAATAAGTTCATCACAAACACACCGCCAAGAAAATTGGTTCTTAATGCTTCCAAAAATAGCTTGCGCAAACTCTTGAAAGTGGCTTTTGGTGGCTTTCCAAATTCATATTTGCACCCCTGCTAGGATCCTTCCCTGGGTTATTGTTTTCTGGTTTTGTCCCGAGACTAATTAATTTCAGTTACGGATTAATTTAATCTCGGGTTTTACTTTAGCTTGGTTATTATTATCCTACGTTGCTATTTATAATTTATTTTTACACATCCCCACAAACTTATGTGTGTATGCAAAATTTTAAAACAATAAGTCAGAAGGGTCTCATTAATAGCTCATTGTTACAATAGAGGTCAGTCAAAATAGCTCTGTGTTTATATAGAAAGCTGTACTATAACTTAATTGATTCTAAAAATATCTGTTACATTCCTCTTCCATAGAAGTTCAATGGATAGGAATTTCATCCTCCATGTGATATACATAATCTGTAATTAAATGAAACTTAATTAGTAAGGACTAGTCAAAAGTATACCTTTTTAAACAAATACATTCG
The DNA here is from genome assembly GCA_030557395.1 of Ambrosiozyma platypodis. NCBI lineage: Eukaryota > Fungi > Ascomycota > Pichiomycetes > Pichiales > Pichiaceae > Ambrosiozyma > Ambrosiozyma platypodis. Next base: position 2,745 of record JAKTPC010000009.1, on the reverse strand, counting down.
AGGTTATTTGTATAACCAAAATAGCTAACATGTGATTATGACGGTGCGTTGCGTTCGTCTGTACAGCACATTCAGATCGGCATCTTGAATCACTTGGCCCCTACACTTCTAGCTCCATGTAGTATAAAACTCAGTCCTGAAAGACTTATGTATATAGTCATAATGTTCCTAGTATATAATATGCGTTAGCCTCTGGTCAGCTTGCGCATTAGCCTGAAGGTAGGCAAAGGTGGTGATGTTTTGGTTGTTAGTGGTGGTCCTGCCGTAAGTATATTGGCTGTTCAAATTGCTAAATACTTTGATCCTAAATTTGTCGCTGTAATTTCTTCTCCTAGAGCTACAGAATTATCTAAAGCTTGAGGTGCCGATGCAATTGTTGATTATACCAAAGGTACTACTTCTCAAGTTAATGAAGTTATAGAAATTGCTAAAGTGAATGGTAAATTTGACCTCATTTTTGACACTATTAGAGATTATACTTTACTAAATTTCTTAGGTGCACATCTTGACGACCAACAAGGAATTGTGGCTCATGGAATTGGATCGTCTAACTTTGATGTTTAGCACCTACAACTTGCTAAGAATATAATAAAGGCTTTAATGATGCTCTTGATACACTATCCAAACAAGGTACCTTGAAAGTTCATATTGATTTGTTTTTACAACTTTTATACTTATAAAACGGTTGTCTCCAATAGAGCTAATGGTGAAGTGATCTTTTTTCTGGAAGAATCAAAATAGATAATTGAGTAACATGTCCATTGTTACATATTTTCCTATGTTCCTTTTACTTTACTTTTCCCTTTTGCTTAGGAAATGGCCTTTATTTCTATCCATTCATTTCAATACACTTTCAACCATTTATAATCCGTATATTTTCCTGTTTTTATCATTTTTATTTAGTTCGTACAGATTTTTAATAGAACAGGTTTTTTCTTGCTTAAGAAAGGTCCGTTTGCACTGCCGACATTTTTCACTTTATATAACATTCATGGTTATTTTGAATTTGGAGTTTGAAAAATGACATTTGTTTCATTGTTTTGGTTTTTTTCAATTAATTGATGATTTTCACTATTTGGTAATTTATTACGATTAGTAATCAGAGATACTCTACAGTATTGGATCAAAGTATATAATTGCTGGTGGCACCTCAAATTAATCTTTTCAAAAGCACGTGAAGAACTTTCTCTGAAAAGAAAAATGGAAATATAATTGGACAAACATATACATAGCAAATATTAAGAAAGCCATCAGCTCATTCAATGACCTTATAAGAGAAGAGTTCAATCCCGTTTCAATCAAAACACTATGCTTGACCCTGAATGTTAAACCAGGTTAAACTAATTTAAAAATGTATTCCTAAACCCATGCAAAGCATTGCAAACTTAACTCCAGCCCCTGGAGGCTGCTCCTGGAAGTGATTTATGATAGCAGCCTTATCTAAACTAACTTTAGAATTCTTCGTTGGTTTTCAAATTACTGAAAACATTTTTGTAGTTTGTGAGACTCTATTTTATAACTTCGGAAACTTTGAACTTTTCTTCAGGTAATTCAGGCCAATACATATGAGACACAAATGAAGCGTGAAGTTTATCTTTTGCCTATTTCTTTATTGGTTTCCTGCATTTAAAGAATTATAAAATACTGGATTTTTTTAAAAAAAACACGAAATATTTTTATATTAATCTATACAATAAATCCAAGAAGGCCTAGAAGGAACTGTCAAGCATCCTATACAGAAGATTTTAAAAAGAAAAGACTAGATGACTAGAAAAATCCTAAAGGTGTAGATATCAATCCGTAAGAGTACAGAAATTGATATCTAGTTAACAGTATCATCATTGTCTGCGATGGATCAATAAACTCATGAGTAAGAGGGGTTTAATCAGATTCACACAATGATTCAGTCTCTATACCATTCCATTTAAGGGTATTGTAAGTATACCGAAGTGGTAAAAGATGGTTACTTTTCCGGTTGACTTAAGAGTAATTGACTATTGTGGGTATAACTTTTTCGATAAAGATTGATTAGCTCTAATGATATTTCAAACATTTCAGATAAGTAACTACTTCACAATAAGCTCAGAATTAATAATACGATCCAAAGCCATATCAGAGGAAATTTCACATGATAGTCATTGAGAACCTGACAATTAGTATCGGAATGCAGATATCAATCCGTAATAATACAGTAATTGATATCTAGTTAACAGTACCATCATTGTTTGTAATAAATCTATAAACACATGGCTAAGAGGGGTTTAGATAGATTCATACAATGATTTAGTCTTGATATCCCGTTTTAGGTTAACCTAAGTGTACCAATATATGATAGAAGATGGTAACTTACTTTCCAGGTTAGCTTGTAACTAATAGACTTTGCAGGTATAACTTTTCTCGATAAAAATTGATTACTCTCTATTAATATCTCTCCCATACTCTTATACAAAATATACAAAATTCCCAGTGGAAATAGACCTCTATATATTGATTGATTGGATAATCACATTTTCATCGGTTTCGTAATATGTACATAAGTACTGCCTCATACTGTTGGGCGTAAAAATCATGTTGGACATAAAGCTCATAAGAAGTCCAGGATTATTGTCAGGATCCTGATGGTTATATCTATGTTACGTAAACTGATTTCGAATATAATATCGGATCGTATTTATGATTCCAATGTTATTACAATATAAGGATTGTTATTACGTAAGCTAGTTCTGGATACGGCATCGGACCGTA